>CM060401.1:177001568-177348179 GCA_030545235.1 Helianthus tuberosus
TTTGGGTACCTGTGTCAAACTAAAGGAAACAAAAGAGTCTGCCAATTTCTTGACTATCTCTAGATATTTGATTAGTCTTTCACCTTTAACAGCATAAGAACCATTAAAGTGATTAGTAATTAATAATGAATCTACATGTACCTCAAGATACCTGATCCTCATGTGCTTGGCAATTTGCAAACCATCTATCAAGGCTTCATACTCAGCCTCATTATTAGTAGTTTGAAACTCATAAGCTATTGAGTGGGGTATTATGCCCCCCTGTGGCGATTTTAGTAGTATTCCTAGTCCAGTTATTGTTTTGGTAAAAAATCAGGCTAGGATAATGCAACCAAATCTTTGTTGTGAGGAATGATGCTTGAACAAATGTATGAATAACTTGCAAATGTTATGAACAAGTGACACAAGGATTTATACGAGGAAAAAGTCCTTGATCAAGAGTTGATCTCCGGCATAAAAAACCTCGGGTGATGGAAACTACCGATCACCAACTACAATTAAACAAATGATTGTTACAACTCGGGATTATAACAAGCTTGTTACAAGGATCACTATAGTGTAATGTGTATGAAATCGCCAAGTAAACTGTTGAGAGCTGATTGAGAGCTGTTACGAGAGTGTGTGTTTGCTAAATTAGCTAAGTGTTCTAACTCAAGCTTGTTATCCCCTTTTAAAATTAGAAATAACTAAAACAACTAACTATCCGCAATTCATGCTAGTTTCCCATGATCTCCATAACGTTCACTAAGCCATGCACGTGCGGAATATTAAGAGCATATTCTCCAAGAATATCGGCAAGACCAAGTCTAAGGCGTATACTCCTGCAAAACAGACTCAAACATAGCAAAGACAATCGTTAGTGTAAGGATAACCATGAGGATCCTGAATCCTGATCCTGCAACACATTCTGAGGATCCTTAATTCAAACAGAATTGAGGATCCGTGATCCTGGCTGTACTTGAGGATCCGTGATCCTTAGGTTTGGAAAATCCTCCCCTAACAATTGCCCCCAAAATATAAGGAGTAAAGTGTAATTTTAACGAGTTATATTTTTGATCTTATCTCCAACTGACTAACGGATATATAGCCGTTTGGATCGAACTAGCCGTTGCTGGTCTTACGTCATTGAAGTGACAATCCTGCAAAATCATCATTATAAATTTAAGTTAGAGATAAGGATCAGAAGGCATTTAAATTCGTGCGTTACACCCTTTAAATCCTCATTCAAATATTGATCAGGTACTTCTCTTTCCCTTCTCTCTTCATCTTCTTCCGCTGTTCTTCTTCGAAATCTTTAAATCATAATGAAATTACGATCCTCCCCTGCCAAGGATCACCAGAAAGATAGTCCTTTGAAAAGCCAAGGGATTATCAAAAACACTCCGAAGGAACTCTGCAGTTTCACTGACCCGGAGATCGACCGGATTCGCTATTGTTTTCCGGCGAACACCGTCTTCAAGTCCTTTGACCCCACCACCAAAAGTGACTTTATTTCTGAAACCTGGGTTGCTTTTCCGGCCACTCCATTCCTGATAGGATACTCTTATCCTTTCCCTGTCTTCACTGAATCATTCTTCTCTCTCACTGGCATGTGCTATGTTCAGGCAATGCCAATGATGTGGAGGGTTTTATATACCCTAGAGAGAATCATTGAGCAGGAAGGCATAGAGTTGGGGATGTCGGAACTTGCTGAACTGTACAACCTTGTGAGCCATGGTTCACACCGCTTTTTATTCAAACATAAACCCGGCGATGCACACCCAATCCTCAAGACCACCAAGAATGACACCAACTGGAAGAAGCGTTTTTTCTTCGTTAGGAGGGATTCTATCCCGGATGGGAAGGATCTCCCAAGAGAGTGGGCCACCCATGGTAGGATAGAGGATCCTTATAGAAGGATCATAGGATAACCCTGTTTCTGTTGAGGATCACTAACCCCTTTTTGTATCCTTTGTGCAGCTATCTCTGTTTCTCATATTATCCCATCACCTGCAACAAAAGAGAGGATCGCTGCTTTCTGGAATCTTGATCTTGCAGTAAGATCATTTCAAGCAAACTCAAAGGATTCTCAAGAAGTATCCTCCGGCTCAGTCACAATGTCAAGTAAGTATCCAAGTCTGTATATGATTAAATGTTTAATTGAAAATAAAACAAGAATACTTATCTGTTGTTTTGGATTGACAGGCGCTGGAAAATCCTCAAAGTCAGCCACCCGCTTCAGTGTCACCGATCTTAGTGCTGTTGCTCCCAGGTCTGGGAAGAAGAAGTCTGCTGCTAGCCCTAGCATTCCAGTTCCAAAGCCTACCACCTCCAAGGGCAAAGGAGGAAAGAAGAGGAAATCCTCTGAAGCTGATAACCTTGAAGGCCTGACCCTCATCCTTCACCAGTTTGAGGAATACTTTGCTGATGTAAGGATCCCTGATCCTTAATTCTATCCTACCCATAAGAGGATAAGTGATCCTGAAATGAATCCTTCTTTCTTTGCAGAAATTCGCTGAGATCCAGATGCTTTTTGATGCCTATGTTGAAGAGGCTGAGGTGAAAGAGTTGGACTTCCAGAAAATCTTCTTGGCTAAGGATGAGACTATCTCTCTCCTTGAGAAGGATCTGAACTTGGCAAAGAAGCAGCTGGTAATGGCCCACATCAATGCTGACCATGAGAAGAACGAGGTGATGGAGGATGCCAAACTCTCTGCTGCCATTGCTATGTACAAGACCAAGCTGCAGATGGCTCAAGAGGCTGAGGATCCTGACTTTGACAGGACCAACTGGGACCAGGAGGGCTGGAAGGCTAGGCTGGCTAAACTTGATGATGAGGAGGAGGCTACAGAGGTCTTGATGCTGGAGGCAAGCGGCAGTGGAGCTAAGGATCAGGCTGGTGATGCTAGAGCAGGAGGTGATGGTGATGCAGCAAAGGTTTGAGCTGCAGAAATAGGCGATGATGGATTTATCTAGACGCGGCCGGAGCCCATTTTTTATAGTTTGGTAGTGGTTTTTGTTTGATGGTGTTTTTCATGAACAATTGTTGGTCTGTAATAACTTAGACAATAGTTTTTAGGGTTGAGGATCATGGATCCTTGGACAATAGGTAGGATAATGGGTGGTGGATGGATCCTCTGTTTGGGGGATGAAACCACTTGTTATCCTTCCGCCTTTTGTTACCTGCACTTAGACCTTTGTTAAATATGGACACCCTTTGCCAACCCAAGTGGACGGGCCACGTTTTGCTGGTAGAAATTTGGGTTGGCAATTTTGACAACCTTTTAAGGGTTTAACTATTGATAAATAAATAAAACTTTAATCTTTTGGCTTATCATGTGTTGTTACATTTGTGAATACTTTACTTTCCAGTTGCTATTATACACTCTGTTAGAATTCATAAGTTGAGGATAAAAGTTTAACAGATTATGTCAAAAAGTTTAGGATATGATCAAGGATCAAATATCCTATAATCGATAAATTCAAAAAAGTAATGTAACTTAAGGATCATGAGTCATGTTGTCAAAGAGTAAGGGTCACTTAGATAAACAAAGAATAAAATCAAAATCATCAAGGATCATACCTGAGAATCCAAGTTAGGATCCTAAATCTTTAACATTTACAATCAGGATAACCAAAAGACAAACCTTAGTGAAAGGTAAGGATCAAGGATCCTTAGCTATTTAACTTCAAAAACCTGAAATGGAACATAACTTAGGACTAAGCCAATATAAGAGAAGAGTTAGCAACTGGGGACAAGCCCAACAATTCTGGGGACAAGCCCAATATACTGGGGACAAACCCAAAAAACTGGGGACAAGCCCAAAAAACTGGGGACAAGCCCAAAGGATCTTGTGTAAACTGGAGTATGGCCCTCACTGGCGACTATCCAAACTTAGTGACATGAAAATGCCAAAACCTTAGCTAACGTGAAAACGTTAGAAACCTTAGGAACGGATGTATGGTACGTCTACCATTATACGTAGGATCCCGGATACAGCTAGTACAATGAAATTGTCAGCCCCTAAAGCGAGTACTGGTCCCATTGCCATGAACTGTACCAGGATCCTCGTGCGCTGCTGGCGATACTGGGGACATGCCCAAATAACTGGGGTCAAGCCCAAATAACTAGGGTCAAGCCCAAATAACTGGGGTCAAGCCCAAATAACTGGAGACTTCTGTGGATACTCAATCCTTCGTTAAGGATACATGAACCTTCTACAAAACTCAGAATCAAGTGAAAGGAGGATAAAGGATCCAGGATCCTTTTCCTTGTATACATGATAATTAAAGAATGAAATAGTTTGAGATTAGATCATTACCAGAATGAGGGTCATCCATCCTCTAAGGATCCTTCGAGGATGTGGATCATGAATATTGCTAAGGATCATGGATCCTTATCACATGAAGTATTTCTTCAAGTGGACAGCATTCCAAGCTCTTGGTAGCAAATCACCTTCCATTGTTAGCAATCGATATGCCCCCTTTCCTGCTTCAGCTTCAATTAGGTAGGGGCCTTCCCACTTTGGTGCCAACTTTCCATCAGCAGGATTTGTGGTATTCTGAAATGCTTTCCTCAATACCATATCACCAACTTGGAACTTCCTGATCCTGACATTCTTATTGTAGGCTCCAACCATCCTTTGTTGATAACTAGCCATCCTTATCCTTGCCAAATTCCTGAGTTCTTCTATAGTATCCAAGTCTTGAACCAAGTTTTCAGCATTTCCTTCAGGATCACGAATGCTTGTTCTTACAGTAGGAACCACCATCTCTATAGGGATCACTGATTCTCCTCCAAATACCAAAGAGAATGGAGTTTGGCCAGTAGCATTCTTGGGGGTTGTCCTATCAGCCCATAGTACATAAGGTAGTTCTTCTGCCCATTTTCCTTTCTTGAACCCAAGCTTCTTCTTCAAGTTGTTGATGATGATCTTGTTGGATGATTCTGCTTGACCATTAGCTTGTGGGTGGACTGGTGTTGATGTTATCATCTTAATCCCCCAGCTGTCACAAAAGTTAGTAGTTCTACTCCCAATAAATTGGGATCCATTATCACAAACAATTTCAGAAGGGATACCAAATCTAGTAATAATGTTTCTTTTAATAAAGGATATCACTTCTTTTTCTCTGACTTGAGCAAAGGCTTCAGCCTCTATCCACTTAGAGAAGTAATCAGTCATGGCAAGCATGAACACCTTTCCTCCTGGTACTTTGGGAAGTTTACCAACTATATCCATTCCCCATCTCATGAATGGCCAAGAAGAGGATATAGGATGCAAGAGCTCTGCTGGTTGATGAAGGATATTACTATGTCTCTGACAAGGATCACACTTCTTAGCATAATCCACAACATCCTTCTTCATTGTAGGCCAATAGTATCCTGTCCTAAGGATCCTTGAGAACAATGCCCTGCCCCCAGTGTGGTTTCCACAATCTCCTTCATGAAAATCCTTTAGGACTTCTTGAATTTCAGGATCCTCTATGCATCTTAGATATGGACCGGCAAGAGATCGTTTATATAACATGTTATTCAATATTGTGAATTGAGATACCTTGATTTTGAAAGCCTTGGGGTTTTCTCCTGTAGGAATCTCTCCATGTTGTATGTATCTCATGATTGGAAGGATCCATGATCCTGAACGAGACTGTGCACCATCACTAGGAACCATTGCAGAATCCTCTTCTATCTCCATAGTTATGTGATCCTCAATAGCAGGAGCCAAAACATGAATGATAGGGATCTTGATATCCTCTGGGATTTTCAAGGATGATCCTAGGTTGGCCAATGCATCAGCTTCTGCATTTTCTTCCCTGGGTACCTGTGTCAAACTAAAAGAAACAAAAGAGAGTGCCAATTCCTTGACTATCTCTAGGTATTTGATTAGCTTTTCACCTTTAACAACATAGGATCCATTAAAGTGATTAGTAATTAACAATGAATCTACATGTACCTCAAGATACCCGATCCTCATATGCTTGGCAATTTGCAAACCAGCTATCAAGGCCTCATATTCAGCCTCATTATTAGTAGTTTGAAACTCACAAGCTATGGAGTGAGGTATTATGTCCCCCTGTGGTGATTTTAGTAGTATTCCAAGTCCTGTTCCTTTGACATTAGATGCTCCATCAGTGAAGAGTATCCAAGGATCCTTAGTCTCTTCAAGCTGCTGAACTTCTAACTCAGCTTCTTTTTGCAAGTCACTACTAAAATCTGCCACAAAGTCAGCTAAGGCTTGGGATTTGATGGCAGTCCTTGGTTCATATCTTATTGTTTTGGTCAAAAATCAAGAAAGGATAATGCAACCAAATCTTTTGTTGTGAGGTGTGATGCTTGAATCTACGAACAATTGTATGAACAATTTGCAAATCAAATAAAGAGGTGACACAAGGATTTATACGAGGAAAAAGCCCTTGATCAAGAGTTGATCTCCGGCATAAAAAACCTCGGGTGATGGAAACTACCGATCACCAACTAAGATTACTCAAAAGGTTGTTACAACTCGGGATGATAACAAGCTTGTTACAAGGATCACTAGTGTGCAATGTGCATAAAATGTATAAAATCGCCAAGTAAACTGTCAAGAGCTGTTTCGAGAGTGTGGGTTTGCTAAAATTAGCCAAGTGTTCTAACTCAAGCTTGTTATCCCCTATTTAAAATTAGAAATAACTAAACTAACTAACTATCCGTTAATCATGCTAGCTTCCCACGATCTCCATAACGTTCCCAAGGGCCAAGCACGTGCGGAATATTGAGGGAATATGCTCCACGAATATCGGCAAGACCAAGTCCATGCACATACTCCTGCAAAACAAGCTCACGCATAATGAAGACAATCGTTAGTATAAGGATAACAATAAGGATCCTGAATCCTGATCCTGCAACACCTACTGAGGATCCTTAATTCAAACAGAATTCATGATCCTGGCAGTACTTGAGGATCCATGATCCTTAGGATTGGAAAATCCTCCCCTAACAATTGCCCCCAAAATATAAGGAGTAAAGTGTAAATTAGCGAGTTATATTTTTTGATCTTATCTGCAACTAACTAACGGATATATAGCCGTTACAATCTAACTAGCCGTTGCAAATTATACGTCATTGAAGCGACATCCCTGTCATCATTATATATAGGTTAGAGATAAGGACTAATGTGCATTTAAATTCGAGCAATACTCCATTTAAATCCTCATTTGAAGATCAAGCAGGTACTTCTCTCTCCTTTCTCTTTTCACCTTCTTACCCTGTTCCTCTTTTCTTTACCATCATCCATGGCCAAGATGGTTCTAAGATCCTCACCGGCTAAGGATCACCAAAAAGATACCACCTAAAGAGCCAATGAATTATCAAAGATTCTCCGAAGGAACATTGCTGCTTTACTGATCCTGAGATCGACAGGATTCGTCATTGCTTTCCGGCGAACACTGTCTTTAAACCTTTTGACCCTACCGCCTTGAGTGACGTCGTTTCTGCAACTTGGGTTGCTTTTCCGACCACCCCATTTCTGATAGGATACTCCTATCCTTTCCCTGCTTTTACCCAGTCTTTCTTCTCCCTTACCGGCATATCCTATGTCCAGGCCATGCCAATGATGTGGAGGGTTTTATATACCCTTGAGAGAATCATTGAGCAGGAAGATATAGAGTTGGGAATGTTGGAATTGGCAGAACTATATAACCTTGTGAGCCATGGTTCACATCGCTTCTTATTCAAACATAAACCCGGCGATGCACACCCCATCCTCAAGACCACCAAGAATGACACCAACTGGAAGAAGCGTTTCTTCTTCGTTAGGAGGGATTCTATCCCGGATGGGAAGGATCTCCCAAGAGAGTGGGCCACCCATGGTAGGATAGAGGATCCTTATAGAAGGATCATAGGATCACCCTGTTTCTGTTGAGGATCACTAACATCTTTTTGTTTCTTTTGTGCAACTATCATTATTCCTCATATTATTTCATCACCTGCAACCAAAGAGAGGATCGCCGCTTTCTGGAATCTTGATCCTGCAATAAGATCATTTCAAGCAAACACCAAGGATTCTCAAGAAGTATCCTCCGGCTCAGTCACAATGTCAAGTAAGTATCCAAGTCGATATATGATTAAATGTTTAAATGTAGATAAAACAAGAATACTTATCTGTTGTTTTGTATTGATAGGCGCTGGAAAATCCTCAAAGTCAGCCACCCGCTTCAGTGTCACTGATGTCAGTGCTGTTGCCCCCCAGGTCTGGGAAGAAGAAGTCTGCTGCTAGCCCTAGCGTTCCAGTTCCAAAGCCTACCACCTCCAAGGGCAGAGGAGGAAAGAAGAGGAAATCCTCTGAAGCTGATAACCTTGAAGGCCTGCCCCTCATCCGTCACCAGTTCGAGGAATACTTTACTGATGTAAGGATCCCTGATCCTTAAACCTATCCTGCACGTATGAGGATAAGTGATCCTGACATGAATCCTTTTTTCTTTGCAGAAATTCGCTGAGATCCAGATGCTTTTTGATGCTTATGTTGAAGAAGCTGAGACAAAAGAGTTGGACTTCCAGAAAATATTCTTGGCTAAGGATGAGACTATCTCTCGCCTTGAGAAGGATCTGAACTTGGCAAAGAAGCAGCTGGTAATGGCCCACATCGATGCTGACCATGAGAAGAACGAGGTGATGGAGGATGCCAAACTCTCTGCTGCCATTGCCATGTACAAGACCAAGCTGCAGATAGCTCAAGAGGCTGAGGATCCTGACTTTGACAGGACCAACTGGGATCAGGAGGGCTGGAAGGCTAGGCTGGCTGAGCTTGATGACAAAGAGGAGGCTACAAAGGTCTTGGCAATTGAGGCAAGTGGCAGTGGGAAGGATCAAGCTGGTGATGTAGCCAAGGTGTGAGCTGCCGAAATGGGCGATGATGGACATTTCTAGACGCGGCCGGAGCCCATTTTTTAGGATTTGGTAGTGGTTTTTTGGTTATGATGTTTTTATTTCAAACAATGATGGTTTGTAATAACTAAACAATAGCTATTAGGGTTGAGGATCATGGATCCTTTGAACAATAGGTAGGATAATAGGTGGTGGAGGGATCCTCTGTTTGGGGGATGAAACCACTTGTTATCCTGCCATCTTTCATTTCCTGCACTTTTAAGACCTGTTAACAATGGACACCCTTTGCCAAATCAAGTGGACGGGCCACGTTTTGCTGGTAGAAACTTGGGTTGGCAATTTTGACAACCTTTCAAAGGTTTAACTTTTGGTGAATAAATAAAACTTTAATCTTTTGGCTATTTCTTGTGTTGTTATTCTGTATATATTTTATCCTTCAATAGTTGTGATATACTTTGTTTGAATTCATAAGTAAAGAATAAAGGTTTAATAAATCATGTCAAAAAGTTTTAGGATACGATCAAGGATCAAATATCCTATAATTGATCAATTCAAAAAAGCAGTATAGTTCAAGGATCATGTGTCCTGTTGTCAAAGGATAAGGGTCACTGATATAAATAATGAATAAAATTAAAATGATCAAGGATCATACCTGAGAATCCAAGTTAGGATCCTAAATCTTTAACATTCACAATCAGGATAACCAAAAGACAAACCTTAGTAAAAGGTAAGGATCAAGGATCCTTGGCTGTTTGACTTCAAAAACCTGAAATGGAACATAACTTGGG
The DNA here is from genome assembly GCA_030545235.1 of Helianthus tuberosus. NCBI lineage: Eukaryota > Viridiplantae > Streptophyta > Magnoliopsida > Asterales > Asteraceae > Helianthus > Helianthus tuberosus. The sequence goes on from CM060401.1 coordinate 177,011,199, forward strand.
ACTAAGCCAATATAAGAGAAGAGTTAGCAACTGGGGACAAGCCCAACAATTCTGGGGACAAGCCCAAAAAACTGGGGACAAGCCCAAAAAACCGGGGACAAGCCCAAAGGATCTTGTGTAAACTGGAGTATGGCCCTCACTGGCGACTATCCAAACTTAGTGACATGAAAATGCCAAAACCTTAGCTAACGTGAAAACGTTAGAAACCTTAGGAACGGATGTATGGTACGTCTACCATTATATGTAGGATCCCGGATACAGCCAGTACAATGAAATTGTCTGCCCCTAAAGCGAGTACTGGTCCCATTGCCATGAACTGTACCAGGATCATCGTGCACTGCTGGCGATACTGGGGACAGGCCCAAAAAAACTGGGGTAAAGCCCAAATAACTGGGGTCAAGCCCAAGAAATTGGATACTTCTGTAGATACTCAATCCTTTGTCAAAGATATATGAACCTTCTGCAAAACTCAGAATTAAGTGAAAGAAGGATAAAGGATCCAGGATCCTTCTCCTTGTATAAAGGAAAATTAAAGAACGAAATAGTTTTGGATCAGATCATTACCAGAATGAGGATCATCCATCCTCGGAGGATCCTTCGAGGATATCGGTCATGGAAGTAGTTGAGGATCCTGGATCCTTTCTACATGAAATACTTCTTCAGGTGAACAACATTCCAAGCTCTTGGTAGCAAATCACCTTCCATTGTTAGCAATCGATATGCCCCCTTTCCTGCCTCAGCTTCAATCAGGTAGGGGCCTTCCCACTTTGGTGCCAACTTTCCATCAGCAGGATTTGTGGTATTCTGAAATGTTTTCCTCAATACTATATCACCAACTTGGAACTTCCTGATCCTGACATTCTTATTGTAGGCTCCAGCCATCCTTTGTTGATAACTAGCCATCCTTATCCTTGCCAAATCCCTAAGTTCTTCTATAGTATCCAAGTCTTGAACCAAGTTTTCAGCATTTCCTTCAGGATCACGAATGCTTGTTCTTGCAGTAGGAACCACCATCTCTGTAGGGATCACTGATTCTGCCCCAAATACCAAAGAAAATGGAGTTTAGCCAGTGGCATTCTTGGGAGTTGTCCTATCAGCCCATAGTACATAAGGTAGTTCTTCTGCCCACTTTCCTTTCTTGGATCCAAGCTTCTTCTTCAAGTTGTTGATGATGATCTTGTTGGATGATTATGCTAGACCATTAGCTTGTGGGTGGACTGGTGTTGATGTTATCATCTTAATCCCCCAGCTCTCACAAAAGTTAGTAGTTCTACTTCCAATAAATTGGGATCCACTATCACAAACAATTTCAGAAGGGATACCAAATCTAGTAATAATGTTTCTTTTGATAAAGGATATCACTTCTTTTTCTCTGACTTGAGCAAAGGCTTCAGCTTCTATCCACTTGGAGAAATAATCAGTCATGGCAAGCATGAATACCTTTCCTCCTGGTGCTTTGGGAAGTTTACCAACTATATCCATTCCCCATCTCATGAATGGCCAAGGAGAGGATATAGGATGCAAGAGCTCTGCTGGTTGGTGAAGGATGTTACTATGTCTCTGACAAGGATCACACTTCTTGGCATAATCCACAGCATCCTTCTTCATAGTAGGCAAATAGTATCCTGTCCTCAGGATCCTTGAGAATAATGCCCTGCCCCCAGTGTGGTTTCCACAATCTCCTTCATGAAAATCCTTTAGGACTTCTTGGATTTCAGGATCCTCTATGCATCTTAGATATGGACCTGCAAGAGATCGTTTATATAACATGTTATTCAATATTGTGAATTGAGATACCTTGATTTTGAAAGCCCTGGGGTTTTCTCCTGTAGGAATCTCTCCATGTTGTATGTATCTCATGATTGGAAGGATCCATGATCCTGAACGAGATTATGTATCATCACTAGGGATGATTGGAGAATCCTCTCCTATCTCCATAGCTACATGATCCTCAATAGCAGGGGTTAGGATATGGATAATAGGGATCTTGGTATCCTCTGGAATCTTCAAGGATGATCCTAGATTGGCCAATGCATCAGCCTCTGCATTCTCTTCTTTGGGTACCTATGTCAAACTAAAGGAAACAAAAGAGAGTGCCAATTCTTTGACTATCTCTAAATATTTGATTAGCTTTTCACCTTTAACAGCATAGGATCCATCAAAGTGATTAGTAATTAACAATGAATCTACATGTACCTCAAGATACCTGATCCTCATATGCTTGGCAATTTGCAAACCAGCTATCAAGGCTTCATAATCAGCCTCATTGTTAGTAGTTTGAAACTAACAAGCTATGGAGTGGGGTATTATGTCCCCCTGTGGCGATTTAAGTAGTATTCCAAGTCCTGTTCCTTTGACATTAGAAGCTCCATCAGTGAAGAGTATCCAAGGATCCTTAGTTTCTTCAAGCTGTTGAACTTCTAACTCTGCTTCCCTTTGCAAGTCACTACTGAAATCTGCCACAAAGTCAGCTAAGGCTTGGGATTTAATGGTAGTTCTAGGCTCATATCTTATATCATAAGCACTGAGCTTCACTGCCCACGTAGCCATCCTTCCTGACATTTCAGGTTTCCTGAGAACATTCTTAATTGGAAAGTTAGTCTTAACAATAATGGCAAGAGTTTCAAAATAATGTCTTAATTTAGTAGATGCCATAATTAATGCAAGGATAAGTTTTTCTAAATGTGAATACCTGGATTCAGCATCAAGCAAACTCTTACTTACATAATAAACAGGATGTTGTGTACCTTGGTGATCCTTAACAAATACTACACTTACTGCTTTAGAGGATACCGCCAAATATAAGGATAATATATCCCCTTTTTCTGGTTTCATCAAGGCAGGAGCTGAGGATAGGTAATCCTTAAGGGCTTTGAGAGCATTTTCATGCTTTTTAGTCCACTCAAATTTCTTGTTCTTTCTCAAAATGTCATAGAATTCCTTGCACTTTTCTGATGACTTGGATATGAACCTGTTCAAGGCCGTGATCCTCACTGTTAACCTTTGCACATCCTTGGCATTGGCAAGAGATTTGATATTCACAATAGCCTTAATTTGCTCTGGACTTGCTTCAATGCCTCTTTTTGTCACCATATAGCCTAGGAATTTACCTGCTTTAACACCAAAGTGACACTTGGAAGGATTTAGTTTCATATTAAACTTATCAAGGATATTAAATGCTTCCTCCAAGTCTCTAAGGTGATCCTCAGCTTTCTTAGACTTAACCACCATGTCATCTATATAGACTTCCATAGTGTGTCCAATTTGTTCCTTGAACATCATATTGACTAGACTTTGATAAGTAGCACCTGCATTTCTTAGTCCAAATGACATAGCAATATAACAATATATACCAGTTGGAGTCATAAAAGCTGTATCCTCTTGATCAGATGGTTCCATCTGAATTTGTTGAAATCCAGATGAAGCATCCATAAAAGTCAACAACTCATGACCCGCGGTAGCATCGACCATGGAGTCAATGTGGGGTAGTGGGAAAGGATCCTTGGGACATGCCTTGTTTAAATCAATGAAATCGACACATACCCTCCACTTTCCATTTTTCTTTTGAACAACCACCACATTGGCTAACCACCTTGGATACTTGACCTCTCTTATCATACCTGTTTTGGTCAAAAAATCTGATGAGGATAATACAACCAAACTCTCTGTTACAGGGTATGATGCTTAAAATGTAGAACAATGACAAGGATCACTTCAACGTAAATTGCACAAATGACACAAGGATTTATACGGGGAAAAAGCCCTTGATCAAGAGTTGATCTCCGGCACAAAAAACCCCGGGTGATGGAAACTACCGATCACCAAGTTCAAATAAATCAATAAATGTTTACAACTTCGGATAGTAACGAGCTAGGTACAAGGATCACTATGGTGAAATGTGTAAAAATGAGTGAAAACTAATAAGTGTTCGTCGAGAGCTTCAAGAGTGTGATTATATGAGAGTGTGTGTAGCTGAAAATGGCTAAGTGTTCTAATTCTAGCTCGTCACCCCTTTAAAAATAGAAGTTAACTACAATAACTAACTATCCGACTTTCGTGCCAAGCTCCCACGTTCTCCACAACGTCCATTTCCGGTCAATCGTGTGCGAAATACCCGTGGAATATTCCATAGTAACGTTGCCAAGACCAAGTCAAGCTTGTTACCCCTGCGAAGTAATACAAAACACAAACAAACAATCGTTAGTATGAGGATCCTTAAGGTGATCCATGATCCTGAAGCCCTTCTGAGGATCACTATCTGTCACAGAAGTAAGGATCATTAATTAGGATAACGAATAAGGATCACTAATTGTTAGAAAATCCTCCCCTAACAATTGCCCCCAAAATATAAGGAGTGATATGTAAAATGAGCGAGTTATGTTTTCTTGATCTTATCCGCAACTAACTATCGTAAATATAGCCGTTATTGTAGAACTATCCGTTGCAATCGTGACGTCACAGAAGTGACAACCCTGCATAATCATGATGATAAATAGGAGATAGAGATAGGATCGATTGCATTTAAATTCAAAGAAACTCCCTTTAAATTCTTGGTCGAAGATCTATCAGGTATCTCTTCTTTTATCTCCCCTTCTCTTACTCTGTTTTTCTTTCTTTCTATCATCTCTTCAAGAATGATGCTCCGGTCCTCCCCCGCCAAGGATCACCAGAAGGATAGTCCCTTGAAGAGTCAAGGGATCATCAAAGACTCGATACATGAGAGGTGTTGTTTTAACGATGCTCAAATAGACAAGATTCGTCATTGCTTTCCGGCGAGTGCCTTTTTCAAACCCTTCGATCCTACTATTCTGAGCGACTATGTTTCGGAAACATGGGTTGCCTTTCCAGTTACTCCATTCGCCATAGGGTACACCTATCCTTTCCCAGAGTTTACACAATCCTTCTTTTCCCTTACCGGCATTTCTTATGTCCAAGCCATGCCGATGATTTGGAGGGTTTTGTATACCCTAGAGAGGATCATCGAGCAGGAAGGCATTGATTTAGGAATGTTAGAGCTGACACAAATGTATGATCTTACTACCTTTGGTTCTCATCGTTATTTGTTCAAACGAAAATCCGGCGGAGAACACCCCCTTCTTAAAGTCACCAAGAACGACACAAATTGGAAACGTCGCTTCTTCTTTGTCAGGAGGGATACCATTCTAAACGGAAAGGATCTACCAAGGACATGGTCCACCCATGGTAGGCCAGAGGATCCTGAGGAGGATCACCAGGTAGTCTTGTTTTTGTATAAGGATCACTAACCCCTTTTTGTCTTGTGTTATGCAACTATTTCTGTTTCACACATCATCACAACACCCGCAACCAAGGATAGGCTTGCTGCTTTTTGGAAGCTTGATCCTGAAATAAGGACATTTAAGATAGACACCCAAGAGTCACAAGAAGTATCCTCAGGTTCCATCACCATGTCAAGTAAGTATCCTGCTTGATTTATAGTTTGATTATTAGAATAAATAATTAAATTGAAATAAGATTAGGACACTTATCTTGCTTTGAATGTGTAGGTGCCGGAAAATCTGCCAAGCCTGTATCCCAGTTCAACACGGCTGACCTTGATGTTGTTCGATCCAGGAAGAAGAGGGCCACTACCAGTCCTAGCATCTCCATTCCCAAGGCACCCATTAAAGGAAAGGGTGGTAAGAAGAGGAAAACTTCTGACACTGAGGACTTCCAAGGCCTACCACTGATCCGCCACCAGTTCCTTGAATACTTCAATGATGTAAGGATCACCAATTCTGCCTAGGTATCCTACTCGTATGAGGATCACCTGATCTTGAACTGCTTTGTCCTTTTCTTTGCAGAAATTTGCTGAGATTGAAGATTATGTGGGGAACGTCGAGGAGCAGGACAAGAAGATTGCTGACCTCCAACAGGTTGCAGTGCTTAAGGACCTTGCAATTGCTGATCTTCAGAAGGAACTCCAAGATGCCAAGACTAAGACGGCTAAACTTCTGATTGACCTAGACTATGAGAAGCATGATCTCATAGAAAATGCTAAGGTCTCTGCTGCCTTCACAATGTATCAGACAAAATTAAAGATGGCCCAGGAAGCTCAAGATCCTAACTTCGATAGAAGCAGCTGGGATGTTGAGGGCTGGAAAGCAAGGTTGGCCGATCTGGAGGATGATGAGGAGGCTGAGGAGGTTTTGGCGATCGAGGCTGGAGGTAGTGGGAAGGATCTGGTGAAGGATACCGCAGCTGGAGGGGAAGAGGATGCAGCAAAGGTGTAGGCTGCACAATTGGGCGATGATGGACATTCCTAGACGCAGCCGGAGCCCAATTTTTAAATTTGGTAGTAGTTTTTTGTGGTTGTAATGTTGAACAATTTAATGGTTTGTACTGAACAATAGTTTTTAGGATTAAGGATCATGTATGATCCTTTGGACAATAGGCAGGATTGCAAATGGTGGAGGGATCCTCTGTTTGGGGGATGAAGCCATTGTGATCCTGCCGCCTTTATATTCCTGCACTACTTTTGAACTTATTATCATGGACACCCTTTACCTACCCCAGCGGACGGGCCACGTTTTGCTGGTAGATGCTCGGGGTAGGTAATTTTGACAACCTTTTAAGGGTTAATCCTTTGTTAATAAATAAAACCTTAATCTTTTGTCGCTTATCTTGTGTTGTTATCCTTTTATTTCTTTAATTCTCCTTTGTTTTGATGCACATTTACTAAATAAACAATTTTGAATAAGTCATATTGAAAATATTTAGGACATGATCCATGATCAAATACCCTATAGTTAAAGAATCCCAAAAAGCAATATGTTTTAAGGATCACAAGTCTAGTTGTCAAATTTTAAGGGTTATTCAAATAAATAATGAACAGAATTCAAAATAGTTAAGGATCATACCTGAGGGTCCAAGTTAGGATCCTAACCATAATAAGGATAACTATAAGATAAACCTTAGAGAGAAGTAAGGATCAAGGATCCCTAGTTGCTTGTCTTCAAGGACCTGAAATAGATCATAACTTGGGACTAAGCCAATATAAGATAAGAGTTAGAAACTGGGGACAAGCCCAAGGATAACTGGGGACAAGCCCAAGATAACTGGGGACAAGCCCAAGGATAACTGGGGACAAGCCCAAGGATCGTATGTAAACTGGAGTATGGCCCTAACTGGCGACTATCCAAACTTGGTGACATGAAGATGCCAAAACCTTAGCTAACGTGAAAACGTTAGAAACCTTAGGAACGGATGTATGGTACGTCTACCATTATACGTAGGATCCTAGGCATAGCCAGTACAATGGAATTATCAGCCCCTAAAGCGAGTACTGGTCCCACTGCCTTGAACTATACCAGGATCATCATGCGCTACAGGCGGAACTGGGGTCAAGCCCAAATAACTGGGGTTAAACCCAAAGGACGGATTGCTTGTGCAGATAATCAATACTTTGCTAAGGATTCCTGAACTTTCAAAACTTAAAATCACGTGAGAGATGGATGAAGGACACATGATCCTTATCCTTATATGAGAAAATAAAGAAGTGAAATAGTTCAAGATTAGGATATTACCAAAGTAAGGATCATCGATACTTTAAGGATCCTTCAAGGATACTCCTAACGTAAGGATCATCTGTGTCATGAGGATCCTTCTCACATGAAATATTTCTTCAAGTGGACAGCATTCCAAGCTCTTGGTAGCAAATCACCTTCCATGGTTAGCAATCTATATGCCCCCTTTCCTGCTTCAGCTTCAATCAAATAAGGGCCTTCCCATTTTGGAGCCAATTTTCCATCAGCAGGATTGGTGGTATTTTGAAATGCTTTCCTTAATACCATATCTCCAACTTGAAACTTCCTGATCCTGACATTTTTGTTGTAAGCACCAGCCATTCTTTGTTGATAACTGGCCATCCTTATCCTAGCCATATCCCTGATTTCTTCAATAGTATCCAGGTCTTGAGCCAAGTTCTTATCATTTTCTTCAGGATCACGAGTACTTGTTCTAGCAGTTGGAACCACCATTTCTGTTGGGATCACTGATTCTGCCCCAAATACCAAAGAGAATGGCGTTTGACCAGTAGCATTCTTAGGGGTCGTCCTATCAGCCCAAAGCACATAGGGTAGTTCTTCTACCCATTTCCCTTTCTTGGATCCAAGCTTCTTCTTCAAATTATTGATGATGATCTTGTTGGATGATTCTGCTTGACCATTAGCTTGTGGGTGGACTGGTGTTGATGTTATCATCTTAATCCCCCAGCTGTCACAAAAGTTAGTGGTTCTGCCCCCAATAAATTGGGAACCATTATCACATATAATTTCAGAAGGAATTCCAAATCTAGTTATAATATTTCTTTTAATGAAGGATATAACTTCCTTTTCTATGACTTGGGCAAAAGCTTCAGCCTCTATCCACTTGGAGAAGTAATCAGTCATAGCAAGCATGAATACTTTTCCACCAGGTGCCTTAGGGAGCTTACCAACTATATCCATACCCCATCTCATAAATGGCCAAGAGGAGGATATAGGATGCAATAATTCAGCTGGTTGATGAAGGATATTGCTGTGTCTCTGACAAGGATCACATCTCTTAGCATACTCCACAGCATCTCTCTTCATGGTTGGCCAGTAGTATCCTATCCTCAGGATCCTTGAGAATAATGCCCTGCCCCCAGTGTGGTTTCCACAATCTCCTTCATGGAAGTCTTTTAAAACTTCTTGGATTTCAGGATCCTCAATGCATCTCAAGTATGGTCCTGCAAGAGATCGTCTATACAACATGTTATTTAAAATTATGAATTGAGATACCTTAGATTTGAAAGCCCTAGGGTTTTCTCCTGTAGGAATCTCTCCATGTTGTAAGTATCTCATAATTGGTGAGATCCATGATCCTGATCCTGAATGGGATTGAGTATCCCCACTAGGGATAATTGCAGAATCATTTCCTATCTCCATAGCCACATGATCCTCGATAGCCGGGGTCAGGATATGGATAATAGGGATCTTGATATCCTCCGGGATCTTCAAAGATGATCCTAAGTTAGCCAATGCATCAGCTTCTGTATTTTCTTCCCTTGGTACATGCGTCAAACTAAAGGAAACAAAAGAGAGTGCCAAATTTTTGACTATCTCTAAATATTTGGTTAGCTTTTCACCTTTAACAGCATAGGATCCATTAAAGTGGTTTGTAATTAACAATGAATCTACATGTACCTCAAGATACCTGATCCCCATATGCTTTGCAATTTGCAAACCAGCAATTAAGGCTTCATATTCAGCCTCATTGTTAGTGGTTTGGAACTCATAAGCTATAGAGTGGGGTATTATGTCCCCCTGTGGCGATTTTAGTAGTATTCCAAGCCCTGTGCCTTTGACATTTGAGGATCCATCAGTATAGAGTATCCAAGGATCCTTGGTCTCCTCTAGCTGCTGGACTTCTAACTCAGCTTCTTTTTGTAAATCACTACTGAAATCAGCCACAAAGTCAGCTAATGCTTGGGATTTGATGGCTGTCCTAGGCTCATATCTTATATCATATGCACTTAGCTTCACTGCCCACTTAGCCATCCTTCCTGACATCTCTGGTTTCCTGAGGACATTCTTAATTGGAAAATTAGTTTTAAAAACAATAACATGAGTTTCAAAATAATGTCTCAACTTAGTAGATGCCATAATCAATGCAAGAATAAGCTTTTCAAGGTGTGAATACCTGGATTCGGCATCAAGTAAACTTTTACTTACATAATAGACAGGATGTTGTGTACCTTCATGATCCTTAACAAGGACCGCACTTACTGCTTTTGAGGATACTGCAAGATACAAGGATAGCACATCGCCTTTCTCTGGTTTCATTAAGGCCGGGGCTGAGGATAGGTAATCTTTGAGGGCTCTTAAAGCATTTTCATGCTTCTCAGTCCACTCAAATTTCTTGTTCTTCCTTAGGATATCATAGAATTCTTTGCACTTCTCTGAGGATTTGGATATAAATCTATTTAAAGCTGCTATCCTGCCTGTTAGCCTTTGAACATCCTTAGCATTGGCCGGAGATTTGATGTTTACTATTGCTTTGATTTGTTCTGAGCTAGCTTCAATGCCTCTCTTTGTCACCATATATCCTAAGAATTTACCTGCTTTAACACCAAAGTGACATTTTGAAGGATTAAGTTTCATGTTATATTTGTCAAGGATATCGAATGCTTCCTTCAAGTCCCTTAGGTGATCCTCAGCTCTTATGGATTTTACCACCATATCATCTATGTAAACCTCCATAGTTTGTCCAATCTGATCCTTGAACATCATATTCACCAGCCTTTGATATGTTGCACCTGCATTTCTTAGTCCGAACGGCATAGCAATATAGCAGTATATACCAGTTGGAGTCATGAAGGCTGTATCCTCTTGGTCGGATGGTTCCATTTGGATTTGTTGAAATCCAGATGAAGCATCCATAAAAGTTAACAGTTCATGACCCGCAGTTGCATCCACCATGGAGTCAATGTGGGGTAATGGGAAAGGATCCTTGGGACATGCCTTATTTAAATCGGTAAAATCGACACATACCCTCCACTTTCCGTTTTTCTTTTGAACAACAACCACATTGGCCAACCATCTTGGATATTTGACCTCTCTAATCATACCTACCCGGAGCAATTTCTCTACCTCTTCTTGGATAATGGCATTCCTTTCCGGTGCAAACTTTCTTCTCCTTTGATGGATTGGTTTGAAGGACCTATCAATGCCAAGTTTGTGAGTGATTACATCTTTAGATATACCAGTCATGTCTTCGTGTTTCCATGCAAAGGTAGTCTTTCTCCTTTTGAGGAAGGATATGAGGTCTTCCTTCATACCGCCAAGGATCCCTGATCCGATATAGATTTTGGATTCAGGATCATCAGGATCCATGAGGACTTCTACCACATCCTGCTCTCTTGCCTCCAAGACATCCCTTGGAGGATACTTTGACTGCTATTGCTCCCTTGACTTTGAGGCTGGTTTCATCGATGAAGTATAGCAATTCTTAGCCTCCTGCTGATCACTATCAATCTTCACTATTCCCCAAGGACTAGGGAGCTTCACACATTGGTGGTAGGTAGATGGGACTGCCTTCATATCGTGTATCCAGGGCCTGCCAAGGATAACATTACAATAAGATAAACAGTCAATCACACAAAATTTTTGATAAGAGTGTAGGCCTTCAATGTATATTGGGAGTTTAATGTCCCCCAGGGTATTCTTAGTTTCGCCACTAAATCCCACGAGCACGGAGGATCTTGGTATGATATCTGATTCAGGGATACCCATCTTCTTTAGAACATCAAGCTGGATAATGTTCACTGAACTTCCTCCGTCTATAAGGATCCTGTGGACAAAATGGTTAGAAATGAAAAGAGTAATAACTAAACCATCGTGATGAGGATCCTGGATATCAACACGATCATCCTCATCAAAGGTTATGACTTTTCCTTCGGAGACACTTGATGTTCGAACGGGTCTTTCTCCATTATCCATTTTAGTTTCCTTTGCATGCCATTTAGCTGCTGAGAAGGATGTGCCACAAATGTCTGATCCTCCAGAAATAAAGTTTATTACTTGTGCATCTGCTGGAGGGGCTGGAGCCTTCTCAGGGATCCTTTCAGGATCCTGAGTCCTTGACTTTTTTCTTCCCAACAATTCTTTTAGATGCCCCTTGCTTAACAAGTATCCAATCTCCTTTCTTAGTGCAATGCATTCTTCTGTGAGATGCCCAAAATCTTCATGGTATGCACACCACTTTGATTTATCCTTAGTTGCAGTTGGCCTATCATTTTTTCTGGGCCATCTAGCTTTATCACCTAGATTCTGCATCGCAAGGATTAGTTCATTGTTATCAACAGAAAAACAATATTCAGAGATTGGAGGATAATCCTCATCATCCTCTTCTTGATCAATAGAATGCACGTTCTGGTTATCAGATCTGTTGTAGGATCTGAACTTGTTGTTCCTGAATGAGGATCCTTGCTTATCTTGCTTTGAGGATCCTGCTAACCTCTCCTGGATCCTCTTGTCATCCTCTAGCCGAATGAACCTAAGTGCTCGGGTTCTTACCTCATCTAACTTCCTGCATGGTGTCATAACAAGATCATCATAGAACGACGAATCTCTAAGCAATCCCATTTTAAAGGCTTCAACAGCCGTGGCTATATCTAAGTTGGGAATGTCTAAGGATTCTTTACTGAATTTGGTAATGTAATCTCTTAATGATTCATTATGACCCTGAGTTATCCTATATAGATCACTAGTTAATCGTTCAAATTTTCTACTACAAGAAAACTGATTATTAAACAGGTTAACTAGATTAGCAAATGAGGTAATAGAGTAGGGGGGAAGACTTAGCAACCATTTGAGAGCTGATCCAGTAAGAGTGGATCTGAATCCTTTGCACAGGCATGCTTCCTTTAACCTTTCTGGGATTGGATTGATCTCCATCCTCTCCCTGTATTGTGCTATGTGTTCTTCAGGATCCGTCGAACCATCATACAGCTTCATTGTTGGCACATGGAACCTCTTGGGTATCTCAGCATAACAGATTGGTGGTGCAAAACGAGATATCTTGTGGCTCCCATCTGCAATCTCTGGGATAGGTTTGACCACTCCTGGAACACTTGATATCATATCCTTTAGCTTTTGCAATTCTCTGGCCATGGCATGATTGATACCTGGATCCTGCACAAGACCATGGTTAGTAGTATAAGAATTATTAAAAGTGTTACCTCCCATTGGATTCAGATTAGGAAGATTGGATGTTAATCCATATTGTTGGGGCTCTGGAATGATCGAGGGACCAGTAGAAGCATTGGTCTGCATTGGAATAAAATATCCCTGATGGACATCTGAACTTCCTGTTTGCAAACTCCTCAAGGATCCTGGCATCTGGAAGGATCCCTGAAACTGGGAGGATCCTGGAACGAAAGAGGATCCTTGAACCTGGGACGATCCTGGAACAATGGAGGATCCTTGAACCTGGGATGATCCTGGAACGAAGGAGGATCCTTGAACCTGGGATGATCCTGGAACAATGGAAGATCCTTGAACCTGGGATGATCCTGGAACAAAGGAGGATCCTTGAACCTGGAATGATCCTGGAACAATGGAAGATCCTTGAATCTGCTGCGCTCCTGAGTACCCTCCTGAATTCATGAAGGATCCCATGTGCTGAGGATAGGATCCTGCTGGCTGGAAGTATGAACCCGATGCCTGGGTCACTGTTGTTGTTCCATAGTGCACTCCTTTTGGTCCACCCACATATTGAACATCTGGAACCACTGATGGCTGAGAAGTAATCACCGGAGTGTCAAAATTCAAAGATCTGGGCATCAGTGGGGAATGATCCTCTGCCGTTTTCTTTTGTTTCTTGAGATCTCCGATTTTTTTGAGAATCCTTTCATTGGTCTTATCCTGTTGCTGTATATGATCCTTCATCTGCAAAATCAAAGTAAACATGTCACTAGTAGTGGGAGTGTAAGAAGCAGAAGAAGTTGGAGGTTTTGAGAAAATGGGAGTTGGTTTCTTCGCAGCATTCTCAGCATTCTTCTGGGATCCAGAAGGTGGTGGAGGCAAAGGGGGAACGCCTTGTGAAGAGGTGAATGAGGGCATCAAATTTGAAGCATTCTTCGCTGAGGAAGCCATTTGCTTGGTTGTAGTGAACTGAAATGAGCACAGAAATACGAATTTTTCTAAGAGTGAAGCACCAATTGCCCCACGGTGGGTGCCAAACTGTTTTGGTCAAAAAATCTGATGAGGATAATACAACCAAACTCTCTGTTACAGGGTATGATGCTTAAAATGTAGAACAATGACAAGGATCACTTCAACGTAAATTTCACAAATGACACAAGGATTTATACGGGGAAAAAGCCCTTGATCAAGAGTTGATCTCCGGCACAAAAAACCCCGGGTGATGGAAACTACCGATCACCAAGTTCAAATAAATCAATAAATGTTTACAACTTCGGATAGTAACGAGCTAGGTACAAGGATCACTATGGTGAAATGTGTAAAAATGAGTGAAAACTAATAAGTGTTCGTCGAGAGCTTCAAGAGTGCGATTATATGAGAGTGTGTGTAGCTGAAAATGGCTAAGTGTTCTAATTCTAGCTCGTCACCCCTTTAAAAATAGAAGTTAACTACAATAACTAACTATCCGACTTTCGTGCCAAGCTCCCACGTTCTCCACAACGTCCATTTCCGGTCAATCGTGTGCGAAATACCCGTGGAATATTCCATAGTAACGTTGCCAAGACCAAGTCAAGCTTGTTACCCCCGCGAAGTAATACAAAACACAAACAAACAATCGTTAGTATGAGGATCCTTAAGGTGATCCATGATCCTGATCCTGAAGCCCTTCTGAGGATCACTATCTGTCACAGAAGTAAGGATCATTAATTAGGATAACGAATAAGGATCACTAATTGTTAGAAAATCCTCCCCTAACAATACCTGCCCGGAGCAATTTATCTACTTCTTCCTGGATAATAGCGTTCCTTTCAGGTGCAAACTTCCTCCTTTTTTGATGAATTGGCTTGAATGACCTGTCAATGCCAAGCTTATGAGTAATTATATCTTTAGATATACCTGTCATCTCCTCATGCTTCCAAGCAAAGGTAGTTTTTATCCTTTTAAGGAAGGATACTAGATCCTGTTCAATGTTGCTGAGGATCCCTGATCCTATGAAGACTATAGATTCAGGATCCTGAGGATCCATAAGGATTTCTTTCACATCCTGTTCTCTTGCCTCCAAGACATCTCTTGGAGGATGCTTTAATTGCTATTGCTCCCTTGGTCTTGAGGCTGGCTTCATTGATGACGTGTAACAATTCTTAGCTTCTTGTTGATCACTCTCAATTTTCACCACTCCCCATGGACTAGGAAGCTTTACACATTGATGATAAGTAGATGGGATTGCCTTCATGTCATGTATCCATGGCCTGCCAAGGATAACATTGCAAAAGGATAAGCAACCTATAACACAAAATTTTTTATAAGAATGGAGTCCTTCAATATAGATGGGGAGTTTGATGTCCCCCAATGTATTCTTGGTTTCTCCGCTGAATCCCACAAGAACTGAGGATCTTGGGACAATGTCTGATTCAGGAATGTTCATCTTCTTGAGGACATCAAGCTGAATGATGTTTACTGAGCTTCCTCCATCTATCAGGATCCTGCGAACAAAGTGGTTAGATATAAACAAAGTAATAACAAGACCATCATGATGAGGATCCTGAACATCAACACGATCATCCTCATCAAAAGTTATAATTTTATCCTTGGTAACAGTGGAGGTTCGAATGGGTCTATCTCCATTATCCATCTTGGTCTCCTTGGCATGTCTTTTGGCTGCTGAAAAGGAAGTACCACAAATGTCTGATCCACCGGATATGAAGTTTATAACTTGTGCATCTGCTGGAGGAGCAGGAGCTCTTTCTGGGATCCTCTCAGGATCCTGGGTCCTTGACTTCTTTCTTCCCAAAAGCTCCTTCAAGTGCCCCTTGCTTAACAAATAACCAATTTCTTTTCTCAGTGCAATACACTCTTTAGTGAGATGCCCGAAATCCTCATGATATGCACACCATTTGGATTTGTCTTTTGTAGCAGCTGGTTTATCACTTTTTCTAGGCCATCTTGCTTTCTCACCTAGATTCTGCATTGCAAGAATTAGTTCATTGTTATCAACAGAAAAACAGTACTCAGAAATTGGAGGATAATCCTCATCATCCTCTTCTTGTTCTACTGCATGCACATTCTGGTTATCAGACTTGTTGTAGGACTTGAACTTGTTATTCTTGAAGTAGGATCCTTGCTTTTCCTGTTTCGAGGATCCTGCCAATCTCTCCTGGATCCTTTTATCATCCTCTAATCGGATGAATCTAAGGGCCCTGGTTCTCACTTCATCAAGATTCCTGCATGGGGTCATAACAAGATCATCATAGAATAATGAATCCCTAAGCAAACCCATTTTAAAGGCTTCCACAGCCGTAGCTATATCCAGATTAGGGATATCTAAGGATTCTTTACTAAACTTAGTGATGTAATCTCTAAGTGATTCATTTTGACCTTGTGTTACCCTATATAGATCACTAGTTAAACGTTCAAATTTTCTGCTACTTGAGAATTGACTATTAAACAGATTAGCTAGATTAGCAAATGAAGTAATAGAGTAAGGGGGAAGACTTAGTAGCCATTTAAGAGCTGATCCTGTAAGTGTGGATCTAAAACCCTTGCATAGGCATGCTTCCTTTAACCTCTCAGGAATTGGATTGATCTCCATCCTTTCTCTGTATTGAGCTACATGTTCCACTGGATCCGTCGAACCATCATATAGCTTCATAGTTGGTATCTGGAACCTTTTGGGTATCTCAGCATCACAAATAGGTGGTGCAAAACGAGATATCCTATGGCTGCCATCTGCGATTTCAGGAATGGGCTTAACCACCCCTGGAACGCTGGATATCATATCCTTCAGTTTCTGTAACTCCCTAGCCATAGCTTGATTGATGCCTGTATCCTGCATAAAGCCATGGTTAGTGTTGTAAGAATTATTCAAAGTGTTACCTCCCGGAGGATTCAAGTTTGGAATCCCAGATGTGAATCCATATTGACGAGATTCTGGTATGATGGAAGGACCAGAAGTAGCAATAGTCTACATTGGAATAAAGTCTCCCTGATGAACATTTGAACTTGAGGGTTGTACACTTCTTAAGAATCCTTGATCCTGAAAGATGTTGGATCCTTGAACCTGGACGGAGGATCCTCGAACCTGAGAGGACCCTTGGACCTGAGAGGATCCTTGGACCTAAGAGGATCCTTGGACCTGAGAGGATCCTTAGACCTGAGAGGATCCCAAAACCTGAGAGGATCCCAAAACCTGAGAGGATCCTTGGACCTGAGAGGATCCTTGAACTGTGTGCGTCCCCAAATATCCTCCTGAGCTGATGAAGGATCCCTGATGTTGGAAAGAGGATCCCGAAGGCTGAAAATAGGATCCTAAAGGCTAGAAGTGAGACCCAAAAGCCTGACTCATAGTTGTTGTTCCATAACGCCTTCCCAATGGTTCACTCTGGTACTGGATATCCGGAGCTGCAGATTGCTGGGCGATTATAGCTGGAGTGTCGAAATCCAGTGACCTTGGTATCAGAGGAGAGTGATCCTCCCCCGATCTCTTCTATTTCTTGATGTCACCAATTTCCCGGAGGATCCTTTCATTGGTTTTGTCCTGTTCTTGTATGTGATCCCTCATCTGCAAAATCAAAGTAAAAAGATCATTAGTAGTAGGATTAGAAGAAACAGAAGAAGTTGGTGGTTTTGGAAAAATGGGGCTTTGTCTCTTTGCAGCATTTTCAGCATTCTTCTGGGATCCAGAAGGTGGTGGTGGCAATGGTGGAACGCCCTGTAAAGAAGTGACTGCCGGCATTGAACTTGAAGTGTTCTTCGCTGAAGAAGCCATGTGGTTGAAGATGATGAACCAAAATGAACACAATGAGCAAATTTTTTCAGAAATGAAGCACCAATTGCCCCACGGTGGGCGCCAAACTGTTTTGCTCAAAAATCAAGCAAGGATAATGCAACCAAATCTTTTGTTGTGAGGTGTGATGCTTGAATCTACGAACAATTGTATGAACAATTTGCAAATCAAATAAAGAGGTGACACAAGGATTTATACGAGGAAAAAGCCCTTGATCAAGAGTTGATCTCCGGCATAAAAAACCTCGGGTGATCGAAACTACCGATCACCAACTACAATTAAACAAATGATTGTTACAACTTGGGATGATAACAAGCTTGTTACAAGGATCACTATAGTGTAATGTGTATGAAATCGCCAAGTAAACTATTGAGAGCTGATTGAGAGCTGTTTCGAGAGTGTGTGTTTGCTAAATTAGCTAAGTGTTCTAACTCAAGCTTGTTATCCCCTTTTAAAATTAGAAATAACTAAAACAACTAACTATCCGCAATTCATGCTAGCTTCCCACGATCTCCATAACGTTCACTAAGCCATGCACGTGCGGAATATTAAGAGCATATTCTCCAAGAATATCGGCAAGACCAAGTCTAAGGCGTATACTCCTGCAAAACAAACTCAAATATAGCAAAGACAATCGTTAGTGTAAGGATAACCATGAGGATCCTGAATCCTGATCCTGCAACACCTTCTGAGGATCCTTAATTCAAACAGAATTGAGGATCCGTGATCCTGGCAGTACTTGAGGATCAGTGATCCTTAGGATTGGAAAATCCTCCCCTAACAGTTACCTTGATGTTTAAAATCCCATATGTGAAGAGTATCCAAGGATCCTTAGTCTCTTCAAGCTGTTGAACTTCCAACTCAGCTTACCTTTGTAGATCACTACTGAAATTTGCCACAAAGTCAGCTAAGGCTTGGGATTTAATGGCAGTTCTTGGCCCATATCTTATATCATAAGCACTAAGCTTTACTGCCTATTTAGCCATCCTTCCTGACATTTCAGGTTTCCTGAGAACACTCTTATTTGGAAAGTTAGTTCTAACAATAATAGCATGTGTTTCAAAATAATGGCGTATTTTAGTTGATGCCATAATCAAAGCAAGGATAAATTTTCTAAATGTGAATACCTGGATTCAGCATCAAGCAAACTTTTACTTACATAATATACAGGGTGTTGTGTACCTTCATGATCCTTAACAAGGACTGCACTTACTGCCTTAGAAGAGAATGCCAAATATAAGGATAATATATCCCCTTTTTCTGGTTTCATTAAGGCTGGAGCTGAGGATAGGTAATCCTTAAGGGCCTTGAGTGCATTCTCATGTTTTTCAGTCCATTCAAATTTCTTGTTCTTTCTCAGGATGTCATAGAATTCCTTGCATTTCTCTGATGACTTTGAGATGAACCTGTTCAAGGCTGCAATCCTCCCTGTCAATATTTGCACATCCTTGGCATTGGAAGGGGATTTAATATTCACAATCGCCTTGATTTGCTCTGGACTTGCCTCTATGCCTCTTTTTGTTACCATGTATCCTAGGAACTTGCCTGCTTTTACACCGAAGTGACACTTGGAAGGATTCAATTTCATATTGAATTTATCAAGGATATCAAATGCTTCCTCCAAATCTCTAAGGTGATTTTTAGCTCTCTTGGACTTAACCATCATGTCGTCTGTTAGGGGAGGATTTTTGAACAATTAGTGATCTTTATTCGTTATCCTAATTAATGATCCTTTCTTCTATGATAGATAGTGATCCTCAGAAGAGCTTCAGGATCAGGGTCATGGATCACTTTAAGGATCCTCGTACTGATGATTGTTTGTTTGTGTTTTGTATTACTTCGCAGGAGTTACGAGCTTGACTTGGTCTTGGCAACGGTACTAACGAATATTCCACGGGCATTTCGCACACGATTGACCAAAAATGGACGTTGTGGAGAACGTGGGAGCCTGGCACAAAAGTCGGATAGTTAGTTAGTGTAGTTAACTTCTATTTTAAAAGGGGTAACGAGCTAGAATTAGAACACTTAGTCATTTTTTCAGCTACACACTCTCATATACTCGCACACTTGAAGCTCTCGACGAACATTCATTCATTTCCACTCACTTTTACACATCTCACGATAGTGATCCTTGTACCTAGCTCGTTACTATCCGAAGTTGTAAACATTTATTGATTTATTTGAGCTTGGTGATCGGTAGTTTCCATCACCCGGGGTTTTTTGTGCCGGAGATCAACTCTTGATCAAGGGCTTTTTCCCCGTAAAAATCCTTGTGTCATTTGTGCAATTTACATTGAAGTGATCCTTGTCATTGTTCTATATTTCAAGCATCATACCCCGTAACAGAGAGTTTGGTTGCAATATCCTCATCAGATTTTTTGACCAAAACAGTTTGGCGCCCACCGTGGGGCAATTGGTGCTTCATTCTTAGAAAAATTCGTATTGCCGTGCTCATTGCAGTTCACTACAACCAAGCAAATGGCTTCCTCGGCGAAGAATGCTTCAAACTTGATGCCCTCATTCACTTCTTCACAAGGCGTTCCTCCTTTGCCTCCACCACCTTCTGGATCCCAGAAGAATATGGAGAATGCTGCGAAGAAACCAACTCCCATTTTCTCAAAACCACCTACTTCTTCTGTTTCAACTAATCCTACTACTAATGATCTCTATGCCTTGATTTTGCAGATGAGGAATCATGCAAAAGAGCAGGATAAGACCAACGAAAGGATCCTCCGGGAGATTGACGAAATTAAGAAACAGAAGAAAACGACAGAAGATCGTTCCCCACTGATACCCAGATCTTTGAATTTTGATACTCCGGTGATTACTTCTCAGCCATCAGTGGTTCCAGACGTTCAATATGTGGGTGGACCAAAAGGAGTGCACTACGGAACAACAACAGTGACCCAGGCATTAGGTCCATACTTCCAGCCAGCAGGATCCTATCCTCAACATATGGGATCCTTCATGACTTCAGGAGGATATTCAGGATCATCCCAGGTTCAAGGATCCTCCTTTGTTCCAGGATCATCCCAGGTTCAAGGATCCTCCTTTGTCCCAGGATCATCCCAGGTTCAAGGATCCTCCTTTGCTCCAGGATCATCCCAGGTTCAAGGATCCTCCTTTGCTCCAGGATCATCCCAGGTTCAAGGATCCTCCTTTGCTCCAGGATCATCCCAGGTTCAAGGATCCTCCTTTGTCCCAGGATCGTCCCAGTTTCAGGGATCCTTCCAGATGCCAGGATCCTTGAGAAGTTTGCAAACAGGAAGTTCAGATGTCCATCAGGGAGATTTTATTCCAATGCAGACCAATGCTTCTATTGGTCCCTCGATCATTCCAGAGCACCAACAATATGGATTAACATCCATTCTTCCTAACTTGAATCCAATGGGAGGTAACACTTTTAATAGTTCTTATACTACTAACCATGGTCTTATGCAGGATCCAGGTATCAATCATGCCATGGCCAGAGAATTGCAAAAGCTAAAGGATATGATATCAAGTGTTCCGGGAGTGGTCAAACCTATCCCAGAGATTGCAGATGGGAGCCATAAGATATCTCGTTTCGCACCACCAATTTGTGATGCTGAGATACCCAAGAGGTTCCATGTGCCAACAATGAAGCTGTATGATGGTTCGACGGATCCTGAAGAACACATAGCACAATACAGGGAGAGGATGGAGATCAATCCAATCCCAGAAAGGTTAAAGGAAGCATGCCTGTGCAAGGGATTCGGATCCACTCTTACTGGATCAGCTCTCAAATGGCTGCTAAGTCTTCCCCCTATTCTATTACCTCATTTGCTAATCTAGTTAACTTGTTTAATAATCAGTTTTCTTGTAGTAGAAAATTCGAACGATTAACTAGTGATCTATATAGGATAACCCAGGGTCATAATGAATCATTAAGGGACTACATTACCAAATTCAGTAAAGAATCCTTAGACATTCCCAACTTAGATATAGCCACGGCTGTTGAGGCCTTTAAAATGGGATTGCTTAGGGATTCGTTGTTCTATGATGATCTTGTTATGACACCATGCTGGAACTTAGATGAGGTAAGAACCCGGGCACTTAGGTTCATTCGGCTAGAGGATGACGAGAGGATCCAGGAGAGGTTAGCAGGATCCTCAAAGCAGGAAAAGCAAGGATCCTCATTCAGGAACAACAAGTTCAGATCCTACAACAGATCTGATAACCAGAACGTGCATTCTGTTGATCAAGAAGAGGATGATGAGGATTATCCTCCAATTTCTGAATATTTTTTTTCTGTTGATAACAATGAACTAATCCTTGCGATGCAGAATCTAGGTGATAAAGCTAGATGGCCCAGAAAGAATGATAGGCCAGCTGCAACTAAGGATATTGTTTTTCGGGCATCTCACAGAAGAATGCATTGCACTAAGGAAGGAAATTGGATACTTGTTGAGCAAGGGGCATCTGAAAGAGTTGTTGGGTAGGAAAAAGTCAAGGACCCAGGATCCTGAAAGGATCCCTGAGAAAGCTCCGGCCCCTCCAGCAGATGCACAAGTAATAAACTTTATTTCTGGAGGATCAGATATTTGTGGCACATCCTTCTCAGCAGCAAAAAGGCATGCAAAGGAAACTAAGATGGATAGTGGAGAAAGACCAGTTCGAACATCAAGTGTCTCCGAAGGAAAAGTCATAACCTTTGATGAGGATGATCGTGTTGATATCCAGGATCCTCATCACGATGGTTTAGTTATTACTCTTTTCATTTCTAACCATTTTGTCCGCAGGATCCTTATAGACGGAGGAAGCTCAGTGAACATTATCCAGCTTGATGTTCTAAAGAAGATGGGAATTCCTGAATCAGATATCATACCAAGATCCTCCGTGCTTGTGGGATTTAGTGGCGAAACTAAGAATACCCTGGGGGACATTAAACTCCCAATATATATCGAAGGCTTACACTCTTATAAAAAATTTTGTGTTATTGACTGTTTATCTTGTTGCAATGTTATCCAAGGCAGGCCCTGGATACACGATATGAAAGCAGTCCCATCTACCTACCATCAATGTGTGAAGCTCCCTAGTCCTTGGGGAATAGTGAAGATTGATAGTGATCAGCAGGAGGCTAAGAATTGCTACACTTCATCGATGAAACCAGCCTCGAAATCAAGGGAACAATAGCAATCAAGGTATCCTCCAAGGGATGTCTTGGAGGCAAGAGAGCAGGATGTGGTAGAAATCCTCATGGATCCTGATGATCCTGAATCCAAAATCTATATCGGATCAGGGATCCTTGGCGAAGTGAAAGAAGACCTCGTATCCTTCCTCAAAAGAAGAAAGACTACCTTTGCATGGAAACACGAAGACATGACTGGTATATCCAAAGATGTAATCACTCACAAACTCGGCATTGACAGGTCCTTCAAACCAATCCATCAAAGGAGAAGAAAGTTTGCACCGGAAAGGAATGCCATTATCCAGGAAGAGGTAGAGAAATTGCTCCGGGCAGGTATGATTAGAGAGGTCAAGTATCCAAGATGGTTGGCCAATGTGGTTGTTGTTCAAAAGAAAAACGGAAAGTGGAGGGTATGTGTCGATTTTACCGATTTAAATAAGGCATGTCCCAAGGATCCTTTCCCATTACCCCACATTGACTCCATGGTGGATGCAACTGCGGGTCATGAACTGTTGACTTTTATGGATGCCTCATCTGGATTTCAACAAATCCAAATGGAACCATCCGACCAAGAGGATACAGCCTTCATGACTCCAACTGGTATATACGGCTATATTGCTATGCCGTTCGGATTAAGAAATGCAGGTGCAACATATCAAAGGCTGGTGAATATGATGTTCAAGGATCAGATTGGACAAACTATGGAGGTTTACATAGATGATATGGTGGTAAAATCCTTAAAAGCTGAGGATCATCTAAGAGACTTGGAGGAAGCATTCAATATCCTTGATAAATATAATATGAAGCTTAATCCTTCAAAATGTCACTTTGGTGTTAAAGCAGGTAAATTCTTAGGATATATGGTGACAAAGAGAGGCATTGAAGCTAGTCCGGAACAGATCAAAGCTATAGTGAACATCAAATCTCCGGCCAATGCTAAGGATATTCAAAGGCTAACAGGCAGGATAGCAGCTTTGAACAGATTCATATCCAAATCCTCAGAGAAGTGCAAAGAATTCTATGATATCCTAAGGAAGAACAAGAAATTTGAGTGGACTGAGAAGCATGAGAATGCATTAAGAGCTCTCAAAGATTATCTATCCTCAGCCCCAGCCTTGATGAAACCAGAAAAAGGCGATGTGCTATCCTTGTATCTTGCAGTATCCTCAAAAGCAGTAAGTGCGGTCCTTGTTAAGGATCATGAAGGTACACAACATCCTGTCTATTATGTAAGTAAAAGTTTACTTGATGCCGAATCCAGGTATTCACACCTTGAAAAGCTTATTCTTGCATTAATTATTGCATCTACTAAGTTGAGACACTATTTTGAAACTCATGTTATTGTTGTTAAAACTAATTTTCCAATTAAGAATGTCCTCAGGAAACCAGAGATGTCAGGAAGGATGGCTAAGTGGGCAGTGAAGCTAAGTGCATATGATATAAGATATGAGCCTAGGACAGCCATCAAATCCCAAGCATTAGCCGACTTTGTGGCTGATTTCAGTAGTGATTTACAAAAAGAAGCTGAATTAGAAGTCCAGCAGTTAGAGGAGACTAAGGATCCTTGGATACTCTACACTGACGGATCCTCAAATGTTAAAGGCACAGGGCTTGGAATACTACTAAAATCGCCACAGGGGGACATAATACCCCACTCTATAGCTTGTGAGTTCCAAACCACTAATAATGAGGCTGAATATGAAGCCTTAATTGCTGGTTTGCAAATTGCAAAGCATATGGGGATTAGGTATCTTGAGGTACATATAGATTCATTATTAATTACAAACCACTTTAATGGATCCTATGCTGTTAAAGGTGAAAAGCTAACCAAATATTTAGAGATAGTCAAAAGTTTGGCACTCTCTTTTGTTTTCTTTAGTTTAACGCAGGTACCAAGGGAAGAAAATACGGAGGCTGATGCATTGGCTAACTTAGGATCATCCTTGAAGATCCCGGAGGATATCAAGATCCCTATTATCCATATCCTGACCCCGGCTATCGAGGATCTTGTGGCTATGGAGATAGGAAACGATTCTGCAATTATCCCTAGTGAGGATACTCGATCCCATTCAGGATCAGGATCATGGATCTCACCAATTATGAGATACTTACAACATGGAGAGATTCCTACAGGAGAAAACCCTAGGGCTTTCAAAATTAAGGTATCTCAATTCACAATTTTAAATAATATGTTGTATAGACGATCCCTTGCAGGACCATACTTGAGATGCATTGAGGATCCTGAAATCCAAGAAGTTTTAAAAGACTTCCATGAAGGAGATTGTGGAAACCACACTGGGGGCAGGGCATTATTCTCAAGGATCCTGAGGACAGGATACTACTGGCCAACCATGAAGAGAGATGCTGTGGAGTACGCTAAGAGATGTGATCCTTGTCAGAGACACAACAATATCCTTCATCAACCAGCTGAATTATTGCATCCTATATCCTCCTCTTGGCCATTTATGAGATGGGGTATGGATATAGTTGGTAAGCTCCCTAAGGCACCTGGTGGAAAAGTATTCATGCTAGCTATGACTGATTACTTCTCCAAGTGGATAGAGGCTGGAGCTTTTGCCCAAGTCAGAGAAAAGGAAGTTATATCCTTCATTAAAAGAAATATTATAACTAGATTTGGTATTCCTTCTGAGATTATATGTGATAATGGTTCCCAATTTATTGGGGGCAGAACCACTAACTTTTGTGACAGCTGGGGGATTAAGATGATAACATCAACACCAGTCCACCCACAAGCTAATGGTCAAGCAGAATCATCCAACAAGATCATCATCAACAATTTGAAGAAGAAACTTGGATCCAAGAAAGGGAAATGGGCAGAAGAACTACCCTATGTGCTTTGGGCTGATAGGACAACCCCTAAGAATGCTACTGGTCAAACACCATTCTCCTTGGTATTTGGGGCAGAATCAGTGGTCCCAACAGAAATGGTGGTTCCAACTGCTAGAACAAGTACCCGTGATCCTGAGGAAAATGATGATAACTTGGCTCAAGACCTGGATACTATTGAAGAAATCAGGGATATGGCTAGGATAAGGATGGCCAGTTATCAACAAAGAATGGCTGGTGCTTACAACAAAAATGTCAGGATCAGGAAGTTTCAAGTTGGAGATATGGTATTAAGGAAAGCATTTCAGAGTACCACCAATCCTGCTGATGGAAAATTGGCTCCAAAATGGGAAGGCCCTTATTTGATTGAAGCTGAAGCAGGAAAGGGGGCATATAGATTGCTAACCATGGAAGGTGATTTGCTACCAAGAGCTTGGAATGCTGTCCACTTGAAGAAATATTTCATGTGATTAGGATCCTCATGACACAGATGATCCTTAAGTCGGGGATATCCTAGAAGGATCCTTAAAGTATCAGTTATCCTTACTTAGGTAATATCCTAAACTTTAACTATTTTAATTCTTTATTTCCTCATATAAGGATAAGGATCATGTATCCTTTATCCATCTCTCACGTGAGTTTGAGTTTTGAAAGTTCAGGTATCCTTAGCATAACATTGGTTATCCGCAGAAGCAATCCGTTCCTTGGGTTTAACCCCAGTTATTTGGGCTTGACCCCAGTTCCGCCTGTAGCGCATGATGATCCTGGTATAGTTCAAGGCAGTGGGACCAGTACTCGTTTTAGGGGCTGATAATTCCATTGTACTGGCTATGCCTAGGATCCTACGTATAATGGTAGACGTACCATACATCCGTTCCTAAGGTTTCTAACGTTTTCACGTTAGCTAAGGTTTCTAACGTTTTCACGTTAGCTAAGGTTTTGGCATTTTCATGTCACTAAGTTTGGATAGTCGCCAGTTAGGGCCATACTCCAGTTTACATACGATCCTTGGGCTTGTCCCCAGTTATCCTTGGGCTTGTCCCCAGTTATCCTTGGGCTTGTCCCCAGTTATCCTTGGGCTTGTCCCCATTTGCTAACTCTTTTCTTATATTGGCTTAGTCCCAAGTTATGCTCTATTTCAGGTTCTTGAAGATAGGCAACTAGGGATCTTTGATCCTTACTTCATTCTAAGGGTTATCTTATAGTTATCCTTATTATGGTTAGGATCCTAACTTGGATCCTCAGGTATGATCCTTAACTATTAATAATTCTATTCATTATTTATTTGAATAACCCTTATGCTTGACAACTGAACTTGTGATTCTTAAACCATATCACTTTTTAGAACTTATCGGTTATGGGATATGTGATCCTTGATCATATCCTAAACTTTTTGGATATTTTTCAAGGCTTGATAAGTATAAACAGAATGAACATTACAACAGTTGGAAAGTAAGATATTAAAAAGGATAACAACACAAGATAAGCGACAAAAAGTTAAGATTTTATTTATTAACAAAAGACTAACCCTTAAAAGGTTGTCAAAATTACCTACCCGAGCTTCTACCAGCAAAACGTGGCCCGTCCGCTGGGGTAGGTAAAGGGTGTCCATATAATAAGTTCAAAAGTAGTGCAGGAATATAAAGGCGGCAGGATCACAATGGCTTCATCCCCCAAACAGAGGATCCCTCCACCAATTGCAATCCTGCCTATTGTTCAAAGGATCATACTTGATCCTTAATCCTAGAAACTATTGTTCATTACAACCCATTAAATTGTTCAACATCACAACCACAAAAAACTACCATCAAACTAAAAAATTGGGCTCCGGCTGCGTCTAGAAATGTCCATCATCGCCCAATTGTGCAGCCTACACCTTTGCTGCATCCTCTTCTCCTCCAGCTGTGGTATCCTTCATCAGATCCTTCCCACTGCCACTTGCCTCAATCGCCAAGACCTCAGTAGCCTCTTCCTCATCATCCTCAAGATCGGCCAACCTTGCTTTCCAGCCCTCAACATCCCAGCTGCTTTTGTCAAAGTTAGGATCTTGGGCTTCTTGAGCCATCTTCAGTTTTGTCTGATACATTGTGATGGCAGCAGAGACCTTTGCACCTTCTATGAGGTCATGCTTTTCATAGTCAAGGTCAATCAGAAGTTTAGCCGTCTTAGTCTTCTCATCTTGGAGTTCCTTCCGAAGATCAGCAAGTGCAAGGTCCTTGAGTACGGCAACCTGTTGGAGGTCAGCAATCTTCTTGTCCTGCTCCTCGACATTTCCCACATAATCCTCAATCTCAGCAAATTTCTGCAAAGAAAAGGATAAAGCAGTTCAAGATCAGGTGATCCTCATACGAGTAGGATACCTAGGTAGAGTTGGTGATCCTTACATCATTGAAGTATTCAAGAAACTGGTGGCGGATCAGTGGTAGGCCTTGGAGGTCCTCAGTGTCAGAAGTTTTCCTCTTCTTGCCACCCTTTCCTTTAGTGGGTGCCTTGGGAATGGAGATGCTAGGACTGGTAGTGGCCCTCTTCCTCCTGGATCGAACAACGTCAAGGTCAGCCGCGTTGAACTGGGATACAGGCTTAGCAGATTTTCCAGCACCTACACATTCAAAGCGAGATAAGTATCCTTATCCTATTTCAATTTACTTATTTATTTTAATAATCAAACTATGCAAAAGGCAGGATACTTACTTGACATGGTAATGGAACCTGAGGATACTTCTTGTGAGTCTTGGGTGTCTGTTTTGAATGTCCTTGTTTCAGGATCAAGCTTCCAAAAAGCAGCAAGCCTATCCTTGGTTGCAGGTGATGTGATGATGTGTGAGACAGAAATAGCTGCATAACACAAGACAAAAAAGGGGTCAGTAATCCTTATACGAAAACAAGACTACCTGGTGATCCTTCTCAGGATCCTCTGGCCTACCATGGGTGGACCAGGTCTTTAGCAGATCCTTTCCGTTTGAAAGGGTATCCCTCCTGACAAAGAAGAAGCGACGTTTCCAATTTGTGTCATTCTTGGTGACTTTAAGAAGGGGGTGTTCTCTGCCGGGTTTTCGTTTGAACAAATAACTATGGGAACCAAAAGTAGTAAGATCATACAATTGTGTCAGCTCTGACATGCCTAAATCAATGCCTTCCTGTTCGATGATCCTCTCCAGGGTGTACAAAACCCTCCAAATCATCGGCATGGCTTGAATATAAGAGATGCCGGTTAGGGAAAAGAAGGATTGTGTAAATTCTGGGAAAGGATAGGTGTATCCTATGGCAAATGGAGTAACTGGAAAGGCAACCCATGTTTCTGAAACATAGTCGCTCAGGATAGTGGGATCGAAGGGTTTGAAAAAGGCATTCGCCGGAAAACAGTGACGGATTTTGTCTACTTGTGCATCGTTAAAGCAACACCTCTCATTCACCGAGTCTTTGATGATCTTTTGACTCTTCAAAGGGCTATCCTTCTTGTGATCCTTGCCCGGTGAGCTTCGGAGCATCATTCTCAAAGTGATGGTGATAAAGAAAGAAAAACAGAGTAAGAGAGGGAGAAAGAGGAGAAAGAGATACCTGATTGATCTTCGACTGAGAATATAAAGGGAGTTTCTTTCGGATTTAAATGCATTTGATCCTATCTCTATCTCCTATTTATAATCATGATCGTGCAGGGTTGTCACTTCTGTGACGTCATGGTTGCAACGGCTAGTTCGATATCAACGACTATATATCCGTTAGTTAGTTGCGGATAAGATCAAGAAAATATAACTCGCTTATTTTACAAATTACTCCTTATATTTTGGGGGCAATTGTTAGGGGAGGATTTTTGAACAATTAGTGATCCTTATTCGTTATCCTAATTAATGATCCTTTCTTCTGTGACAGATAGTGATCCTCAGAAGAGCTTCAGGATCAGGGTCATGGATCACTTTAAGGATCCTCGTACTGATGATTGTTTGTTTGTGTTTTGTATTACTTCGCAGGAGTTACGAGCTTGACTTGGTCTTGGCAACGATACTAAGGAATATTCCACGGGCATTTCGCACACGATTGACCAAAAATGGACGTTGTGGAGAACGTGGGAGCTTGGCACAAAAGTCAGATAGTTAGTTAGTGTAGTTAACTTCTATTTTAAAAGGGGTAACGAGCTAGAATTAGAACACTTAGTCATTTTTTCAGCTACACACTCTCATATACTCGCACACTTGAAGCTCTCGACGAACATTCATTCATTTTCACTCACTTTTACACATCTCACGATAGTGATCCTTGTACCTAGCTCGTTACTATCCGAAGTTGTAAACATTTATTGATTTATTTGAGCTTGGTGATCGGTAGTTTCCATCACCCGGGGTTTTTTGTGCCGGAGATCAACTCTTGATCAAGGGCTTTTTCCCCGTATAAATCCTTGTGTCATTTGTGCCATTTACATTGAAGTGATCCTTGTCATTGTTCTATATTTCAAGCATTATACCCCGTAACAGAGAGTTTGGTTGCAATATCCTCATCAGATTTTTTGACCAAAACATCGTCTATATAGACTTCCATTGTGTGTCCTATTTGTTCCTTAAACATCATATTGACTAGCCTTTGGTATGTAGCACCTGCATTTCTAGTCCAAATGGCATAGCAATATAACAATAGATACCAGTAGGGGTCATAAAGGCTGTATCCTCTTGATCAGATGGTTCCATTTGAATTTGTTGAAATCCAGATGAAGCATCCATGAAAGTCAACAACTCATGACCCACGGTAGCATCCACCATGGAGTCAATGTGGGGTAATGGGAAAGGATCCTTGGGACATGCCTTGTTTAAATCAGTAAAATCGACACATACCCTCCACTTTCCGTTTTTCTTTTGAACAACAACCACATTGGCTAACCACCTTGGATACTTAACCTCTCTAATCATACCTACTCTGAGCAGCTTATCTACCTCCTCCTGGATGATGGCATTCCTCTCAGGTGCAAACTTCCTCCTCTTTTGATGTATGGGTTTGAATGACCTGTCAATGCCAAGTTTATGAGTAATAATATCTTTAGAGATACCTATCATGTCTTCATGCTTCCAGGAAAAGGTAGTTTTTCTTCTCTTTAGGAAGGATACTAGATCCTCTTCAATATTGTTGAGAATCCCGGATCCTATAAAAACTTTGGATTCAGGATCCTGAGGATCCATCAGGATATTCTTGACATCTTGTTCTCTAGCCTCCAGAACATCTCTTGGAGGATGCTTTAATTGCTATTGCTCACTGGGTCTCGAGGCTGGCTTCATTGATGAAGTATAGCAATTCTTGGCTTCTTGTTGGTCACTTTCAATCTTCACCACCCCCATGGAGTTGGGAGTTTCACACATTGATGGTATGTAGATGGAACTGCTTTCATGTCATGTATCCATGGCCTGCCAAGGATAACATTGCAACAGGATAAGCAATCTATAACACAAAATTTTTGAAAAGTATTAACTCCCTCTATATAAATGGGAAGTTTAATATCCCCCAATGTGTTCTTGGTTTCTCCACTGAATCCCACAAGAACTGATGATCTTGGGATGATTTCTGATTCAGGGATGTTCATCTTCTTGAGGACATCAAGTTGAATGATGTTCACTGAGCTTCCTCCATCTATGAGAATCATGCGAACAAAATGGCTAGATATAAACAAAGTAATAAGAAGACCATCATGATGAGGATCCTAAATATCCACACGATCATCCTCATCAAAGGATATAATTTTCTCCTGTGTAAGGATCGAGGTCCGGACGGGTCTGTCTCCATTGTCCATCTTTGTTTCTTTGTCATGCCTCTTGGCTGCTGAAAAGGAAGTGCCACATATGTCTGATCCTCCAGATATGAAGTTGTTAATTTGTGCATCTGCTGGGGGAGCAGGAGCTCTTTCCGGAACTTTTTCAGGATCCTGGATCCTTGACTTTTTTCTTCTGAGAAGCTCTTTCAAGTGCCCTTTGCTTAACAAATAACCAATCTCCTTCCTGAGTGCTATGCATTCTTCAGTGAGATGGCCAAAATCTTCATGATATGCACACCATTTGGATTTGTCTTTTGTTGCAGCTGGCTTATCACTCTTTCTGGGCCATCTTGCTTTTTCACCTAGATTCTGCATTGCAAGGATTAGTTCATTGTTATCAACATAAAAGCAA
Organism: Helianthus tuberosus; assembly: GCA_030545235.1. Lineage (NCBI taxonomy): Eukaryota > Viridiplantae > Streptophyta > Magnoliopsida > Asterales > Asteraceae > Helianthus > Helianthus tuberosus. The sequence goes on from CM060401.1 coordinate 177,042,807, forward strand.
TATTCAGAAATGGGATGATAATCCTCATCATCCTCTTCTTGCTCCACTGCATGCACGTTCTGGTTATCAGATCTATTGTGTGGTTTGGATTTGTTGTTCCTGAAGTAGGATCCTTGCTTTTCCTGTTTTGAGGATCCTGCCAGTCTTTCTTGGATCCTTTTATCATCCTCTAAGCGGATGAATCTAAGGGCCCTGGTTCTTACTTTATCAAGATTCCTGCAAGGGGTCATGACAAGATCATCATAGAACTGTGAATCCTTAAGTAAACCCATTTTGAAGGCTTCTACAGACGTAGCTATATCCAGGTTAGGAATTTCCAAGGATTCTCTACTGAATTTAGTAATATAATCTCTAAGTGATTCATTTTGACCTTGTGTTACCCTATATAGATCACTAGTTAAACGTTCAAACCTCCTACTGCATGAGAATTGGCTATTAAACAAATTAACTAGATTAGCAAATGAAGCAATAGAGTAAGGGGGAAGACTTAGCAGCCATTTAAGAGCTGATCCTGTAAGTGTGGATCCGAAACCCTTGCATAGACATGCTTCTTTTAACCTCTCAGGGATGGGATTGATCTCCATCCTTTCTCTGTACTGAGCTACATGCTCTTCGGGATCAGTTAAGCCATCGTACAGCTTCATGTTAGGTGTTTGAAACCTCTTCGGTATTTCTGCATCACAAATAGGTGGTGCAAAATGAGATATCTTGTGACTCCCATCTGAAATTTCAGGAATGGGTTTAACCACTCCCGGAACGCTGGATATCATATCCTTGAGCTTCTGTAACTCTCTGGCCATAGCTTGGTTGATACCTGTATCCTGCATAAAGCCATGGTAGCATTATAAAAATTATTCAAAGTGTTACCTCCTGAAGGATTTAAGTTTGGAATTCTGGATGTGAATCCATATCGACGTGATTCTGGCATGATCGAGGGACCAGACGAAGCAATAGTCTGCATAGGGATGAAGTCTCCCAAATTGTCACACCCCGACTTTCCACGTGTCACCGGTGGGCCCGGTGGAGAGTATCGTGACGTGGTTGGCAACATAATAGTCAAACAACACAATATTTAAATGCACAGCGGAAGCAAAAGAAAGATATATTTCAACTTTAATATATTGTAATATCATGTATCACAATAGTCGAAAGTTGTCCACAGAAGGATCAAAACAACTAGGAAACAGTAGTTCAACAGATTTTTGGCATCTTAAGCTTGCGAGACTTCTATTGATGCTAAGGAGAAATCCAGCCAATTACGATTAGTACCTGCATTTAATCTTTTTGGGAAAATACGTCAGTTTACACTGGTAAATACAATCAACTGACTCATTTTAAAAATGATTGAAAATTTATTTGGATGCACGTGGCATAAACATTTTATAACTTGGGATAATTATTTAAATATATAAACTTGTAGAAGAATTACATGTTCCTTATGCGTTCAGTAGCCCGGATCGGTGGTGGCCGTGGTGCAGCTGGGTTCGAAGGCCCACCCATTTGCGGGTCTTCGTGTAGTGGCGGATAATGACTGCCACTTGAGTGTCGAGGGGAGCTAAAATGGAAATCCCCTGCTCGCGCAGACATACTTGCGCCGGTTCTCCTACGCCTTGGTGGTTCCGGAGGTGCCTGATGAACTGGTGGCGGTGGAGGCAGTGGCGTGACTGCCACGAATCGTGAATCCCCAGAGGGATCCTGCTGCTGCTGCTGGTGAGGCGACGAATGATACGAGGGTGTGAAGTACCACTCGTGCTGGTTAAACCTCGCCTGAAAGCGGTCTGGACCACCGTAGGGTGATCCGTGAAAAGAAGATCCATCCGAGATCTCGATGGGATGGTTCGGTGTACCGCTTGCAGGTTCGACGGGATCCGTGTCCTCGTCCATATCCTCCGCATGATAGCCGGAGAAATGATCATCTGGCCCCAGTGGGTTAAAACCCGCGGGTTCTTGTATGTAATTGGCCGGGTTAAACCGGCCCCAAAAAACAGGTGTGGGGTCCCCAAAAGAATGGTGCGATAGGGATCGCTGAAGAGGTATGTAAGAAGGTTGAGGGTTATCGGGCTCATTTTCCGACTGTGGCCCATAAGAGTAATGAAAGGGAGGTGTCGAACTGTGTGAAACAGATCGTCTCGCAGGCTCAAAAAGATTTCTCCTGTTCTCGCGAGGATCGGCACTCGCGGTGGTCGAAGGAGTTCGCATGTGCGAAGGCCCGGCTTCATTATCATTGGGGGCGGTGATTGGCCCCTTGCCTCTTCCTCTTCGTCAAAAGAATCTTGGCGGCATTTTTAATACTGTCAATATAACATAAGATAACGACAAGAATATATAAAATAAAGGACAAAACAAAACAAAGTAGAATTTGTCCTATGTTATTTGTCTAGACTCGAAAGTTTAGAAATGTGCAATTGTGTCATTGAGATTAAACACAAAAGGCTAGTGTTTAATTCACTCAATGTTGGCTCTGATACCAACCTACCACACCCCGACTTTCCACGTGTCACCGGTAGGCCCGGTGGGGAGTATCGTGACGTGGTTGGCAACATAATAGTCAAACAACACAATATTTAAATGCACAGCGGAAGCAAAAGAAAGATATATTTCAACTTTAATATATTGTAATATCATGTATCACAATAGTCGAAAGTTGTCTACAGAAGGATCAAAACAACTAGGAAACAGTAGTTCAACAGATTTTTGGCATCTTAAGCTTGCGAGACTTCTATTGATGCTAAGGAGAAATCCAGCCAATTACGATTAGTACCTGCATTTAATCTTTTTGGGAAAATACATCAGTTTACACTGGTAAATACAATCAACTGACTCATTTTAAAAATGATTAAAAATTTATTTGGATGCACGTGGCATAAACATTTTATAACTTGGGATAATTATTTAAATATATTAACTTGTAGAAGAATTACATGTTCCTTATGCGTTCAGTAGCCCGGATCGTGCCGGGTTAAAGATCAATAGACACACCACATTATCTATTTATGCACTGACGAGTGTACGCCTACACTCCGAGCTTAGGTCGTGGCCATTTCGTAAAATGATGCCAAGGATATCCGGGACATGGTCATTAACCCCCCAAAGGCTTTAAGCAAACAAAACAATTTAAACGGGACGATTAATATCAATTAACCACCATACGATGGAAGATTTAATGCCCGACCAAGCGGTATTTTATATACCGTACCCCAAGCCCGTATAGGGAAAATAAGTTAAAAGTATTTACCTGAGCAAAGTAATAATCACAATAAGTAAATGCAAGTAGCTTTTACTGGTCCTCCTATTCTGGAGCGAATGTTTATAATAACCTGTTAGAATCCTAACGGGTCTTTAATTAAGCTTAAGCTTAGACCGGTTAGTTTTAAAGATACGGTTCGTACGCACGATTAAGCGAAGACCGGAATAGAATGTGATTTAGACCCGACAAGTTTGAAGGCTTGCCTTATATGGGTATATTATACACATTCTGGATTTTGAGATAAAACCGATAAGGTTTGACCCGTTTCGGCTAATTTATGCAAACTAGTTACATAAACCGAACCGAACGCGCAAGAGGCGTAACGGGTATTCATGAGAGCCATATACAGGTTTCCTAAGTTAATATGCCTTAAATATGTTGTGACATCAGTAAGATATCTTTTATTATGCCCGAAACGAATTTAAACACAAACTATGCCCCGTAGGGGTAGTTTGGTCATTTACAAGGTTATAAAAGAGTTTAAGTATTAACCTGAGTTACAGGTCTGATGTAATCAGCAAAAATACTCAATTTAATAAGTTATAACAGTAGGGTAAAGTATATATGTGAAACTTATCAATTATAACCAAACTATGCACCGTAGGGGCATTTTGGTAATTTCACATAAGCCGAAAAGCTCAAAACTGAAGTCTGAGTTAAACAACTTTTGCTTACTGTTAAAACATTATAATTTACCTAAAATATCAGTAGGTATCAACCTTTGTATGTTTAAAATAGTTTTAGTACATACTATGCGTTAAAAACGCTTAAAAAGGTGATTAGAAGCCGTTTCCGGGTTCTATATAGAAAACTGATATTTTTATTATTCCAGAAGGCTTAAAATAATTTATTTATCATATGAAATCAGTAGCAAAAGGTTTGGGGTCAAAAAGATATGTAAAACTCATTTTATAGCCCAAAAGGGCAAAACCGACAATTACCGGGTCAAGCTTATAACACTAAGTTATGCTCAGCCTAAAATTAATTAAAAATCTTCAAAAATCCAAAAATAATATATTACATCAGTGGGTAATAAGTTTGATATCAAAAAGTAGGTTTAAATAGGCTATACGCTAATTATGTCGTTTAATCGCTAAAAAGCTTTCTAATTACGCTAATGAGCATAACTCTCAATCTACACCTCAAACTGATGTCAAATTTTGGGTGCAAGTTTATAAATCAGTAACTAAGGTTTCTACTCTTTCATATTTTCAAAAATCACGTTTTATGGTGAAAAGGGCATAATGGTCAACATATAGGCAATTAACGGAATTATGCATATTAATTGGATAACTAATGAACCATGGTGTATAATCTCAGAGGGTTATACTAGAATGTAACCTGGTCCAATTAGAGCTCTAAGGCATTTCTAAAACATGCTTAAACGGGTCAGAATTGAAAGTCAAAGCAAAAGTTAAATTATGCGACTTTCGGTTCCGAACCGGGTCTCTACTGAAAATTGTCGGGTTGAACATGTTTAGACATGTTCTTACATTCATTACCAAGTTATATTAATGATCAAACAGGTTGTATAGGTTCTACACTGCTAATTATGCATAAATTGGAAATTAAGCATTCTGTTGACTTTTTAATAACAAGTTTAACCCGACATTTGACCTAGTTAGAGTGGGAATCAGAGGGTGCCCTTTTAAGGGTTTATTGCCCACATAATTACCAACTTATAACTACTTTCAATTTGACTAATCACTGGACCATCAGTGATTAATCGCTAAGTCAACCGTTAATTACGACGGTTTGACTTTTAAGCTAAAACTAAGTAAAAACTGAACTAAGAAAGGTTAAGCATACTTATTGAAGTCCTATGCACGAAATGTGATCACTTGAGTCTGCTTTGGAGCTCCAGAAATGAACAGAAATGCAAGAGAAAGGTGTGAGCACAATGTTGCAACCTTGGCCCTTTATATAGTGCTTAAATCCTCATAGATTGTTGACAACAAGTGCTATCAATGGCCATGGATCATCAACAGATGTCCCTAAGTGCCTAGGACTGTTTAGGGGTCGCCCATGTTGTGAAAATATCTGTTTTGGGTCGGTTATAGCGTGAAATCAGGCTGCTGTCCGCTTTTCTGATACTGGGCGTCTGACGCGGCCCGCGTAAGACCTTAAGATGTCTTACGCGGCCCGCCTGAGCCTTGTAATCAGGTTTTACATTTTCAAGTTTTTGCATATTGTCCCTTGGCCTTTCGAAGGGTCACCCAAGCTTAAATCTTGCAATTTGACCCCTTTACATTTACTTACAAGGGCTTCAAGGCTTATACCCACTTTATTTAGTCCTTGATCACTTTGTTATTACCCGAAAAGTCATAACTTTCAACGTTGACGCTTTAACCCCTTGTATACGAATTTGATCATAACTTTCTCATACGATAACGAAACTTTATGAAATTTATATCGTGCATTCTAGTGAGCATAATTAATCGTTACAAAGCTTCGGGTTTGCTAAAAGGTCACTCAGAGGTATAACTTAAACATGTTGACACATTTAACCCCTGTAGTTTGTAATCTCTCACTTTCTTTCATATTTAGCTTCGTATGATCCATGATTTATTCATTTGAAGGTATGAGCATCATGTAAGGTTACTGTAAAGTATATTTATTCACTATTGACATTTTGAACCCGTATATTCATATACTTTTCATGTTTGTCAACTTTAGTCCCTATAGAGTATTCTTTCACACGTTCAAACTTATGACACGTGTCAATACATTATAGGACGTGAATTTTCGAGGTGTTACATCCTCACCCCCTTAAAAGAAATCTCGACCTCGAGATTTACTGAAACAAATGAGGGTACTTTTCTTTCATTGTGGACTACACCTCCCACGTATACTCGGGACCTCTACGGGCATCCCATTTCACCTTTACAATAGGCACATGCTTCCTTCGAAGCTTCTTAACTTGTCGATCCTCGATCGACACTGGTTTTTCAACAAATTTTAAGCTCTCTTCTATATGCACATCTGTATGCGGTATGACCACTGATTCATCAGCGAAACACTTCTTCAGATTGCAGATGTGGAATACATTGTGAATACCACTGAGCTCTTCAGGTAAGTTTAACTTATAGGCAACTGATCCGACACGTTCGATGACCTCGAAAGGTCCTATGTGTCTCGGGCTTAGCTTGCCTTTCTTACCAAATCGCATCACTCCCTTCCAGGGTGGTACTTTAAGCAACACCTTGTCACCTACTTCGAAGTTAAAAGGTTTACGCTTTAAATCAGCATAGCTTTTCTGCCTATCTCGGGCAGCTTTGAGACGGTCATGAATCTGGACAATCTTGTCCGTCGTTTTGAAGACTATCTCTGGTCCTGACAATTGGACATCTCCAACTTCCTCCCAACAGACGGGCGTTCTACACTTTCTACCGTATAATGCCTCAAAAGGCGCAGCCTTAATGCTGGTATGGTAGCTATTGTTGTAGGAGAATTCGATTAACGGTAGGTGGTTATCCCAACCACCACCCAAGTCAATCACACATGCACGAAGCATGTCTTCCAACGTTTGAATAGTACGCTCACTCTGGCCGTCAGTCTGAGGATGGTAAGCCGTACTAAAATTCAAACGCGTGCCCAGAGATTGTTGGAAACTTTTCCAAAAATGCGACGTGTATCTAGTATCTCTGTCAGAGATAATAGACACAGGTACGCCATGTAGAGCTACAATCTTATCTACGTATAGTTGGGCTAACATGTCGGAGCTATAAGTCTCCTTAATGGGTAGGAAATGTGCTGACTTAGTCAGTCTATCAACTATCACCCATATTGTGTCATTTCCCTTTCTTGTCTTGGGCAACTTGGTGATGAAATCCATCGTCACCATTTCCCACTTCCATGTGGGAAGTTCAGGTTGTTGTAGCAAACCTGACGGCTTTTGATGTTCAGCTTTTACTTGTGCACATGTCAAGCATTTAGCTACATAGGTGGCTATGGACTTCTTCTAGTCTATCCACCAAAAATTTGCCTTCAGATCCTGGTACATTTTATCAGCTCCAGGATGAACGGAGTATTTAGAACTGTGGGCTTCCTGGAGGATGACATCTCGAAGTCCCCCATAAATTGGAACCCATATTCGTCCATTTAATCTCAAAATTCCGTCCTTGCCTTGAGATAACTGTTCTTCAGTTACTCCTAGCTTTTCATTGGGATAGTTAGCTTTCAACACAGCTTCCTTCTGTGCAGCTAACAACCTTTCATTCAAACTGTTCTTTATTTCAAAGCTCTTGGCATTGATTCGGATGGGTTTCACCCTTTCCTTTCGACTCAAGGCATCGGCGACTACATTCGCCTTGCCGGGATGGTATCTGATTTCACAATCATAGTCATTCAACGTCTCCATCCATCGGCGCTGCCTCATGTTTAAATCCTTCTGATTAAACAGGTGCTGGAGGCTCTTGTGATCAGAATAGATCACACACTTGATACCATATAGATAGTGCCTCTATAGCTTTAGTGCAAATACAACGGCACCCAACTCCAAGTCGTGGGTGGTGTAATTCTTTTCATGCACCTTTAACTGTCTTGAAGCATAGGCAATAACCTTGCCTTTCTGCATAAGCACACACCCCATGCCAGTGTGTGATGCATCGCAGTAAATTACGAATTCTTCGGTACCTTCAGGCAATGTCAGTACAGGAGCGTTGCTCAACTTTTGTTTCAGGATATCAAAGGATTCTTATTGCTTCGGTCCCCAGTCGAACTTAACCTTCTTCCTAGTCAAGGAAGTTAGGGGTGCAGCAATCCTTGAAAAAATTTCAATGAATCGCCTATAATATCCTGCCAATCCCAAGAAACTGCGAATTTCTGTGGGCGTCTTCGGTTCCTTCCAGTTCATAACTGCTTCTACCTTAGCGGGATCCACTTGGATACCACGCTCACTTACCACATGTCCAAGGAATTGGACTTCTCGAAGCCAAAATTCACACTTTGAAAATTTGGCGTAGAGTTTCTCATGATGTAGAAGTTTAAGAATACAACGAAGGTGTTTCTCATGGTCAGCTTGGCTCTTCGAGTAAATGAGAATGTCTTCGATGAAAACGATGACGAATTTATCTAAGTATGGCTTGCAAACGCGATTCATGAGATCCATGAACGCGGCCGATGCATTAGTGAGCCCAAAAGGCATCACTAGGAACTCGTAATGACCATAACGAGTCCTAAATGTAGTTTTGTGTACGTCTTCATCTCTAACCTTCAGTTGATGGTAGCCTGACCTTAAGTCAATCTTCGAGAAATAACTTGCCCCTTGTAATTGATCGAACAGATCGTCGATCCTAGGCAAAGGATATCTATTCTTTATTGTAACCTTATTAAGCTCCCGGGAATCGATGCACAGATGCATCGATCCATCCTTCTTTTTAACAAACAAGACTGGTGCTCCCCAAGGAGACGAGCTAGGTCTAATGAAATCTTTAGCTAGCAATTCATCCAGTTGTGCTCTGAATTCCCTCATCTCTGTTGGTGCCAGCCTATAAGGTGCTCTAGCAACAGGTGCTGCTCCGGGGATGATGTCAATTCTGAATTCCACTTGCCTATCTGGTGGTAAACCAGGTAGTTCTTCAGGAAAAACTTCGGGGTATTCAGAAATGACGGGGATATCCTCAATCTTGGGTTTCGGCTCATCAATAGTCACTTGTGCCATGTAGATGACACAACCCTTCTTCAAGCACTTAGAGGCCTTGAGCATAGTCACTTGCTCAGGCAATCCATACCGGGTATCTCCCTGAATAGTAAGTGATTCGCCAGATGGAGTCTTGATCACCACTTGTTTTCTATTGCAGATAATCTGGGCCTGGTTATGAGATAACCAGTCCATGCCTAAAACGATGTCAAAACCGGCTAACTTCAAAGGAAGTAGGGACAAAGGAAAAGAGTGGTTCTTAATGGATATGAAACATCCATCTAATATGGTTGAGGCGGTTTGTATGGTGCCATCAGCTAACTCCACCTCATACTTTACGCTTAAGGTTTTAACAGGTAAGTTCAGAAATTTGCAAAATTTATTATCTACAAATGATTTATCTGCGCCTGAATAAAAAAGTACTCTTGCATAGACATCATTTATGAGGAAAGTACCTGTTATCACGTTGTCATCCTGTACTGCTTCCTTTGCGTCCATTCTGAAGACCCTAGCATTGGTCTTCTTTCCTTCATCAGCTTTCTTTGTGAGTTTTGGGCAATTGGTCTTGATATGCCCCTTCTCATTACAGCTGTAGCAGGTTGCATCCTTCAGCTTTTTGCAATCCATGGTCTTGTGTTCCTTGGACTTGCATATACCACAGGCAAAAGTTCTTGACTGAGTATGCGAGTTAGATTCAAGCCTGCACTTCCCGAAGTGCTGTTTCTTGCAGATCTTGCACTTGGGCTTTTCACCGGACTGATGCCCATCCTTCTTTGACTCAGACCCCTTCTTGTTTTCACCGTTTCCTCGGTGCTTCTTGTTTGACCTACGTGAATTTTCATCTTCACGTTTCCTTTTCTCAGCATCTTTGTTCCTCGGCGATCTTTGTCTGACCGCATCCAGAGTGAGGGACAAAGATATATCCGCTACAGATCTGAAAGTTGCTGGCCGAGAGGCCTTCACGCTTACCTTAATTTCTGGGGCTAAACCCCCGATGAAACGAGCTATCCTTTTGGGTTCCGGGGTCACCAAATACGGAACCAATCTTGACATTGTGTTGAAGCTCGTGAGGTAAGCTTGGCAGTCAAGGTTCTGCATAACCAATGATAGGAAATCAGACTCTATCTTCTCCACCTCATGCTGAGGGCAGTAATTTTCCCTGATAAGGGCAACAAATTGCTCCCATGTCATGTTGTACAATGGGATCTTCCCAGTGGCTTGAATCAGTGATCTCCACCAGGCTAAGGCCTCGCCTTTAAACGATTGTAACACAAACTTGACTATATCCCTCTCAGCGCACCCGCTGATATCCACTACAGTGTCCATCTCATCTAACCACGTCATGCAGTCAATGGCTCCTTTTTCCCCAGTGAAATCCCTGGGTTTGCATGAAACAAAGTATTTGTAGGAGCAACCCTTATTACGGGGTTCTTGATTTAGCACAATCTGTTGAGATGGAGCACTGTGGTGGTTTGAGGAGAGTCGATCATCATCTTTCTTGGGTTCTTCCTTCTTGGAAGGAGGCTTGCTGTGAGCCTAAGAATGAGTTTTTGGCTTTGAACGCGGAGCAGATAGGGTCCTACTTCGAGTCCCACTATAATCTTCATACTGCCGCTCTAAGGCCTTTGTAACAGTGTCGTCTACTAACGCCTTCAGTTCAGCACCCGTTATATTAATTCGGGCGTTATCATTATTCTCCCTTGGGTGACTATTAATTTCATCCGAGTCAGCCATTTTAAATTTGAACTGTTGCATAAGACAATGACAATAGTTTATTTGAGAGTTTATTATGGAATTGCCCCTTAGGGTAATTCATTAACCATGGCAACATAGACCATATTTGGTTAATTTGTTACTCACATTTATTTAGGATTTCTATTATAATTTATCCTAATTATAAACAATAACAGTATTATTAGCACACAAGGCCTAGTCACAGGGACATTTTAAATTATAAGCCATGATTTCAGAGAATCAAGGCATGAAGGTTTGAACATAGTTCATTACCTTTTTCAGACAGGGTCACAGACTATTACTGTCTTTTGTCTCATATGGAAATGAGAAAGGCCCATAGGCACTATATTACCAATGTATGGTCAAAATATGATCATCTTAATTGATGATTTAAACTCCTGATTCAAAGATCATTAAGTTGGGTTGGGAACCTTTGGAAAGATCCTTACATAAAAATGACGTGTGTGATTTTAACGAATCACGTCTGCCAGGAGCGTTAACATGTTTTCAGATGTTAACAGGGATTTGAATCTTTTTAAACAGATTTTACCATCTTGGTCAGGTCTTATAACGCCAGCAGGCTAGGTTATACCATTAAGATTCTTAATTAATATTTAAAGTAGGCAGATTATTTTTTTTAAAAGGAATGATTTTGATTCATTTATTTCATATATAATTTATTTATGCATATAATGGCAAAAAATGAAATTTATAAACTAAACATTCCATTAATTATTAATAGATTACACGTCGCCCTAAACGGGACTTTTTAATAGACAATTCACCCACACAGGGGTTTAAGCAAAGACTTACCCACGCAGGGGCTTAACAACATACTAGTCCACGCAGAGACTTAAACAAATAACATACCCTCGTAGGGGTTAACAGAAAGATAGGCCCACGCAGGGGTCAAAACAAACAAACATACCCACGCAGGGGTCAATACAGCAAGACAGGCCCACGCAGGGGCTCAACTGATACAAGGAGATTACAACACCAATGGAAGGATTCAATGGTCCTTCTTGCTCTTCCCTTTTATTAGGCTTGTCAATCCTTGGAAGAAACTTTGTCGCTCCCTGCGATCCATGTGAAAGTCTCGCTCGACCTGGTCCAATCTTTGAAGAATTTCTTCCCGCTCGGGAGGGGAAAACTGTGGCGGCTGCGATTGTTGCCGGATTATAGGTCTAGCAGGTATCTGGTACCCATGAGTTGGGTAACCTACTTCCCAAGGAGCTCCGTACGGTCCTTCAGGATGAAGGGCGTTATAGTTGGCCGCTACCAAGTATGGGTCGGCTTCAGCGTAATTATAGTTGGTGTGCAACGGTTGCTCAAACGGGTTATATGCCATTGAGCCAGTGTAGGCAGGAATTGGGTTATCAAAACCCATCGGTGGTGGCTGTGGTGCGGCTGGGTTCGAAGGCCCACCCATTTGCGGGTCTTCGTGTAGTGGCGGATAATGACTGCCACTTGAGTGTCGAGGGGAGCTAAAATGGAAATCCCCTGCTCGCGCAGACATACGTGCGCCGGTTCTCCTACGCCTTGGCGGTTCCGGAGGTACCTGATGAACTGGTGGCGGTGGAGGCGGTGGCGGTGGCGTGACGGCCACGAATCGTGAATCCCCAGAGGGATCCTGCTGCTGCTGCTGGTGAGGCGACGAATGATGCGAGGGTGTGAAGTACCACTCGTGCTGGTTAAACCTCGCCTGAAAGCGGTCTGGACCACCGTAGGGTAATCCGTGAAAAGAAGATCCATCCGAGATCTCGATGGGATGGTTCGGTGTACCGCTTGCAGGTTCGACGGGATCCGTGTCCTCGTCCATATCCTCCGCATGATAGCCGGAGAAATGATCATCTGGCCCCAGTGGGTTAAAACCCACGGGTTCTTGTATGTAATTGGCCGGGTTAAACCGGCCCCAAAAAATAGGTGTGGGGTCCCCAAAAGAATGGTGCGATAGGGATCGCTGAAGAGGTATGTAAGAAGGTTGAGGGTTATCGGGCTCATTTTCCGACTGTGGCCCATAAGAGTTATGAAAGGGAGGTGTCGAACTGTGTGAAACAGATCGTCTCGCAGGCTCAAAAAGATTTCTCCTGTTCTCGCGAGGATCGGCACTCGCGGTGGTCGAAGGAGTTCGCATGTGCGAAGGCCCGGCTTCATTATCATTGGGGGCGGTGATTGGCACCTTGCCTCTTCCTCTTCGTCGAAAGAATCTTGGCGGCATTTTTAATACTGTCAATATAACATAAGATAACGACAAGAATATATAAAATAAAGGACAAAACAAAACAAAGTAGAATTTGTCCTATGTTATTTGTCTAGACTCGAAAGTTTAGAAATGTGTAATTGTGTCATTGAGATTAAACACAAAAGGCTAGTGTTTAATTCACTCAATGTTGGCTCTGATACCAACCTACCACACCCCGACTTTCCACGTGTCACCGGTGGGCCCGGTGGGGAGTATCGTGACGTGGTTGGCAACATAATAGTCAAACAACACAATATTTAAATGCACAGCGGAAGCAAAAGAAAGATATATTTCAACTTTAATATATTGTAATATCATGTATCACAATAGTCGAAAGTTGTCTACAGAAGGATCAAAACAACTAGGAAACAGTAGTTCAACAGATTTTTGGCATCTTAAGCTTTCGAGACTTCTATTGATGCTAAGGAGAAATCCAACCAATTACGATTAGTACCTGCATTTAATCTTTTTGGGAAAATACGTCAGTTTACACTGGTAAATACAATCAACCGACTCATTTTAAAAATGATTAAAAATTTATTTGGATGCACGTGGCATAAACATTTTATAACTTGGGATAATTATTTAAATATATAAACTTGTAGAAGAATTACATGTTCCTTATGCGTTCAGTAGCCCGGATCGTGCCGGGTTAAAGATCAATAGACACACCACATTATCTATTTATGCACTGACGAGTGTACGCCTACACTCCGCGCTTAGGTCGTGGCCATTTCGTAAAATGATGCCAAGGATATCCGGGACATGGTCATTAACCCCCCAAAGGCTTTAAGCAAACAAAACAATTTAAACGGGCCGATTAATATCAATTAACCACCATACGATGGAATATTTAATGCCCGACCAAGCGGTATTTTATATACCGTACCCCAAGCCCGTATAGGGAAAATAAGTTAAAAGTATTTACCTGAGCAAAGTAATAATCACAATAAGCAAATGCAAGTAGCTTTTACTGGTCCTCCTATTCTGGAACGAAGGTTTATAATAACCTGTTAGAATCCTAACGGGTCTTTAATTAAGCTTAAGCTTAGACCGGTTAGTTTTAAAGATACGGTTCGTACGCACGATTAAGCGAAGACTGGAATAGAATGTGATTTAGACCCGACAAGTTTGAAGACTTGCCTTATAGGGGTATATTATACACATTCTGGATTTTGAGATAAAACCGATAAGGTTTGACCCGTTTCGGCTAATTTATGCAAACTAGTTACATAAACCGAACCAAACGCGCAAGAGGCGTAACGGGTATTCATGAGAGCCATATACAGGTTTCCTAAGTTAATATGCCTTAAATATGTTGTGACATCAGTAAGATATCTTTTATTATGCCCGAAACGAATTTAAACACAAACTATGCCCCGTAGGGGTAGTTTGGTCATTTACAAGGTTATAAAAGAGTTTAAGTATTAACCTGAGTTACAGGTCTGATGTAATCAGCAAAAATACTCAATTTAATAAGTTATAACAGTAGGGTAAAGTATATTTGTGAAACTTATCAATTATAACCAAACTATGCACCGTAAGGGCATTTTGGTAATTTCACATAAGCCGAAAAGCTCAAAACTGAAGTCTGAGTTAAACAACTTTTACTTACTGTTAAAACATTATAATTTACCTAAAATATCAGTAGGTATCAACCTTTGTATATTTAAAATAGTTTTAGTACACACTATGCGTTAAAAACGCTTAAAAAGGCGATTAGAAGCCGTTTCCGGGTTCTATATAGAAAACTGATATTTTTATTATTCCAGAAGGATTAAAATAATTTATTTATCATATGAAATCAGTAGCAAAGGGTTTGGGGTCAAAAAGATATGTAAAACTCATTTTATAGCCCAAAAGGGCAAAACCGACAATTACCGGGTCAAGATTATAACACTAAGTTATGCTCAGCCTAAAATTAATTAAAAATCTTCAAAAATCCAAAAATAATATATTACATCAGTGGGTAATAATTTTGATATCAAAAAGTAGGTTTAAATAGGCTATATGCTAATTATGTCGTTTAATCGCTAAAAAGCTTTCTAATTACGCTAATGAGCATAACTCTCAATCTACACCTCAAACTGATGTCAAATTTTGGGTGCAAGTTTATAAATTAGTAACTAAGGTTTCTACTCTTTCATATTTTCAAAAATCACGTTTTATGGTGAAAAGGGCATAATGGTCAACATATAGGCAATTAACGGAATTATGCATATTAATTGGATAACTAATGAACCATGGTGTATAATCTCAGAGGGTTATACTAGCATGTAACCTGGTCCAATTAGAGCTCTAAGGCATTTCTAAAACATGCTTAAACGGGTCAGAACTGAAAGTCAAAGCAAAAGTTAAATTATGCGACTTTCGGTTCCGAACCGGGTCTCTACTGAAAATTGTCGGGTTGAACATGTTTAGACATGTTCTTACATTCATTACCAAGTTATATTAATGATCAAACAGGTTGTATGGGTTCTACACTGCTAATTATGCATAAGAGTTAATTGCCATTTTCGCCCCTGAGGTTTGGGCACATTTGCCATTTTCGTCCAAAATCACACTTTTCGACCATTTAGCCCCCAACGTTTGGTCATTTTTGCCATTTTCGTCCAAAATCACACTTTTCGACCAATTGCCCCCAAAGTAATTGGGTTAGGCAATTTGGACGAAAATGGCAAAAATGACCAAACGTTGGGGGCTAAATGGTCGAAAAGTGTGATTTTGGACGAAAATGGCAAAAATGACCAAACGTTGGGGGCTAAATGGTCGAAAAGTGTGATTTTGGACGAAAATGGCAAATGTGCCCAAACCTCAGGGGCGAAAATGGCAATTAACTCTATGCATAAATTGGAAATTAAGCATTCTGTTGACTTTTTAATAACAAGTTTGACCCGACATTTGACCTAGTTAGAGTGGGAATCAGAGGGTGCCCTTTTAAGGGTTTATTGCCCACATAATTACCAACTTATAACTACTTTCAATTTGACTAATCACTGGACCATCAATGATTAATCGCTAAGTCAACCGTTAATTACGACGGTTTGACTTTTAAGCTAAAACTAAGTAAAAACTCAACTAAGAAAGGTTAAGCATACTTACTGAAGTCCTATGCACGAAATGTGATCACTTGAGTCTGCTTTGGAGCTCCAGAAATGATCAGAAATGCAAGAGAAAGGTGTGAGCACAATGTTGCAACCTTGGCCCTTTATATAGTGCTTAAATCCTCATAGATTGTTGACAACAAGTGCTATCAATGGCCATGGATCATCAACAGATGTCCATAAGTGCCTAGGACTGTTTAGGGGTCGCCCATGTTGTGAAAATATCTGTTTTGGGTCGGTTATAGCGTGAAATCAGGCTGCTGTCCGCTTTTCTGATACTGGGCGTCTGACGCGGCCCGCGTAAGACCTTAAGATGTCTTACGCGGCCCGCCTGAGCCTTGTAATCAGGTTTTACATTTTCAAGTTTTTGCATATTGTCCCTTGGCCTTTCGAAGGGTCACCCAAGCTTAAATCTTGCAATTTGACCCCTTTACATTTACTTACAAGGGCTTCAAGGCTTATACCCACTTTATTTAGTCCTTGATCACTTTGTTATTACTCGAAAAGTCATAACTTTCAACGTTGACGCTTTAACCCCTTGTATACGAATTTGATCATAACTTTCTCATACGATAACGAAACTTTATGAAATTTATATCGTGCATTCTAGTGAGCATAATTAATCGTTACAAAGCTTCGGGTTTGCTAAAAGGTCACTCAGAGGTATAACTTAAACATGTTGACACATTTAACCCCTGTAGTTTGTAATCTCTCACTTTCTTTCATATTTAGCTTCGTATGATCCATGATTTATTCATTTGAAGGTATGAGCATCATGTAGGGTTACTGTAAAGTATATTTATTCACTGTTAACATTTTGAACCCGTATATTCATATACTTTTCATGTTTGTCAACTTTAGTCCCTCTAGAGTATTCTTTCACACGTTCAAACTTATGACACGTGTCAATACATTATAGGACGTGAATTTTCGAGGTGTTACACAAATGAATATCTGAACTTCCGGGTTGTACACTTCTTAAGGATCCTTGATCCTGAAAGATATTGGATCCTTGGTATGTTGAGACTGGGGGTCTTGGAGGATATTCCATGGATCCGTAAACCTGAGATGAGGATCCCTGAACCTGAGAGGAGGATCCTTGAACCTGAGAGGATCCCTGGACCTGAGAAGAGGATCCCTGACCCTAGAATAAGGATCCTTGAACCCTCTGTGCTCCCACATATCCTCCAGAACTGAAGAAGGATCCTTGATGCTGGGAGGAGGATCCTTGAGGCTGAAGAGAGAATCCTGAAGGCTGAAAGTAGGATCCTTGAGCCCGAGTCATTGCCAACAACCCATAACGTATACTCGACAATCCACCCTGGTATTGAGTGCCTGATGCTGTGGAGTGCTGGGATGTTATGGATGGAGAATCAAAATTCAGTGATCTGGGCACCAATGGAGAGTGATCCTCCGCTGATCTCTTCAATTTCTTGATGTCATCAATTTCTCGAAGGATCCTGTCATTAG
Organism: Helianthus tuberosus; assembly: GCA_030545235.1. Lineage (NCBI taxonomy): Eukaryota > Viridiplantae > Streptophyta > Magnoliopsida > Asterales > Asteraceae > Helianthus > Helianthus tuberosus. The sequence continues at coordinate 177,060,245 of CM060401.1, forward strand.
TTCTGTCCTGCTGCTGCATGTGATCCTTCATCTGCAAAATCAAAGAATAAAGATCATTGTTAGTATGTAACACCCCGAAAACGGGTTTGTTAATTAAACTAAATTAACGGGGAATGAGCAGGTAAAATACCGTTAGTGGTAAAAGTTAACCCGGTAAACATTAGGATTTAAATAAATAAACCTAATGTTAAATAAAAGGCGAACAAATGCTTTTTAGTAAATAAAGTTTATAAAAAGGCACGGGTTACAGGGACATAATTTAAGTCGGGTAGTGGCTTTCCCGAACTTAGTAAATATAATTATCATGTCCGTCGATAATTTATGAGAGATAGGCAACTAGAAATATAACCTATTTATAACCTAGTTGTAAACTATAATGTGCAAGAACTAACATTGGGGAGGGACTAAAATTGCCAAATCTGAAACAAATATCTTTAAAATAAAATAAACACCAAAAACACACACTTGTGTGTGTGTTTAGTCGATCCAGAACAGGAGAAAAAGGGTGCAAACCCTCAATGAGCTGAAATCATCAAATTGAAGGAGGAATCGAGCCTCAAATTCCTGCATGAATGTAAATTATTGATCACCTAGACTAGGGGATCATAAGGTATGTTGTAAAACTTAATTTCATCAATTTTGTGTGAAGAAGAACTTGAAGGTGATAACCTTGAGTTCAAAATTATTGTTAGTTTGATGAAATTGATGATGTATTTGTGTTGATGATCACTATACTAGCTAGTATAGATGAAATACTTGCACAATCTAGAGACTAGGTCAAGTGTTCATACATGACATAAAGTGATTTTGATGACAGAATGAAATTGATGTTATAGTGATGTCAAAGCATGCATATAGTCTTCATATTTACAAGAAAATATGAGATACTTGGCTAAATTGATGTTTGGATTAAAGTCCATGTATGTGGTGAAATGGGTTTTTAAGATAGTAATAAAATCCCCAAATTCTAATATGATAATTTGAGGGATTAGCTATGATGATTGAAAGTCTTGCTAACTTGATGTTAATAATTGTGTAACCTTGACGAATTGAAAGAAATAAGGTAAATTTGGTTAACGAAGTTAGCCAAAAAGGTGGCCTAAAAATGATGCCCACAAAGTGTTAGATAAAATGCCTAATGAGTTTTATTAAACTTGTTAGTGCATATATATGTAAAACGGCAGTTTGACTTTTAAAAGTCAAACCGGTCTATAATTAAATCGAATACGAAATATGGTAGAAAAGTCCATAAGGGTGATGGTCATGGTATTGATGACTAATCTAACTATCTTATGGATATTGTATTATAGTTTGACTCTTGACGAGCTAGGTGGAAGTTTGAAGAAGAATGGGTCAAACGGGTCAAAGGCGCGAGAAAGCATGAACGGACTTAAGGTAAGTAAACCTTACAATTCCTAAAATAGAATTACAACGTACGTGATGGAAAGTATTTTGGTGATTAATGACGAAATGTAATGTGACCCTATGGTGTCAACCATAACGGGTCAAAGAGTAAAATGGTTGGTAACCACTTATCGTGTTTTGTCAATAAAATAGTTGTTGACAGCAACAGGTCCACTAAATGCAGAAATTGTTTCGAGGTTTAAACCATTGAGTTTTAACACGATATTTGGTCAGAAGTTGTTTGACAACATAAAGGGTGTTTGGTAATTTTTAGAGATTTTTCCAAAGTTGTTTAACGTGGTTTTCGCGGCTGTTTTGTCAACAAAATAGTTGTTGACAGCAACAGGTCCGCTAATTGCATAAACTGTTTCGCGGTCTTAACTATTGAGTTTTGACACGATATTTGGTCAGAAGTTGTTTGACAACATAAAGGATGTTTGGTAATTTTTATAGATTTTTCCAAAGTTGTTTGACATGTTTTTCGCGGCTATTATGTCAATAAAATAGTTGTTGACAGCAACAGGTTCACAACTTGCAGAAAATGTTTCGAGGTCTTAACCATTGAGTTTTGACACGATATTTGGTCAGAAGTTGTTTGACAATATAAAGGATCTTGGGAAATTTTTATACATGTTTTTATTAAATAGTTTGATGTGGTTTATGCCGACGTTCTGTCATAAAATAGTGGTTGACATCAAAATGTTTGATAATTTTGTAACGAGTTAAAATTGTTAGGGACACGGTCAGGTGGAAACGTGACCCGGCCGGGTAAGGGTGCTGAGAAAAAGACATGTTTTAGTTGAAACGGCTGGGTGGAAATCTGACCCGGCCGGGTAAGGGGGCTGAAAAAAAAGGATATTTTGTGCTTAATATTTTCGTTCAAATGTTTCGATTACTGATCGTTTGACCGTAGAACTTAAACACTAATTGTTTTTAGTGTTTATAATAGGCTTTCACTAAGGCGAGAAGCGTACAGATAGACGACCAAGCACGCCAAGAACCGAACACTCTTAAACCGCCATTTCTGCAGAGCATTCTTCGGGAAAGTTTAAGTGTGATCACGCATGACAAAGTTTTATGCATTAAAACCTTGTTGTTTTTTTTACAGGCACTTATTTGTGTAATTACCCATTAAGTTGGCTTGTCTGGGTTATTCGTTAACCCACACTCGTACGTTAATAATAAAAAAAAAATTAGGACCTAATTATCCGCATTTGATTAAAATATTACTAAAATGAGTTAGATTGTTACATAGAAGGACCAGAAGAAGCAGTAGAAGTTGGTTTTGGGAAAATGGGGGTTTGTTTCTTCGCAGCATTTTCAGCAATCTTCTGGAATCCAGAAGGTGCAGGAGGCAAAGGTGGGATGCACTGTGAAGAGGTGATCGCCGGCATGGAGCTTGAAGTGTTTTTTCCCTGGGAAGCCATGTGGTTGAAGGTAATGAACCGAGATGATCAAAATGAACAAAATTTCTCAGAAATGAAGCACCAATTGCCCCATGGTGGGCACCAAACTGTTTTGGTCAAAAATCACACAAGGATAATGCAACCAAATCTGATTTTGTGAGGTGTGATGCTTGAATTGATGAACAAATGTATGAACAATATATGAATGAAATGAATGTTGGACATGAGGATTTATACGAGGAAAAAGCCCTTGATCAATGTACGATCTCTGGCACAAAAAACGTCGGGTGATGGAAACTACTGTAAGGACTCTAAAAAATGTCCCAATTTTACCCGTAAGAGAAAACTCGGACCCCTGAAACCCTACTGCGCATGAAAAATGAAGAAATCAAAATTCTTGGGTTTCAGACGGGCCGCGTAAGCCTTAAGGAAAGCTTACACGGGTTGCGTCAATGTTGGGTTGACCGGATAAGTGTTCCGGATCCACGTGTTGACCAGCTGGCATACCTACTCGTGACCAATCAAGCCTACGCGTAGAATAGGTGGTTAGGCGGGCAGCGTAAGGTTCGAGCCAAGGTTTACGCGGGCCGCGTGAACCCTAAATTTCACCTATAAATAGCCTAGCTCAGGGGCTTTCATTCTGTGTTGACGAAAACTTTCAAAAATGAAATATTACTACTCTGAAGTCGAAATTACAATTTCAATTAGTGGGGTGCTGCTACGATACAGGGTATTAACTCGATCGCTGCTACAATTCAATGTCCGATTGATGTAAAACTATCCGATGGATGTTTAAGTGCTGCCCATATTCGGGCCATACTTTGTCATTAGTCGTGAATTCGACGGATGTTTAAGTATAGCACTTTGTCATTCATTGTGAGGGTTTTAGTCTCGTGAGTTATCGTAAATGCTGTATTAGTTACTGACCTAGTTCATGTGCATTGTTATTTAAATTAGGTTACAAGGCTAATCAGTAGGCTAAGCTCTGTCCACTTAAATCTGCAATGTGAGTTATTTTCTTTTATTAAAAGTATTTTACAATACTCCATTTTCAAATGTTATAATTACAGGGAGTAAGTCGTGGTTATCTTAATCACTGGCTAGTGGGGTATTGTGCACATTACTAATTTCTCACGGGTTAGGCTAATAAATCCTAACAGTGATAAACGTCACTACTTGGGGAAAGACCCAATAGTGGTATGACCATCGTCACACGGGTGACAAGTCGCCAGATAAAAATAAGATAAAAGCCATTGTAATCGCTCTTATGCTGTAATTTATAACCATGTGTCATTTTATCAAATTTGAATAACTCGCCAGCATTTCCCCGCTGATAAAATATTTTTAAAACATGTTTCAGGCAACCTGCTGTAAATCAAGAAAACGTGCTACGGAGCACTAACCAGCTTGAAGAAGTGGCTCAGTTAAAATGAATAAACATGTTTTATAAATCAGGGAATTTAATTGTAAAATTCCTCTAATGTAAATCACGGGGTCATCCCGCATTATGAAATAAAATAATCGGGCATTTCAAGTTTTAAAAGATCCTGTTAAAAATCTTCCGCTGTCGCATCATTTAATAAATACCACGGGTTCCTGTCCCGCGGCTCCTGAACGGGTCAAACCGGGGCTGGGGCCGGGACAGGAAAAGGTGGTATCAGAGCTACCGATTGAGCCACTGATTTAAGCCTATTAAGTATTCAAATATACTTAATTTTCTTAATTGACATTTTGTGATTATGTGTTTTATTAACTGACTACTTGTTAGTTACATTATTGGTAAGCAAAAGCTTTCAAATATCTATCTTAAATTAGATAGTTCACCAAAAGAAAAGGGAAGTTCATCAAATTCCTCAAGATACTCAGCAGATACTGCGGAGGGAATATTTGTTCGTAAAGCACACTATGAGAAACCACTTTCCCCTAATAAAAGAAGTTTGATTATTAGAAAAAGTCAAGAGAAAATGAAGAAGTCACAAACAAAAGAAATGATAATTAAAGAAACTCAGGGAAAAGATGATAAACCACCATAGTTAGATGAAAAATGGGCAGATCTTTACATGTTAGCTACCGTAGCAGTAAATGATAAACTCTAAACTGTTAAAACCCCGACCCAGTATTAGTATCCATATTATCCAAAAGCCAGAAACTTTAATCTATTTTTCAAAATTTAGTTGTAATAAAAAAATAAGTTATTTCAATAAAAAAGGGTTTGTATAAGTACTTGGATTTTCGGATTGATTTTCTGTGACTATGTGAAATTTTAACTTAAAATCTTGTATGTTTCTTCATAAATGCTAAACAGCATGAATGAATTATCGGAAGCTCTTGAGAATCTCGATCTCTATCCTGTGAATATTGAAGTTTCCAAGAATTTTACTGGTTACTGTGCCGATGTGGAGGAACCTATGGAATTTCAAGCTCCACCTCCAGAGAAACCCAAGCCAAAGAAAAGAAGAAGAATTGTGGGCTGGAGGCGTGTACGCAGAAGGAAACCAGTAACTAGGAAAGTTGCCAAAGCAGTTGATCCAATAGATAAAGGAAAAGGAATAGAGGTTGAAGAAAACTCCAAGCAAGAAATTGGAGAAAGCTCCAAGTAAACCAAGGAAATGACGTTGCAAGAAGAGCTAGATTTCATACTAGCAAGTTGTGATAACTTTAAGTCTGTTAAGGAAAATCTTTTTACTTATCCTGCTGAAACCCAGCTTCCAATAAACTTGGAACCAACCATTCCAGACCCTCTGATCCATACCCAACCTTTAGGAGAAATGGACGAGTGGTGGACTAATGATTGGCAATTTCAAAACCTTCTCAATAACCCCTATACCTTTTTCCCTCAGTTCGACCCAGAACCTGCACCAAACCCACCAATGAGCAATGAGAATTTGGCAGAACTCCGCCATTTTGGCGAGGAGCTAATGGATGCAGGAAATCGAATCCGGGAGGTAGGAGAACAGATCTCCTGGAAATATGACGAGAGGGAGCGTCATTTCTAAAAACGACAACTGATGGGATAATGTGAAATGATAGAAGCATATGTTTAATAATAATATAATAATCAAAATAAAACGTGTAAAATAAACAACAAAACTTGTGTAAGATAAATCAGTGTGTACGGAAGCATATTATAATATATAAAAATGGAAGTTAAGAAATTGACAATTTTGGCTATATATTTGTTCATTTGTTTATTGTTTGTTGTATTTGGTTGTTTCTTATTTTATACTAATCACTTATATATAAATTAATTACCAGATGGCACATGCTGGTAATGAACCTGATAATGAAGTTAATCAATCTGAGAATAACAATGAAGATCACTTTCTGAATAGGCAAGATATCGAGAATATCGTTGCTCAGGGGATAGCCAATGCTATTCCAGCAATACTTGCTGCTGCTCGAAATCCAATTGAACCTCAACAAATTTTTACTAGTAAACGCACACAGGGTGATACTTTCAGTAATAGTGTAAACGGAGGCGACAATCATATTAATAACGACAATGATGGGATTCAAGCTCCACTTCTTAAGAAAATGAAAGCTGCAATGCCTGGTTGCACTTACAAGGAGTTTCTTGCCTGTAAACCAGCTGAGTTTGCAGGTAACGAAGGAGCAACTGCTGCACTGCGTTGGTTAGAAAAAACCGAGGCAGTGATTACAATAAGTAAATGTTCCGAAAACGACAGGGTCATGTACGCATCACATCTTTTCAAAGAAGGGGCACTAGAATGGTGGAATACGGTACATTAAGCCAAAGGAAGAAATGTGGCCTATGCCATGAATTGGGAAGAATTTAAAAGTCTGATGGAAAGAAAATTCTGTCCCGAATACGAAAAGGAACAAATGGCAAATAAGTTCCTAAACCACCGGATGGTGGATGTAGACTGTCGAGGGTATACTTCGACATTCTTTGAATATGCGAGAGTAGTACCAACTCTGGCTTCGCCAGAACCGGTGCTTATTTCCCGCTATATTTGGGGATTAATTGGTGAAATTCGTGACATTGTCAAAGCTGCAAGACCACGTACTATTGACGATGCTGTGGAATTAGCCAACACCTTAACTGACGGATTGGTACGCACAAGAGAAGAAACCCGGAGAAAGGAAGTAGCCCAAAATATTACCCAGGGATTCCGTATGGGAAATCGTAGCAATTTCAAGAGAAAAGGGACTGGTCAATCTTCCACTGGTCCATTTTGCAATACCTGCAAAAGAAAGCATTTTGGGAGATGCAAGGGATATTGCAATTTCTGCAAAATTCCAGGGCATCAAGAAGAAGATTGCAGGAAGAAGAAAGCAACAATCTGCTACAACTGTGGAGAAGCTGGACATTTCAGGCCAGATTGCCCGAAATTAGCCAAACCAGCTGATAACAAAGCTAAACCTACAGAAGGAGCTACCAAGAAGAATGTAAGAGCCTTCCAGTTGACTACTCAGGAAGCAGAATTAATTCCGGACGTAATAGTTGGTACGTTCTTAGTTCACAACGTCTATACCAAAGTATTATTTGACTCTGGTGCAAACCAAAGTTTTATAAATACTTCATTCTGCCAAGAACTTAATCTACCTTTAACCAACCTTAGGCAGATTTTTACAGTAGAAATGGCAGATGGAAATTCTGTTAAAATAGATAAGGTTTTGCAAAATATAAAGATAGAACTCTTAAGTCATAAATTCTCTGCAAACCTGTTACCTATGAATCTAGCCGGATTTGACGTTGTATCAGGAATGGATTGGTTGGTAACCAATCATGCTAGAATTCTTTGTGATAAGAATTCCATAGAAATTCATACACCCACAGGAGAAATTGTGGTGATTACAGGAGATCAGCCATGAAAGCCACTGAAATTCATTTCAGTAACGAAATTGGCCAGTTATTCAAGAAAACAAGAAATGGTATATATGATTTCAGTAATCATTAACACAAAAGGTAAGAAACTTAAAGAAATTCCTGTAGTATCAGAATACTTAGATGTATTTCCAGAAGAACTACCGGGATTACCACCTAATAGGGAAGTTGAATTTAGAATTCATCTAATTCCTGGAACTACACCGATAGCCAAGGCACCTTATCGATTAGCACCCACAGAAATGCTAGAATTGAAAAAGCAATTAGATGAATTATTAAGTAAAGGATTCATACAACCTAGTTCATCCCCATGGGGAGCTCCAGTGTTGTTTGTAAAGAAGAAAGATGGTTCAATGAGAATGTGTATCGATTATAGGGAATTGAATAAGATTACAACTAAGAATCGATACCCATTACCTAGAATTGATGATCTTTTTGATCAACTTCAAGGAGCTAGATATTTTTCTAAGATAGATTTACGCTCCGGATATCATCGATTGAAGGTACAGGAAGAAGACATACCTAAAACAGCTTTCAGAATTAGGTATGGTCATTATGAGTTTACAGTCATGCCCTTCGAACTAACGAATGCACCTGCAGCATTTATGGACATGATGAATAGGATCTGTAAACCATATTTGGATAAATTTGTAATTGTCTTCATCGACGATATACTTATTTATTCCAAAAGTCAGGAGGAACATTATCAGCATCTGCATGCACTCTTAACTTTGTTAAGAAAAGAGAAACTGTACGCCAAATTCTCGAAGTGTGAATTTTGGCTACAAGAAGTGCAATTTTTAGGACACATGGTGAATCACGAAGGTATTCACATAGACCCTTCTAAGATAGAAGCAATCACCAAATGGAAGGTTCCGCAATCAGCTATGGAAATTAGAAGTTTTCTAGGGTTAGCCGGATACTATCGACGATTTATTAAGGATTTTTCCAAAATAGCTGTACCATTAACTAAGCTAACCTGTAAAGCAGTTAAGTTTGAATGGGGACCTAAGCAAGAAGAGGCCTTTAGGATTTTGAAGCAAAAGCTAACAAACGCTCCAACATTAGCTTTGCCAGAAGGAACAGAGGATTTTGAAGTATATTGTGATGCTTCAAAACTAGGATTGGGATGTGTACTTATGCAACGCAATAAGGTAATTGCGTATGCATCAAGGCAATTGAAAAAGCACGAAGAAAATTATACGACACATGATTTAGAGCTAGGAGCCATAATTTTTGCCCTTAAGATTTGGAGACACTATCTGTATGGAAGTAAGTTTACTGTCTATACAGATCATAAGAGTTTAAGATACATATTTGGGCAAAAAGAATTAAACATGAGGCAAAGGAGATGGATGGAGATTCTAAGTGACTACGACTGTGATATTCAATATCACGAAGGAAAGGCAAATATAGTTGCGGATGCCTTAAGTCGTAAGTATCATAAGAAGCAAAGACGAGTTCGTGCTCTCAGATTAAATCTACAGTTAGATTTAATGGAGCAACTGAAGAACATTCAAGAAACAGCAATCAAGGACGATGCTGAAGGAATGAAAGGAAGAATAAAAGAATTAGAACAAGGAAGTGATGGAATTTGGAGATTCCACAAAAGAAGAATTTGGGTACATAAACAGGGAGAATTAAGAAATAAGATTTTAGAAGAAGCCCATAAATCTAGGTATACCATGCATCCTGGTAACAATAAAATGTACCAAGATTTAAGAAACAATTTCTGGTGGATAGGAATGAAAAAGGACATAGCTAGATATGTTTCTAAGTGTCTTACTTGTTCACAAGTTAAGGCAGAACACCAGAAACCTTCAGGTTTACTACAACCATTAGAAATGCCTGTATGGAAATGGGAACTCATAAAAATGGACTTTATTACTAAGTTACCCAAAACCAGAAAAGGTAATGATGCGATTTGGGTAATTGTGGATCGATTAACCAAATCATCTCATTTTCTACCCATGAAAGAAACCTTTAGCATGGAAAGGTTGGCCAAGTTGTATGTAGATGAAGTAGTATCCTTACATGGAGTTCCACTCTCCATTGTATCGGATAGAGATAGTCGTTTCACTTCCCACTTCTGGACAAGTTTCCAAGAGGCAATGGGAACTCGATTAAAGTTAAGCACTGCATATCATCCACAAACAGATGGGCAAAGTGAAAGGACATTCCAAACTCTAGAAGACATGCTTAGGGCATGTGTAATAGATTTTGGTGGAAATTGGGATGACCACCTACCATTAATTGAATTCTCCTATAATAATAGTTATCATTCAAGCATCGAAGCTGCCCCATTTGAAGCACTATATGGACGTAAGTGCAGAACTCCAGTTTGCTGGGCAGAAATAGGAGAAAATCAATTATCAGGTCTTGAAATAGTACAAGAAACCACTGATAAGATCACTCAAATTAAGGAAAGATTAAAGACGGCTCGAGATCGCCAGAAAAGTTATGCAGATAATAGAAGGAAGCCATTGGAATTCCAAGTAGGAAACAAAGTACTCTTAAAAGTTTCTCCTTGGAAAGGAGTAGTTCGGTTCGGTAAGAAAGGAAAGCTGAGTCCAAGATACGTAGGACCATTCTCAGTCATCCAACAAATAGGACCAGTTGCCTATCGCTTACAACTACCAGAGGAGTTAGCTGGAGTACATGACGTATTTCATGTATCCAATCTCAAGAAATGTCTATCAGACGAATCTCTGGTAGTACCTCTTCAAGATATAGAGGTAAATGAAAAACTAAAATTTGTAGAGAAACCACTACAAATAGAAGACAGAAAGATCAAATTTCTCAAACACAAAAGATTAATATTAGTCAAAGTCAAGTGGGATTCGAAACGAGGTCCCGAATACACTTGGGAGCTGGAATCGGAAATGAAGCGAAAGTATCCTCACTTATTTCAGTGAATCTCGAGGACGAGATTTTAAATAAGGTGGGGAGGATGTAAGGACTCTAAAAAATGTCCCAATTTTACCCGTAAGAGAAAACTCGGACCCCTGAAACCCTACTGCGCATGAAAAATGAAGAAATCAAAATTCTTGGGTTTCAGGCGGGCCGCGTAAGCCTTAAGGAAAGCTTACGCGGGCCGCGTCAATGTTGGGTTGACCGGATAAGTGTTCCGGATCCACGTGTTGACCAGCTGGCATACCTACTCGTGACCAATCAAGCCTACACGTAGAACAGGTGGTTAGGCGGGCCGCGTAAGGTTCGAGCCAAGGTTTACGCGGGCCGCGTGAACCCTAAATTTCACCTATAAATAGCCTAGCTCAGGGGCTTTCATTCTGTGTCAACGAAAACTTTCAAAAATGAAATATTACTGCTCTGAAGTCGAAATTACAATTTCAATTAGTGGGGTGCTGCTACGATACAGGATATTAACTCGATCGCTGCTACGATTCAATGTCCGATTGATGTAAAACTATCCGATGGATGTTTAAGTGCTGCCCATATTCGGGCCATACTTTGTCATTAGTCGTGAATTCGACGGATGTTTAAGTATAGCACTTTGTCATTCATTGTGAGGGTTTTAGTCTCGTGAGTTATCGTAAATGCTGTATTAGTTACTGACCTAGTTCGTGTGCATTGTTATTTAAATTAGGTTACAAGGCTAATCAGTAGGCTAAGCTCTGTCCACTTAAATCTGCAATGTGAGTTATTTTCTTTTATTAAAAGTATTTTACAATACTCCATTTTCAAATGTTATAATTACAGGGAGTAAGTCGTGGTTATCTTAATCACTGGCCAGTGGGGTATTGTGCACATTACTAATTTCTCACGGGTTAGGCTAATAAATCCTAACAGTGATAAACGTCACTACTTGGGGACAGACCCAATAGTGGTATGACCATCGTCACACGGGTGACAAGTCGCCAGATAAAAATAAGATAAAAGACATTGTAATCGCTCTTATGCTGTAATTATAACCATGTGTCATTTTATCAAATTTGAAAAACTCGCCAGCATTTCCCCACTGATAAAATATTTTTAAAACATGTTTCAGGCAACCTGCTGTAGATCAAGAAAACGTGCTACGGAGCACTAACCAGCTTGAAGAGGTGGCTCAGTTAAAATGAATAAACATGTTTTATAAATCAGGGAATTTAATTGTAAAATTCCTCTAATGTAAATCACGGGGTCATCCCGCATTATGAAATAAAATAATCGGGCATTTCAAGTTTTAAAAGATCCTGTTAAAAATCTTCCGCTGTCGCATCATTTAATAAATATCACGGGTTCCTGTCCCGCGGCTCCTGAACGGGTCAAACCGGGGCTGGGGCTGTGACAACTACCGATCACCAAGTATATTAACCAAACAATGTATACAATTCAGGATGACAACAAGCTTGTTACAAGGATCACTAGTGTGCAATAAGTGTGTAATCGCCAATAAGTTGTAGAGAGTTCTCGAGCAGTGTGTGTTTGCTAATTGTTCTAAGTAATCAAGCTTGTTATCCCCTTATAAAAATAGAAATAAGCTAACAAACTAACAATCCAAAAAAGATGCTAGCTTCCCACGATCTCCACAACGGTCACGAAGGCCATGCACGTGCAGAATTGAAAGGTATATTCCCCTGGAATCTCGGTAAGACCAAGTCCCACTCGAATACTCCTGCAAAACGAGTTCAAATATAATGGAAACAACTGTTAGTATAAGGATAATAATGAGGATCCTGGATCCTTATTCCTGCAACGTCTCCTGAGGATCCTTAATTCAAACTGAACTGAGGATCCGTGATCCTGGCTGCACTTGAGGATCCGTGATCCATAAGATATGAAAATCCATCCCTAGATGAGTCATATTTTCTGCTTTATCTCTAACGAACTGGTTAGCGAAAAACTAGCCGTTGCCAACGGACTAGCCATTGCGAATGTGACGTCAGCGACAAGACCTCCTGCAAAATCATCATTATATATACATGGTTAGAGATAAGGATCGAGATGCATTTAAATTCGAGCGTTTCACCCCTTTAAATCTTCATCCGGAGATCAAACAAGTATCTCTCTTCTCCCTTCTCTCTAAATTTTCTTCTTCTGATCCTCTATTCTCGAGCATCCATGGCGAAGATGACCCTCCGATCCTCACCTACCAAGGATCCTAAGAAGGATAGTCCCCTGAAGAGCCAGGGTGTAACCAAAAAACCCTTCGTTGGAACTCTGTCGTTTCACCGATCCTGAGATTGATTGGATACACCATTGTTTTTTGGCTAAAGCCGTCTTCAGGTCCTTCGACTCTTCGATGAAGAACGACTGTATTTCTGATACTTGGGTCACTTTTCCGGGCACCCCTTTTCTGATAGGGTTTTCTTATCCTGGATCCTTATTCCTGCAACGTCTCATGAGGATCCTTAATTCAAACTGAACTGAGGATCCGTGATCCTGGCTGCACTTGAGGATCCATGATCCATAAGATATGAAAATCCATCCCTAACATATACTTATCAGATTTTTTTTAAATCGCGTGTCTATCGAAATCATGGGCCTTGTGCGGAGGTCCTCTCCGCACACCATCAAAGCCGCCACCTCCTTAAATAGTTATGCCGACTGGTCCAAATGCCATAGCCCACCTCCTATTAACAAACCTAAACCACTAGAACATTTTTACCGTCTCAATGATTCATCCTTGTAAACTACAACTTGCTACACTTAAGAAAGCAAGCCAAATTCTATTCTTAATGCCACCTCAAGCCTGTAAGAAAATCGATCCTTGTCACTTCTGCATGTCCTTCTTAGATAGGGAGTATTGGTCTTGCAAGCACAAAAGCTGAAGAACGTGTGACCAGGAGTCGCGAGTGGCACCCGAAGACCGCCTAGTATGTGGTTATCCAAGTCAAATGGCGACTAGTGTGGCATACTTGAAGATACATATCTGGAGACAGACCTTCCTCATAAGGGACGGACCGAAACACAACAGGACGAATGTCCTAAAGACCTCTGTTCCTCAAGCTCCAGGGGACGGACCACCAAACAAGTGCGTCCATCCGAGTGACGTCATCTCAGTTGACTAGTATAAATACCCCATCAAGTACAAGCCAAGTACGATTTCCTGAACCTTCGTCCTACTTTCTCTCTCTACTTTCTCTCTCTATCAAATACTTATCCTCACGCCGGAGGGTGGTCGCAGAGGGGCCTTCCCATCTCTGCGGCGAGCCTAACGGTTTTCTCTTTTACAGGTTCAGGTCCTCGATCCTCCCCCAAGATTCAAACTCTAATCTCAGGCTCCGGCCTCAGATTTTGGATCTTCAATTGGCGCCATCCGATTTCATAGCTCACAGTCCTTCGCTTAGTGAATTTCTTGAGCAACGAAATGACTGATCTATGGCGGCCCTAGGTTTCTTGAATTTGGGATCCACTGCTGCTAGTTCACAAACTACAGCTCCGACAAAAGTCATTTCCATGGCTTCAGCTCCTTTGAGCTCAGGGCCAGGAACAACGTTACCGTTCATACTAATGCCAACTTCACAAGCACCAGAATTCGACGCATAATTCCTCTCCAAAAATGCCAGTCTCTTATGATGGTTGAAAGCTCAGCAGGCTAGAGATGAACAGATCCTCGGTTTACGAACCAGGCTCTTTCACAACGAATCACCGGTAAGGACTATGGGTCCTACAGTATTCGCCTCTCCTACTTTCTCCACAATTGTTACTCCGATAGGAGAAACTTATAACAATTATATACAGGTTTCTACAGGACCATCTCCAGCAGTCATGGTACGAACGGATCCTCAAGTGGGCATAGTTAATGACCCAGAATTCACAAAACCATATCATCCGGTATCAATGACGGCAAAGTCAAAGTTTAGTGTTCGCACCGTCCATGCTAAACTTCCACTGAAGCTCAAAATGCCATCCACAGTAAAGAAATATGATGGCACCACAGATTCGGACGATCACATGTTCGACTTCGATGGAGCCGCACGAGTCGAACAATAGTCGATGCCAGCCTGGTGTTTCATGTTCGCACAAACATTAACCGGGGCAGCACGTGTGTGGTTCGATGTGTTGAATGAAGGAGAAATCAATGATATCGAGGAACTCCGAAGGTTATTTCTCCAGAATTTCAGCCTGCAAAGGCACTATTCCAAAAAAATACCGAGGTGCGCAATATCCGAAGGAAAGACGGAGAATCTCTCGATAATTTCATAGAAAGGTTCAATCGAGAGAGTATGCAGATCAGTGGGGTAGTTGATCAGCTGAGAGTCTCCGGCTTCTGTCACAGAGTTCGGAACAATCAGCTGGTTGAAAAGCTGCACGAAAATCTCCCAAAAAACAATGAAAGTATTGATGGAACGTGCTCGGGCATTCGCTCGAGGGAAAAATGCATGTAGTGCGTTCGCCGTAACGGAGCAGAAAATGTCCTCTTGGAAGAAAAAAGAAGGGTCCGTTTTCGACAAAACTCCGGCTGGAAATAAGGGACGAACGCACCCCTACAACAGGAACGATTGATCTCAACGGGGAAGAAACTCTAGTTCAAGGTTCTACAACCTATCGGATCTCTCCAAGACTCCTAGCGAAATCCTTAGCACTGAAGGAGCAATTTTTCCCGTACCTCCGAAGCTCCGGAATGCAGGTGACAAAAATTCCAAAAAAATATTGTGATTATCACCGAGCACGAGGCCACAATACAGACGATTGCTGGTCCCTAAAGCAGAAGATTGAGAAAGCCGTCCGCTCTGGAAAACTGTCGCACCGTGTAAAGGAAGTTAAGGAAGGCAAGTCTCTCACCGTACCAATAGATAATCCGAACGACCAGTCTGGAATTTGCATGATAAGGAAAATAGACAATCAGGGCATCAAGCGGACCAACCACCATTTGGCCACTTGGATGCACCAACCAATCGCTTTCCCCCCCATAACCGCAGGAGAAGTAAAGGACGGACCCATCATCGTGTCCGCAATCATTGCATGGCACAAGGTCCGACGAATCTATGTGGATAGTGGAAGTGCCTCCAAGATCATGTATCAACAATTTTCCAACAGTTGGCTCCGCAAACCAAGGACAAACTAATTCAGGTGTCCATGTCATTTGTCAGTTTCTCCGGAGAAGTGGTCTAGCCCATCGGGCAGATTACATTACCAACAACGTTGGGTACCGGAAGTCTGGCAAGAACCGTAAACCTGACCTACTTGGTGGTTGGAGCAAGGTCCGTACACAATGTTATTCTGGGAAGACCAGGGATGTGCGCTTTCGGTATCATCAGTTTAACTATTCACGGCTCCTTAAAGTTTCCCACCGAAGCCGAAGCTCTTCGATCCTCTTAGCTAAGTCCGCATTCTCCAACTTCAGATCCTCAAACTCAGCTTTGTGATGTCCTTTCATCTCCTCCATCCAAGCCTTCAAATCAGCTTCACCTGTTTTATGAGCATCCCGCTCTGAGAAACATGTTAGAAAAATACAGAGGGAAAGCTAAAAATAAAATAAGGAATGAAACCGAACCTGCCAACATTCGCTCGTAAGCCGCACAAGCATGGGACAAGGACTCCTCCATCTTAGCCAACGCTCCCTTATGCTCTTCGTCCTTCTCTTTTGACGATGCCATAAATTCAGCCAGCTCGGCCACCGCTTTATCCCTCTCTTCAGAGGCAGAAGCAGCCGCAACTAGGGAAGACTGGTTAAGGGCCGATGTCGCAACCCCGACCCCTTGCCCCGGGAGGCGACGACTGCGAGCTCGCACATTCGGTGGTATCGGTGTTTATTTAATTTGGCAGCGGAATTTCCATCAGGACCGTAGTTAGGAAACATTTTATCAGAGTAAAACACCTCATTTTATAAATAATAAATACATGGGTAAAACCCAAGTTTCCATTCATAATATGTTTATAGGGATAAACCCTAATTTATTGAAATAAAAATTCTTCTTTATTTATGTAACTTTTATAGCCACTTTTTCAAGCCTTCAGTGCTCTCTAGCTGGCTTCTATTTGGCTTTCACATTTTGTTACCTGAAACGCGTTTAAAACATTTTTGTCAGTGGAAAGTGAATCACAGTTTAATCAAAACAAGTTTTATCATTTTACAACATTGAGGGCAATCCAGCAATTACATTTGTTTACATCTACTTTAATTACCACCCACGGTACTGTCAATCCTGACTTGTGGTAATGCTACTACTCACAGTGTAGTAACAAGTTATGTACACAAAACCCTAACATACCGACGATAATTGTAGAATTAAAAATACTCAATCACTGTTAATTATAATGTAAAACAATTGAGGTTTTGTAAAAACAGTTTAAAAAGAATTTACAAAATAGGATAAACTCACATTGCTAATTTAGGTATTTTCTTGTGACTTCCTGGTTATAATCTATTAATTTAAACAATACACACGTGTTAGTATAATAACCCAAATTTACATTAGCTATACCCTCCCCGAGATAGAACTCCAATGACTGAGTCAGGCAGAGCCTCGACATGTGTTAGAGAGCACTAGATCAATCGGGCAGCGTAACTAATACGTAACCGGGGGTTATAATACTTACATCGACGCAGAGCTTCGCTATTTAGTGAGTATAATGCCCGAGTATTACCTCTATTAATTCAGAAATTTAAAGAGAGATCGAGATTTTGAGCGATTTGGAAATGAAGCCGATGGCCTCTATTTATAGGGCTGTTCGTCCACTCTGTCGCGCCCCGCGACAGATGAAGGCTAAGCCTTCGTGGCCCGCGAGCAAGGTAGGGTAGGCTTTAGCCTTGGCCAGTCATGGGTGTAGGTTGAACGCGTAACAGGACACGTGGCATCACCGGGTTGTGCCTGGTGTCAGGCTGTCGCGCCCCGCGACTAAGGTAGCCAATGGGGTCGCGGCCCGCGAGCGCCCCCTATTTCTTGTTTTTATTTAATTTTGTTAAACTAAATGTATTTTGGGCCTATTTTTCGTATACGGGGTGCCTTTTAGGACGTATAGGGATGTTATAAGTATTTTAGGAGAGTTGTTATAGCCGACAAGGATTTCACTCTCTCCTTCTGAGCAGCTAGATCTTGGGAAAGCTGGGAAAGCTTTTTCTCGGTGTCCGGAGTTCTTTGCATTTTACGTTTCAAGGAAGTAATTTCCTTCTCCAAGTTCTCCTTAACCGATTCCACTTCCACCCACCTTCGGTACAGCTCAACTACATAAACATTTGACTGAGCCGGGTCGGCTAACACCGCAGCTCCCAGATCTTGACCTTTCATTCTCCGGCTCTTAGCATGATTTATTGGAGTGCTAATATTAAATAAAAACATCCTAGTCGTAAGCTCATCCATCACCGAATCCTTATTCTTGATATCCCAATCGGGAACAAACTTCTCCTTAGCCGTGGCCGGGTCAATATCCATTTCATCAGAAAGCACATCTGCAAATCGAAAGAAGGCCATCACTTCGGGTCCGAACCAAGATGAAGGATGAGAAGACACTTGGATTTCCTCCCTTTCAAGAAAACATTCCGGACCCAAAGAGGAACCCAAAATTATACCTGAAAACGTTACCATCTTCACATCACCCTGAACTTTCCATTCGCCCTTGCTTGTAACCGCTGGTTCCCCAGTATCCATCGCTTCAGTCTCGTCCACCGGGAGATAACCACCTGAAAATGTGGCAGTAGGAGCAGATCGAGCCTTGGCAGCTTCCTCCCTGGATGATTTCCCACCGGATAAATGTTCGGTTAGGTCGGTCAAGACGTTATCACTAGAATGGGAAGTGGCTTTCTTGGCTTTCTTGACCACCTTTGGCATAAGGAGAGAAATAGAAGACCGGATCTGAGGAACATCGATTTTCCTCTTACAAATAAGGCCTTTCGGCCCAGAGTCCAAAGAAACAGCCTTAACTTTGGCAGCTACACCTGAAGGGCGATATAACAACGCCTGATCCAACTCCCTAACCTCCGGATCACTGTCAACATCCACTGAAAAAAGCTCTGCCCGGACTCGAGCACCAGACGAACCAGCAGTCTCTCCTTTAGATCCAGGGTCAGCAGAGGTAGTCTCGATAACAGGGGCCTCGGAGGATTTTGGGTCAACAAGAGGACGGATCTCTTATGCTGCTAAAGATACTTGCTTCAGAAAAGGCTCATCATCCTCAACAAGTTCGTCATAATCAAAATCCAGGGCAGAGAAGCTCGGTACCTTTAACGCGTCCCTAAGCGACATTTCATCTCCTAGAAACCAAGAAAGAAAAAGTTAGCAACTAAAAAACATAAAACACCAAAGGGTGGAAAAGGGCCGGTTTACTTACTCTCACCGCTCTTACGGGTCACCGACAATCCTCTGTCCCCTCGGCCCCAGACATGACAAACCCATCCCAACAACAGCAAATGTTCAGGAAGTGGACGAATAGGGGATCGGTTATCAATCAAACCCTGAGCTAATCGCTGATTAAAAATGAAATCTTCACCAAGATCGAAGCTCATGGACTGATCTTTAAACTGCCATACCATATTGACTGGAAGACAACGGTCGTCCAGCTAGAAGAAATTATCCTTCCAGTTCTTTAAGCTGGACTTCATGTCTCCGGCCGGGCTAGCGATACCTTTTCGATGGGCGAAAGTGTACCGGTCGCCGGCGGTGATGAATTCATAAAAATACCTAAAGACATTTAAGTCCGGTTTCTGATTCAAAGCCCTACACGAAATCTCAAAATGGTTGCCCCGACTCAGTCCGAACGGGTTCACTTGACAGAGATGAACCCGAAAGAACTGAAGGACTCTGATTAAAAATTTTGTGAAGGGAACCCTATAGTTCGCGAAATTGCAAACACGGGTGTATAGAGGAGACTTCCCTGGAAGAAAGGGATATATTGTCTTATCTTTAGCTGAAAGAACCGGATGAAGATCGGTAGGGATACGGTAGTCCCGGACAAACTTATCCAACTGTCTTTGGGTTAAAACACTTACGCTCTTGGAAAGATTTCCTTTTCCGGGAGCCATATCTAAACTGTAAAAAAGGACGCACCTTTATAGAAGAAGAAGAAGAAGAAGAAGAATAGAGAAGAAGATTCAAAGAGGGTAACACAATAGAGGAGCTATGTGGAGTAAAAGTGAAAAGTGAATTTGAAAAATGCCTTTTACAGAGGAGTTTGAGGCGGTGACAGCTGGACAGTCCAATCAAGCCATCATATCACGCGCCGCTTACAATTCCCAAGGCAGGGAACGGTATCGTCACCAGTCGGTGACTGACCGTCAAAACATTTGCCTCACTGATGCCACGTCAGCACCGCACTAATGCAACACGTCATCCGTCCAGAACCCATTGTAACATTTTACCAAGTCCATACCTGGACTTGATAAACTGGGGGACTTGAAGATACATATCCGGAGACGAACCTTCCTCATAAAGGACGAACCAAAACACAACAGGACGGACGTCCTAAAGACCTTCATTCCTTAGGCTCCAGGGGACGGACCACCAAACAAGTGCGTCCAGCCGAGTGACGTCATCTTAGTTGACTAGTATAAATACCCCATCAAGTACAAGCCAAGTACGGTTTCCTGAACCTTCGTCCTACTTTCTCTCTCTATCAAATACTTATCCTCATGCTGGAGGGTGGTCGCAGAGCCGCCCTCCCATCTTTGCGGCGAGCCTAACGGTTTTCTCTTTTGCAGGTTCAGGTCCCCGATCCTCCCCCAAGATTCAAACTCTAATCTCAGGCTCCGGCCTCAGATTTCAGATCTTCAAAACTCATTTCGTTCTTAAGGACAATAACATTTTAAAGCGTACGGGAATGATATGTGTCATGCTCAATCCCGTAGTCACGTCACCGTTGGCGAAGCTTGACCCCCCGTTTTTTTCCAAAACCGCGGGGGGGGGGGGGGGGGGGGGGGGCAAAACGTATATACCTAAAAAATTCTATACAAAGTTACTGTTCATAATACTACGCATCGAAATGTTCGAGAGGGGGGGGGGGCGCCCCCTCCCGCCCCAAGTAAGCTGCGCCCCTGCACGTCACCATGCAACGCATGAATAACCATTTTCCCATATTCAGCTTAGAGCATTTCCATTGTTTCTTTTTTATGCTTAGTGTTTAGAATAGTGGATTAGTAGTAGTAGTAGTACATGTTTCTACTAATGAATGAGGTGAGGTGGTGGTTCATTGGCAAAGGTAAAGCCTTTAAAACACCTAAGTTCGGAAGGGGAAGGTCTTGGGTTCAAATCCCATAGACAATAAGGGATTAAAGAAATTAACCGTTCAAAGAAAAAAACATGTTTTCTACCATTTTTCGTTTGTTGAATTTCTGCTGTTGCAAGCCTAAAAATAGGGAAGTATTTTTTGATTTTTGATATAAATGAAAAATATGAATTAGTCTTGAATTCTCTCTATATATTCTTCTAATTTTCTCTATTTTTTTTTGCCAACGTTAACCAATGGAACCACATCGGTAGATTCCATGATTGACCTTTAATTTTAAGAATGATTTCCATTTTCTTTGGCGGAAGATTAATTTTTTTTTGAACGGCTGATTTTATTAAAGAAGAAAAACGAGCTAGCAAGAAGCTAGACAAAGAATGAAGATTACAAGAAATTGAAGCTAAACCAATCTGCCCAATCTAACAAATGCATTTTGCTCTATGTTTTACCCAAAGGAAACTAGTTGATTTGATTTCTGCCAAGAGTCTTGAGATGTCCACTCGAGTGCCGGAGAAGATGAAATCGTTGCGTGATTTCCATAGGCTCCAACAAGAGATAATGACGATAGCTTGAACAAGTTTCTTCATTGTTACCGGGCCTGTGTTGGCAGACGATTAATTAACCTTTGGAACCACATCAGTAGATTACATGATTGTAAGCATTATTATTGGGCCCATCAGGTAATCGTTTACCAAATGTAGCCTTTTGAAACATGGAGCCAACGATTGAACACATGTAAAAGCATTTAAGTGAATATTACAACAAGATATAAGCAAAAAATTAAAGTTTGCAAAGATGATAGATTGCCAGATAAAACGATGACGGGTCAAGCAAGACCTTACAGAAAGATGGATTCATTATCTTTGATGGAGGCAAGGATAGCTAATCAAATAAATTGGATAAAAATATCAAAATGGATTATAGAACATCAAACGAATAGAAACTTGTGTAAATCAATAATGCATCGGGATATGTTGTATTTATCCCCTTCGCCTTCGACACCTTTGGCTCCCTAGCTCCAGAAGCTATCCGTTTGTTAAATAGGGTCCAAAAGGTTGTCGACAGCAGTTGCTCATCAACAGGGGGCAGATGTTTGTCTTTAATAGGCTAGGGTTTGCTATTCAGAAAGGGGTAGCGGCGCAGCTTGTTGCTCGCTTACCTACGATATTGATGTAACTCGGCCAGTATTTTATATATCGGGATATGTTGTATTTAAAAAAAAAAATCAATAATTAATTTGGTTAAAAAAACCTAATAGTGATGACCGAAATAAGATTAAATTCCATGTTAAAGAAAAAAAAATTATTATTGCTTAACACATGAATGATCAAGAAGAATATTTCAAAAAAGAAAACCTTAATTTAAAATTTTAAAATAAAACAAGTCTAAGCAAGTATAAGTTAAAGAATTGTGCAGCAAGTAGTAGTTCATAGAGCATTCAAAATTATACAAAATTGAACAGTGTATTTGTGAGTGTTGAGAAAGTTACAAATTAATATAGGGATAATAACAAAACAGAAAATTGGAAAAACTTGACGGTGGCTTGGGATTACGATACTAGGTAACTAAAAATGGCTCGATCTGAATGTACCCCATCCTTGCTAATTTTACCCCCCCCCCCCCCCCCCCACACACACACAGAGAAAAAGTGATGGACCCTATCCACAAGTATGTGAGAAGAGTGGGTATGGCTTGATCTAAATTTACCCTATCCCTACTAATCACACCCTCCCAAATGAGAGAAAAAGTGGCGAGCCCCACCCGCAAGTAGGGAATGTGATTGATGAAATGTAGTTGACCACATATCTCCTTTGTATTCACGCCCGTTGTTGGGTTGGCATTCCCATCTTTGGCGCCCATCTTTCATGTCCAAGTTTTGGTGTTTAACTCCTTATTTAAGTGAGGTGGCACGAAGTGCCACTCCACAACGAGTCCCACTGATGAACTTTGCGAACGACTTTTAATTTTATAGAAAATTATAAACAATAATAATAATTCTAATCAGAATCTATAAAACGCTTTTTTTAACAATTACATTTTACGCTTTCCTATTTTATGGAGTTAACATTCACACAACACATACTCTCATCTATCTATCTATACACACATAAAAATATATAGAGAGAGATAGAGTGAAAAAATATGTGAGAATAAGATGTAGAGATGTGAAAAAATGAGAACCCTATTTTATTTTAACCGTGTTTCTTTGTTTTAAAATATTTATAAATCAAATTGGATTAATTCTAGTCTACTCTGCATTTTACAACATATAAAGATTAAAGACTGAAGTCTACAGTCTACTCTACATTTTATAATATATAAAGATTAAAGTCTGAAAAAAAGCCAAAAAACTGATATTTCCGGGGATGACCGGCATACATAATAAACTATGGCAAAATTACCAAATTAGCCAAGAATAAACTTTGATTACCAAATTAGCCATTTGATGCCTCCTTGGAGCAGGGCATCACGGATTCAAATGTGCGGGATGCCTCTTTCAATGTGGAAGTGACACGTGTCTCAATGATTAGGTAGACTCCTCCAATGCCCCTCAACAGACTCATCCAATGCTTCAGCAGACTCTTCCAATGCCCCTCAACAGACTCTTCTAATGCCTCAGGCATGAGCTAATTTGGTAAATTCCCCATAAACTAAACGTATATATATAAAAGAAATATAAAGAATGGGTACACAATTTCTCCGGGGATGACCCAGCATATCCTTGGATCAGTTTCGTCAAAATTGACGGGCTTTACTCTTCACACTATCGGTCTATAAATACTACAAAGTTTCTACTCGTTTCATCACAACACAATCATCCCTTTTCTCTCTTCATAAAAGTTCACTGAAAAATAACTCATCATGTCTGTTACTCTGGATCTTCAGATTACTTCTCAACTTCCAGCCGATAAAGTTTTGAAGGTTATTGGTGATTTTGACAAACTCGTACCTAAACTTAACCCTCAATTTATCAAGTCCGTCGAGACAGTACACGGGACCGGAGATGTTGGAACCATAAAGAACGTCACGTTTGGTGATGGTAAGATTTTATTTTCATCGTTATCTCACTCAAAATCATAGTGTTTTCCACCTTTAGTCATTATATGTTTTTTTTTTTTATTATTATATGAAGGTGTCCCATACAAAAGTGCAAAATACAAGGTTGATGCCGTAGATCCAAGCAACTATAGCTATGACTACTCAATCATCGAAGGTGACAGCCTGATAGGTATACTAGACTCGATCAATCATCATGTTAAGATTGTGCCTTCTTCTGATGGAGGAAGTGTGTACAAACAAACCGTTGTCTATAACTGTAAAGGTGCGGAGAAACCATCTGAAGAGTTTCTTAAGAAAGAGAAAGAGGTGTTCGAGAGCAACTTCAAGACTATTGAAGCCTACGCCGTTGCTCATCCTGAAGTTTATTAGTAATTATAACTCGATCACTCGATGTGTTTTGCTTGCTTTTCAGTATGGTTTGAAATAATGGTCAAGGTTCCAGTTGAATAAGTGGTGTACAACTCGATGATGTATTTTGCTTGCTTTTTAGTATGGTTTGAAATATTGGACAAGGTTCCAGCTGAATGAATAGTTGGTGTATCATGTTTCAGTTTGATGCTATATATAAAAATAAGTAGTCATTTTGTAATGACTTATAAGAGTTATTTTGTAGTTACTTCTTCATCATGTTTTTTTATGTTGACGTGTCGTGACGTGTATAAAAAAATTAGATATCACCAATAGAAGATCACGTTTTTGGGCGATGAAATTAAAGGTTCTGGGCGGTTTTAGGTGTACCCAAACAAACATGGCAAAAAATAATTTAGGTGATTTGGGCGGTTACCAACACAATTGGGCAAAGTTATAAGATTAAAGGGTGTGGAGGAGCCTCGTCCTTTGAGGACGACCCTCCACCTAGGCAGTCACGTCATCGAGTGTTATCCTCACACCTTTGGGATGAGCCTAGGGTGTGGAGGATGAGCCTCCGTTTTTTATTTTTTGTTAAATAATATTCAAATTTATAACCTTAGAAGTTAAATACGTTATCTGAAATTAAATAACGTAAAATAAATTGAAATATGCGTATTTAAAGGAAAATGATTCCAGTCCAACTGGTTGATGCATTGGAAATGATGGGGAAGGACTCGGGTAAGATCAAGCCCAACTGGTTGATGCATTGGAAATGATGGGGAAGGACTCAGGTTCGACTCTTGATCTCACCCGAGTTTTCTACTACAGTGCATTTACTCCAGAGGGTCGGCTTTTGTGGAGGGTGCAACTCCTGTCATGTGGCAGGAGGCTGGAAATTTTCTCGGGGACAGCGTAACGCCCCTCTCGACCAGGCGTGAGCCCGGGTAAGACAACAAAGTCCTGGTAATGAGTGGTGGCGGGACTGCATCTTGCGGTTGTGATTAGCCGTTTGTTGTGAAGTTCACCTGAAAAAAAATACAAATAAAAAAGCCCAATTCTAAAAAAGACACTTTTTAATATCCATGGGTTAATCTTAAGCCCTTTAAAAAGCCAACTTAGAGAATTAGAAATTACGGTTCCATTCCCAATATTCTATTATAAGGGAAAATATCAAATATGAAGTTTATTTTGGCTAGGAAGTGTAGGAAGCAATAGGATTAGGACATGTGCCACCATTTAAAATAAAGAAAAATGGTATTTTAGTCAATCCAACCCTTTCTTCTTCCTTTTCAAAACCCAGTAACTTCAAAATCCACCATTTTCAAAACCCACCATCTTCAACCATTTCTTCACTTTCTATCTCAATAACCAGTACATTATAGTGCGATTTTCATCACAAATCAATGATTCAAACACCCGATCAACGTGTTCTTCAGCTTTTTTGAAGAAAACCCAGTTTAATTTCATAAAAAATATCGTTTTTTCCGGTGATTTTGGAGATAATCACTCGATTCGTTCGATTCGAGCGCTGATAAGTGTTTCAATCATTCAAACTTCGTCACTTGTTGAAGAAATCATTTAGATCCATGTAAGAAATTCTTTAATTTCATTTTTACAATCTGGGTTTTTTATTTAGTCATTGCGTTTTACGATCTTGGCGGGGGTCCGGGGGCAGCGCCCCTGGTAGCGGGGTGGTGGGGTCCAAGGGGCAGAGCCCCTGGCTGGGGTTGAAAGTATTTCTGAAAAATTAAATTGCTGTAATAAAAATGTATCAGAAAAATAATTTTCTGTAAATTGCCTCTGGAAAACTGCATTCGTAGACAGTGTTTCTGGTTCTGTAAACAATAGGTTATGTTCATTGCGTTTTAGTTAGATTCGGGTTCTGTGAACAACAGTTTCTGGTCATTGCGTTTTAGAAATAAAACATTTTTGAAGTGTTTTTACTCATTGCATTTTAGGTAAACACATTTTTATGTGTATTCAGTTCATTGCGTTTTAGAGAGAACATTTTCTTTTGTGTTTTTAAGCCATTGCGTTTTAGAAATAAGACATTTTTATGTGTTTTCTAGGCATTGCGTTTTAGAAATAAGACATTTTTAAGTGTTTTCTGGCCATTGCGTTTTAGAAATAAGACATTTTTAAGTGTTTTGGGTGCATTGCGTTTTAGGTAAAACACATTCAGTCCATTGCGTTTTATAAAGTACACGTTCTTTTGTGTTTTTAGGCTATTGCGTTTTAGATATAAGACATTTATTTGTGTTTTCTGGTCATTGCGTTTTAGAAATAAGATATTTCTTTGTGTTTTTGGTGCGTTGCGTTTTAGAAAAAGTCATTTTTTTACGTTTTTTTTTTTCATTGCGTTTTACGCAACTGTTTTTTCTCCATTGCGTTTTACGCAACTGGGTTTTCAAAATTTTTTTTCGAAAATATAGCAATAGTATACTCGTTTTAAAGATAAAAAACGCTGGTTTTTTTGGTGCAATTTTTATAAAAAAATAATGTCGTATGAAAAAGTTATTAACGTTTAAAAAATGGGGGGGGGGGGGATTGGAGGAGAGAGAAACTATTGTGCTGGATTGACTAGAATGTCCCTAACAAACCCACGCGCCTCTTTTTTTTTGCTTCAATTTCATTCATTTAATCTTAGCCCTTGATTAATTAAATAGATGGTCAAGATCACTTCCTAGCCTTCCTAGCCAAATAAACTTCCTATTGTATCTCCACCCTCTATTATAATAGATAATAATATATATTTTTAGGTTAAAAATTAAACCTTCATCTTCATCGCTATGCAGCAGTCTCCTATTCTTTCTACCATTCCTTCTTCCACGAGTTACATATCTACAAAAAAAATCAACGCATGTTAGGCCCGTCTACGAAAATATTAAACAAAAATGGTGTAAATAATTAAGTAAAATAGAAACAATAATGAAACAAATAACCGTACAAGTGTATATGCATAGTCTTAATCCCTACTATCATGTCATCACCTAACGTATTTTCGTGTACATTGAAATATGCGTATTTTGATATTTCAGTAACGTTTTTGAGCGTCAGAAGTCACGTATGACTAGCCAAACACCAAGGATACTTAACATATGTTAAATTACTTATATTTATATCAAAAATATCAGTTTATCTTCTGATATAAAACAATTTTGTAAAAATCACTTTAAAAGCCGATTTTTACCGTTTTTAACACATAGTCTTGTACCGAATTTTACTATAACCATCCCAAATCGTAACGACTTGATATTTTAACATAACACATGTTATTTACTGAATAAAATGGTACTTATACTTGTGTTAGTGCAGATTTCATGTAAGTCACATAAATCATGCAATTTCACCAATTTTACTATTTTTTAAGCTACATGTACAACATGCAAAACTAATTAACTTGTAACAAAATTTTGTGTCATCATAACACATCATATAACATCTTTTAAACATGTTTATATACTGATTTTATTCACTTTTATCATATCATGACCAATTCACCATCTTATGATCATTAAATCATCATGCATGCTTATGTATAAACATCTAATGCATGTTTATCATATCATTATACATGAACTTTAAATACACCCAACATTCATTCAATCCATGTAATCCAAGACTTCATCATCAAAT
Source organism: Helianthus tuberosus (assembly GCA_030545235.1). Taxonomy (NCBI): domain Eukaryota; kingdom Viridiplantae; phylum Streptophyta; class Magnoliopsida; order Asterales; family Asteraceae; genus Helianthus; species Helianthus tuberosus. The sequence continues at coordinate 177,088,058 of CM060401.1, forward strand.
CATCATCTAATCATCTTGACTTAAATGCAAACAACATTCTTTCATTTATGAACTAACTAACAAAAAAGAACCCACATGTACAAATATATATATATATATATATATATGTATATATATATATATATGTATATATATATATATACATGGCACACATATACACACACATGAACTTCCAAGATTCAACTTTTCATATAATCACTTCAATTCACAAGACTTTCATATGACACCTTTTTGATTATGCATGCATTCACCTTTTTAAATCTACATCAATCAAAAATCATTCATAAATCAAAACTCAACTCTAACATATATACACACACGCCTAAGGCTATGTTGTCGCAACCCCCGTCCCCTAATACCCCGAGAACGGGCGGCCGCGACCAGTATCAGTGGTATCGGTGTTTATCAGTTTGGTAGTGGAATTTACATCAGGATCGAAGTTAGGAAATATTTTATTAGAGTAAAATACCACACTTTTATAATATTAAACATATGGGAAATCCCCAAGTTTTCAGTACACACATGTTTATAGGAATAAACCCTATTTTATTTAAATGGAAACATCTCTTTATTTGGGTAACTTTTATAGCCACTTTTACAAGCCTTCAGTGCTGTCCAACTGGCTTCTATTTGGCTTTCACATTTTGTTACCTGAAACGCGTTTAAAAACATTTTGGCAGTGGGAAATACTGGTGATTGAATCCCAATTTAATCAAGACAGGTAAAACCGATTACAACATTGAGGGCGATCTCGCAATTACATTTGTTTATTTTTCTACCTTAATTTCCACCCACGGTACTGTCAACCCGACTTGGGGTCATGTTACTACTTACAGTGTAGTAACAAATTTTGTATACAAAACCCCAACATACCGACGATAATTGTCGAATACAAATACTCAATCACTGTTTAATATAATGTAAAACATTTGAGGTTTTGTAAAAACAGTTTGCAAAAATGAGGATTACTCACATTGCTAACTTAGGGTTTTCCTTTGTGATTTCCTGGTGATTATCTATTAGTTACACAATGCACACACATTAGTATAATAACCCAATATTTACATAAGTTATACCCTCCCTGAGACAGAACTCCAACGACTACGTCGGGCAGAACCTCGACAGCCGTTACAGAGCACTAGATCAATCAGACAGCGTATCTAATACGTAATCGGGGGTTATAATACTAACAACGAGGCAGAACTTCATTATTTAGGGGAGTTTTATGCCCGGGAATTATGTATACTATGCATAAATTTGAGAGAGAAAGTTGTGTGTGATCTTCGGAAATTAACTACCGATGCCCTCTTCTTATAGGGCTGATTTGGCCGTCTCTCGCGCCCCGCGTAGACCACACAAGGGGCTTACGCGCCCCGCGAGGTAGGGGTAGTAGGCCCTAGCTTGGCCCGGTCATGGGACTAGAATCGACACGCATACGACACGTGGCAGCTCCGGTTGTCGCCTCTTGTCCTATCGCTCGCGGCCCGCGAGAGACTATAAAATTTGATTTTTATTTAATTTTTAATGATATAAAGGTATCCGGGACCGGTTTTCGTATACGGGGTGCATTTTAGGACGTATAGGGGCCTTATAAATATATTAGGGGTGTCGGAAATAATTTTAGGAGGGTTGTTATATCCTTCCTACCTTATTTTAGAACTCGTCCTCGAGGTCTACTGGAATAAGTGTGGATAGTTCCTTTGCATCTCTGATTCAAGCTCCCATGTGGATTCTGGTCCTCTCTTGGAATCCCATTTTACTTTGACTAGAACTAGTCTCTTGTGTTTGAGATTCTTGACTTTTTTGTCTTCGATTTGTAGCGGCTTCTCTACAAACTTAAGTTTTTCATTTACCTCTATATCCTTAAGAGGCACTACTAGTGATTCATCAGCTAAGCATTTCTTGAGATTACATACATGAAATACGTCATGTATTCCTGCCATTTCCTCTGGCAGTTGTAGCTGATAAGCTACAGGTCATATTCTTCTAATAATCTCAAAATATCCAACATACATGGGGCTTAGCTTTTCCCTTTTGATGAATCTTACCCCTCCTTTCCAAGGAGAAACATTCAATAACACCTTGTCTCCTACTTGAAATTCCAATGGCTTCCGCCTGTTATCTGCATAACTCTTTTGTCGATCACGTGCTGCTTTCGTCGTTCCTTGATTTGAACAATCTTGTCTGTTGTCTCTTGCACTATTTTAAGTTCAGATAGTTGCTTTTCTCCAATTTCTGCCCAACAGACTGGAGTTCGGCACTTTCGTCCATAAAGTGCTTCGAATGGTGCAGCATTGATACTAGTATGATAGCTGTTATTGTAAGAAAATTCTATTAATGGCAGATGATCATCCCAATTACCTCCGAAATCAATTACACAAGCTCTAAGCATATCTTCCATTGTCTGAATTATTCTTTTTCTTTGTCCGTCCGTTTGAGGATGATAAGCTGTGCTTAGATTCAACTTGGTTCCCATTGCCTTTTGGAAACTTGTCCAAAATTGAGAGGTAAAACGACTATCTCTATCAGAAACAATTGATTAAGGAATTCCATGTAATGAAACTATTTCATTTACATACAAGTTAGCTAATTGTTCGATACTGAAAGTTTCCTTCATTGGTAGGAAATGAGCTGACTTAGTTAGCCTGTCTATAATCACCCAGATTGTATCATTATCTTTCCTTGTTTTGGGTAGTTTAGTAACAAAATCCATTGTTATTAATTCCCATTTCCATACTAGCATTTCTAACAGCTGCAATAAGCCTGGGGGTTTCTGATGTTCAGCTTTAACTTGCGAACAGGTTAAACACTTAGAAACATAAGCTGTTATATCCTTTTTCATTCCTATCCACCAGAAATTTTTCCTTAAGTCCTGATACATCTTATCACTTCCAGAATGCATCGTATACTTAGACTTATGGGCTTCCTCTAATATACGGTGGCGTAGGTTTCCTAGTTTAGGTATCCACATCCTTTTCTTATGGAATCTCCATAATCCATCTCTTCCTTTCTAGTTCCTTAATAATTCCTTTCAATTTCTCAGTATCGTCCTTGATTACCGATTCTTGTGCTTTCTTAATATGTTTATTTAAATCTACTTGTAGATTTAATTTAAGAGAACGCATTCTTTTTGGCTTTTCGTGATACTTTCGACTTAAAGCATCGGCAACTACATTTGCCTTTCCTGCATGGTACTGGATATTACAATCGTAATCACTAAGAATTTCCATCCAACGTCTTTGTCTCATATTCAACTCCCTTTGCCCGAAGATGGTGAACTTACTACCATAAAGGTAATGTCTCCAAATCTTAAGGGCAAAAATTATGGCTCCTAATTCCAAATCATGGGTAGAATTGTGACAACCCTCACCAAACCAGGTATCCGTACGAATTAATTAATATTTAATTACTGCTTAATTACTGTGCTTGCTTACAACTGTGATTAAGCTGCTTACTGATTTCTGATACATACATACTCATGCATCACATTTTATACTGTCACTCTATTATTTACACAAAACTTCAGTGACAACCTTGATGCACAAAAAGCACAGTGAGCACACTATACGGGATACCCAGTAAACATGCTGACATAGCCAGCATCAGACAGTTACTGTCTCTAAGGCCAGGATGAGCCGGGAATAGATTACTACACTAGTAGGGAGTGTAGGGAAGTGAGGATTGTAGAACTGCGTCACTAGATGATAATTATAGTGACCGGATGTGCCTAGAACGTACTTTGAGTACAAAATTCTGCACTTTAAATAAAAAAAAAATTAGCAATTAGCTAACTAGTAAAGTGCCAAAACATGAGAAAAATATTACTAGGCACTTTCCAAAGTGTCGGGAATAAACTGTGTCACTAAAAATAATAATAACGTCACTTTATACACCTATTTAACACTTTAACGGAGTAATATCCAACCGTACAACCGGACTTAACCCGGGACACAAAAATATTGACAACAATATTGTTTTTCTTTTTCTGAGCCAGTTAGGGTCCCCGAATACCCTAACACCCGCTATAATTCCTACACACATAATACCATATTTGAATTTCTTAACTAAACTATTTAGTGCTTAACCTAACTAGTTGGAAATCCAACCATGTAAATCCCCAACGAGTTCGGTTCCTATGTGGGGACACCCCACTAAAGTTTTGATTATTTTATTTTGTCATGTTTAATATCTTAATGACATATGAACCAATGGTCAATCATGATAAATGGTTTATAAGTAGACTCACAAGACCATCCATCTCATTCACACCACACTTAACAAAAAAAAAAAAAAAAAACTTCTTTCTTTCTCTCATTACCTACGGCCAAGAATCATAGCCACATCCACCCACCATTCAATTTTTATCTTGCAATTCTACACCCATACTAGTGTGAAGGATCTCACACAAGGAAGCCCGGTGCTTGCGGATTGCCAAGGACCTCCCCACAACGCTATTAACCGTCTATTTTTCGTCTAGTTTCTTCCCTAGCCTCGAGCTAGTAGTAAGTGACTCTAAACGCCTTCTTGATCTATTCTAAAGTGGTTAATAAGAATTTTGACGGTTGAAATTTATGAACATGTATGAACAAAATTAAAAGTCTACTAAAGGTGATGAACTTGGTGGTTAATAAGTAAATATTGGTGTAAAACTTATAAAACTAGTTTGGTTATGATTATTTAGTGTTGTTTTATGCTAGTGTTAGTTCGGATCGTCATCTAACCCGGCTAAGTCATGTTCATGGAACATGACCTAGTGTATGTTAAAGTGTGAAAAGTGGTTAGATGAAGAACACTACTACTTATAACCATGAACTTGTGTAGAAACAATTTTTCTGATAAAATGGAGTTCTAAACTAGTAGATCTACGGATCTACAAGTGGTATTTTCAAAGGACCAAGTGTCAAAAGAAATCATATTTTTAAAGCCGGATCTTTCCTAAACAAAAGTGATTTTTGTGAACACACAAGTGTGTAGACACTTGTGTAACCAAAAGTTTTAAACAAGAATTATTTTTGTAATTTTTGACAAAAGTTGTAAAAATGTATCTTCTTTAAAAACAAGGTTCTCAAAGAAACCAAGTTTATTTATAAAAGATCTACTAAAAATTTGGGGAAAGTTACTATATATTTTGCAAAAACCACAAGTTCATGTGTTTTGCGATTTATATTTATTTTGACTATTTTGATGATGAAACTTTGTTGATTGATGTTGGGAACATTGTTGATTTGAAATTTTAAAAGAAAATGATACGCTTGTAAGCGTGGCCACCTCTAGTTACAGAGGAAACTCTGGCGAAATTTTTCCAAAAATCTAGCACTTGTAAATATTTTTATCACAAGTGTTATGTATATATTTTTAACTTGTTTTCCCGAATAACTTTCGCCACAATTTTTATTACGAAACTTCCAAGTGTCGGAGGTGGGATTTTCACAAAATAAAACTTGCTAAAATATATATTTAGTATATATTTTGTTTTCATGACAACGCTTGTGAGATTTTTATGATTATTTTGTGAACTACGTAAATATTATTTTTAGGGTAAAAATAATATTACTAAATATTAACGGCTCCAAAATAATACGAACGCCTTCACAATAAATATTTAAGTTACACCGGTATTATTTATACCTCCCGAACTTTACAACGTAACTTACGTATTTCAGAAAATACTCATAAGTGTGTATTTTGACAAGGATATTATTTTGGAAAATTATATGGAATAAAATATAATATTTTTGGGAAAAATATTTATATTTTGGAAGTAAAGTATTTTAGACAAATGAAATAAAATATATTTTATTAAGTGAGACTTAATAATATATTTCGAAGTTATACGAACACACATGTATTAAATCCCCCATCCTTGGGAAGGAATATATTTACCAAATAATTATGAAGTGTAATTACGAAATAGTTGCCTAACTATTTCCCAAAGACATTAAACCTTAAGCTAAGGCACGGCCGTCCGTCTAATAGAAGTTAGTACGTGTAGGTCGTCACGCAGCAGGGTATTTTTGGACAGACTACTTCGAGACGCACTTCTGTGAGTTCATGTCCCCCTTTTCTCTTAACTGTTTTCAGTTTTCTAAACTGCGGGGGTGAAATACATGTTACTATGATTACGAATACTTTTTACATGGTATGGTTAGCTTAAGGAGGGTTAGGACGTACAGATCATGTGAGTGAGTCGGCGCAACTTGAGGCCATTAATCCTCGTGTAGGACCGAGGGACATTAGTGATAGATCTATTTGGGTGTAGCGAGCCCCACTCCTGAGCCCGCTTAATGGACCAGGTGGTGACTAAGTGCCCAACGCACAAATCCGCTAGGGTTGAGTCTTCCTGCATCACTTCACACATATCATTGGCTTTGCAACCCAATGGTGATCTCTTTTTCCTTATTGCTACATACCAGGGACATTTTTACATCGTAACGTACTTAAACCTTTTTACATTGGGACGTACTTTAAAGGTTTTAAATACTCACTTTCACATGAACTCGCTCAACTTTATGTTGATTTTTCAACTTACATGTATTTCAGGGAACTAAGGATCTGGCACGGTATGCTACGTTTTAACGCTGCGTTAAAGTTATGGGATCATCCAAGTTTAGGGGTTGTGGCTTTTACCTGGACGAGTCACAGTTCTTAAACTACGTCCATCTTAAGTTTGTGGTTGTGTCTTTCAAACAATGTTTTCATATTATTAGGTTGTAATTTCCGTTGTATGTGTCAACGCATTAAGACAATGTTGTGGTATTTTATTTTTCAAACTTAAATCAATGGATGATCTGCATGGTTTTATTTTCATATAGCTTTGTTGTGATTAAGCTATGGTATTAAGAAGTCACACCAAATAAACCCACGCTTCCGCAAAGCCAGGGTGTGACAGCTTGGTATCAGAGCTCTGATCATAGCGAACTAGGATTCCTTCTCGAGTCTAGACTATGATCACTAGGGCTCTCACGAAAACATTTTTACACTGCATACCACTTAAGTCCAGATCCAAAACGTTTTTACAAACAAAAGCTGAGCACATTTTATTTATTAGTTATGGCTCAGTCTGGGAGGCTGAGGCTCGGTCTGGGAGGCTGAGGCTCAGTCTGAGAGGCTGAGGAAGTAGGCTAGTGGGACTAGGAAGAACAGTCCGAGAGGCTGGGAAGGTAGTTTGAGAGACTAGGAGATTCAGTCTGGGAGGCTGGGAGGCTAGTGGGACTAGGAGAACTATTTGATTGCTTATTGGACTAATGTGCTTATTTGACTATATGATTGATTATTTGTACGTATGTGTGTTTGTGTTACAAACGTCGTGCCTTCATCAGATACTGGAGAGTCGGACACTACAGATCCCACGACCATAGTATCAGGTGACATAGTTTCATCGGAGCACGAGGCGTACATTTCCGATACTACCGGCACAGACGATGACGACTTTCAGCCCTTTGCGCTGCCTGATGTCATAGCAGAGACTGCTGATGGCCATCTTGTTGGGGATTTGCCACTCGCGGTGATCCCTGCTCCTGTGCCCCTTGCCGCTTATCCCGTTGTTGATATGCCCCCCGACGTTGTCTCTGACGACGATGTCGATCTATTAAAGGAGGACCCACTTGAGGGAGAGGCCCTATTGTTGCTGGTGATAGCCTACTGCTTGCTGACGCTCCTGCAGAGGAGGCTTATGCCCATTCACCTGTCCCAGACTCATTTGAGCCTGTGGCGTCCGCATCTTTGCATATACAGGGAGTGCAACACCACTCACTCGACGCCGACCCTGATATGGCGTCATAAGCTGCACCAGTTCCCGCACACAGCTTTGAGTTTGATCGCGATATTGAGGACGATTCTATTTTTCCACCTGGTTTTGATCCAGACCATGACATTGAGTTCATACACTTAGACCAGCCCTTGGAGGATCCTGTAGCCCTTGTCGACCCTATGTTTGTTGATCCAGCTGATTTTGAGATGGATTTTGTTGATCCGGAGCCGACTGTGGCCCCTGAGCCAGGCGTTGCTCCTGACCCCGCATTGGAGCATGACCCTGTTCATGCCGATGCACCTGCTGTTGTTCCTTGATTGATCATCTGCTTGGACGAGAGAAAATTGGGGTAACTGTGCAAGACAATTTATTATTACGGGGGCCCACGTAATAACGACTTGTAGTGCACAGAAATCCTGGTGGACTCTGCGGGTCAAGCTAATGAAAACCAATGTAGCAGGAAATAACTTAAACACGAATGACCAAGGCGATGTAGCCTCGAGTTCATTCTATTACAAGCAACATGCCAAATTGGCAAGCCTATGTGAAGGCTCAGAAATTATTTCCCCACTCATACATTGAGTATATTTACGTGTAAAATTGGGTGATTACATGATGGCTTATGGTGCTATGTATCTCATAGACAATTGAAATGTTGTCTAGCCCGCTTCATACCACTTCGACAGAAGGGAATGTCAGACGTGGCACGGACACCAGTACGTTGCCAAGGACAGAAGCCGAGCTACAAGAACGCATCTCACAGACAATTGCACGACATGAAGCCCTCCGCTCTAAGCACAGCAATGGCACTACTAGAAATAACCCTCCAACTGGCTGCACCTATAAGCAGTTCCTGAACTGGAAGCCTTTGAACTTTGACGAAACAGGAGGCGCCGTGGCATTTGTTCGTTGGTCCGAAAAGATTAACTCCATTCTAAGAATGAGTAACGGTTCGCCCCAACAGAGTGTTACCTATACCTCGGGGTTATTTCTAGATGACACACTCTCATGATGGAACCTTCAGGTTCAGACCCTTGGCACATATGCTGCTTATGCACTGAGCTGGGACGAGCTCAAAGGAATGATGGAGAAGAAATACAATTTTAGGGCTGGAATCCAGAAGCTTGAGGTGGAGTTCTGGAATTGAAAATGGACGGACCAGAGATTCCTGAATACGTCCAGCAATCTCACGACTTGTCTAGGGTCGTCCCCTACTTAGTCAACCGGAGTTCAAAAGGATTGAACGATTCATTTGGGGACTTGCACCCCAGATCAGGGGCATGGTTACTACCTCGAAGCCCTCAACCAATTACAGAGGCTTTCGATATGGGTGATTTATTTATAACATGAGATGTTATGTGTTGATATTACATACGTACACTTTACTTACTATCACCTGACCAACGTGAACCATCTTTTAGAAGATGCCACCAAACACGATCCGCGCATGCCTGCCAACGAGGCAGGACTTTAACAAATCATCGCTGTCGCCATTGCACAGTACGCAACCTCACAAGGAGGAACTAGCGGAAGTAATTCTAACAATAACGGCAATAACAATCCACCACATGGGTGCACTTACAAGCAGTTCCTAGACTGAAAGCCTGTAAACTTCGACGGCACTGTAGGTGCTGTTGCTTTTGTAAGATGGGCCGAGAAAACAGACTCTGTTCTCCGAATGAGCAAGTGCGCTCCAGACCAGCAAGTTACCCACATTTCTGGGCTATTCTTGGACGGAGCCCTGTCCTGGTGGAACTTACAAGTTTAGACTCTTGGTGAAGTCGCAGCTTACGCAATGACATGGAACGAGCTGAAAGAGCTTATGCGAAGAAAGTATTGTTCACGCGCTGAAATTCAAAAGTTGGAAACTGAGTTTTGGCATCTGAAGATGGAAGGTCCGAAAATTGCGGAATATGTTCAGAGGTTTCACGACTTATCTCATGTGGTACCTTATATGGTTACCCCAGAATTTAAACGAATCGAGCGCTTCATTTGGGGTTTAGCTCCTCAAATCATAAGTATGGTGACCTCTTCAAAGCCGGCAACTATCACTGAGGCAATTAATCTGAGCGTGGCTCTTACTGAGGAGGCTATCAGCCTAAACAAGTTTTCTGATGTTGAGCCAAAGAAGAAGGAGACTCACGTCGAGTCGTCCGGGGGTAACAAAAGAAAATTCTCGAACTTCAAACAAGGCACAAGCGGTGATGGCAGGAAAGGATAACCTAGCGCACCAGTCCAAGCTACAACTGGTACTGGAAGGAAAGGGATATATGGGTACACATCCCAAGTGCAACACCTGCCAGCGTCACCACTCAGGCCGGTGTGGTTTAAAAGTATGTGAAGCTTGTGGAAAGACTGGTCACTCGAAGGATTCTTGTTGGGCTATGGCTGGCCGGGGAGGCCAAGGAGGATTTGGGAATAGAAACAATAACCGGGGTGGATATGGAAATCGCCCACAGGGAAACAATTGAGGAAATGGGAATCGAGGCAACAATGTGAATCAAGCTGGTAATGCGAACCGAAACAACAACAATCAAGCTGGGAATGGAGGTGGAAACGGGCAGAGACCGGGTTGTTTTAACTGTGGTGACATTGGGCACTATAAGAGGAACTGCCCTGAATTGAACCAAGCACGGGGAAGGGTTTTCAATATCGGAGCGAGGGAAGCGCGCCAGGATCCCAATGTTGTTACTGGTACGTTCCCTATAGACCAACGCTTTGCATCCGTTTTATTTGATACTGGTGCCGATTATAGCTTCGTATCGTTAGAGTTTAAGAATATGCTTGGTTTAGCCGATAGTAAACTAGATATCCCGTACTCAATCGAATTGGCGAATGAAAAGTTAGTAGAAGCTAATGAAGTCTTCAGAGGTTGTGTAATCAAATTGGGAGAGCGTGAGTTTGCTTTGGATCTACTACCAGTCCAGCTGGGGAGCTTCGACGTGGTAGAAGGAATGGATTGGTTATCAAGCAACAAGGCTGAGATTGTTTGTCACGAAAAGGTCGTTCGTACCCCAACCGAAGATGGATAAACAATTGTGGTTCATGGGGAGAAGCGGGATACGCCTTTAAGAATTATCAGTTGCCTGAAAGCTCATAAGTGTTTACAAAAGGGATGTGCTGCCTTCCTGGCACACATCGTGGATAAGAAAGCTGCTGAGCCAAAAATCGAAGACATCCCTATCGTGAGGGAATATCCTGAAGTCTTTCCAGAGGACTTGCCAGGATTGCCACCCCAAAGGCAAGTGGAATTTCACATTAACTTAGTTCCAGGCGCCGCGCCTGTAGCTAGGGCACCTTATAGACTTGCACCGTCAGAGATGCAGGAGTTGTCGACACAACTCCAGGAGTTACTTGACAAAGGATTCATCCGACCAAGCTTCTCACCTTGGGGAGCTCCAGTTTTATTTGTCAAAAAGAAAGACGGTAGTTTTCGTATGTGTAATGACTACCGGGAGTTGAATAAGCTGACGATCAAGAATAGATACCCTCTGCCAAGAATCGATGATTTATTCGATCAACTCCAAGGTTCAAGCTTTTATTCCAAGATCGATCTTCGATCTGGATACCATCAGCTAAGGATACAAGAGGAGAGTATCCCGAAGACAGCCTTCAGAACTCATTATGGGCACTACGAGTTCCTAGTTATGCCGTTTGGGTTAACAAACGCGCCTGCTGTTTTTATGGACCTAATGAACCGAGTCTGCAAGCTGTATCTTGATAAGTTCGTGATTGTATTCATCGACGATATTTTGATTTATTCAAAGATAAAGGCTGAACGCGAACAGCACTTAAGAGCTATTTTGGAGTTGCTGAAAAAGGAACAGTTGTATGCCAAATTCTCCAAGTGCGAGTTTTGGCTACGTGAAGTCCAATTCCTTAGACACGTGGTTAATGGAAATGGAATCCATGTTGATCCCACAAAGATCGAGGCGATCAAGAGTTGGGAGACTCCAAAGACGCCAACCGAGATTCGACAATTCTTAGGTTTGGATGGCTACTATCGAAGATTCATTGAGGATTTTTCAAAAATCGCTCAACCTCTTACCGCGCTCACACAGAAGGATAAGAAGTTTGATTAGGGAATCAAACAGGAGGAAGCATTCCAATTACTGAAAGACAAGCTTTGCAATGCACCGATCTTAGCGCTACCAGAGGGAACTGATGATTTCGTGGTATACTGTGACGCCTCACGTCAAGGATTGGGTTGCGTGTTGATGCAACGCCAGAAGGTCATAGCTTACGCGTCACGTCAGTTGAAAGTTCATGAAAAGAACTATACCACGCATGATTTGGAACTAGGCGCAGTGATATTTGCATTAAAGATCTGGAGACACTACCTATATGGCACGAAGTGTACAATCATCACAGATCATAAAAGTCTGCAGCACATATTCGACCAGAAAGAGCTGAATATGAGACAAAGACGTTGGGTCGAACTGTTAAACGACTACGACTGCGAGATCAAGTACCATCCAGGGAAGGCGAATGTGGTCGCCGATGCCCTAAGTCGTAAAGAAAGGATCAAGCCCATAAGGGTTAGGGCTTTGGAGATGATTATACAGACAGATCTTTCCCTGCGCATTCGTGCCGCGCAAAAAGAAGCTCTTAAGGAAAGAAACCTTGAAGAAGAATATCTCCGTGGGATGGAGAAGCAGTTAGTACCAAACGAGGAAGGAACGTTATGTTTTATGAAAAGGATTTGGGTTCCTCTGTTTGGTGGTTTGAGAAAAGTCATTTATGATGAGGCACATAAATCACGATACTCTATCTATCCAGGTGCGGATAAGATGTACCAGGATCTTAAGGATTATTATTGGTGGCCCAGGACGAAAGGCGACGTTGCTGTTTATGTTAGCAAATGTTTGATGTGTGCCAAGGTTAAAGCTGAATACCAGAAGCCTTCAGGACTTCTGCAACAACCTGAAATTCCTAAGTGGAAATGGGAACAGATTTCAATGGATTTTATAACGAAGTTGCCAAGGACGCCCAGGGGTCATGATACTATTTGGGTGATAGTTGACCGCCTAACAAAGTCCGCGCACTTCTTGCCAATCAAAGAGAAGGACAATACGAGTAAATTTGCGGAAATTTACATGCGAGAAATTGTTGCACGTCATGGAGTGCCTCTCTCGATCATCTCTGATAGAGATGGGAGATTTGTATCAAGCATTTGGCAATCCTTCCAAGAAGCTTTTGGCTCGCAATTGAATCTGAGCACTGCGTTTCATCCGCAAACTGATGGCCAAAGTGAAAGAACTATTCAGAAATTGGAGGATATGCTGAGAGCATGTGTAATGGATCTTGGTGGTAGCTGGGATAAACATTTACCATTGGCCGAATTCTCATACAACAACAGCTAACACACCAGTATTGGAGCCGCACCATTTGAAGCTCTTTACGGACGCAAGTGTCGATCACCCCTATGCTGGGCTGACGCAGGTGATAGACAACTTGTTGGTCCCAAAATAGTCCAAGAAACAACGGACAAGATTGCGCAAATTCGAAAACGCATCGAAGCGGCTCGCGAAAGACAGAAAGCCTATGCAGATCCAAACCGGAAACATTTGGAATTCCAAGTTGGAGATATGGTCTTATTAAAAATTTCACCCTGGAAGGGTGTGGCACGCTTCGGAAAGCGTGGGAAGTTGAATCCGCGTTACATTGGCCCTTTCAGAATCCTGCAAAGGATTGGGCTTGTTGCCTACAAGTTGGACCTACCTGGTGAACTCAATGGTGTTCACGATACATTCCATGTATCCAATTTGAGAAAGAGTCCAACACAGGATACAGTAATCATTCTTGCCGACGATGTACATATCGACGACACGCTCAACTTCACTGAAGAACCTGTTGAGGTCACGGATTGGAAAGTTAATAAAACTCGCAGGAGCAGTGTCAAACTCGTCAAAGTTCGTTGGATTGCTAGGCATGGACCTGAATTCACGTGGGAACGTGAGGATCAGATGAAAGAGAAATACCCCCATTTATTTCCTAAGAACCCTGCGAATAGAAGCAAAACTTAAATTTCGGGACGAAATTTTCTTTAACGGGGGGAGAATGTGACAACCCTCACCAAACCAGGTATCCGTACGAATTAATTAATATTTAATTACTGCTTAATTACTGTGCTTGCTTACAACTGTGATTAAGCTGCTTACTGATTTCTGATACATACATACTCATGCATCACATTTTATACTGTCACTCTATTATTTACACAAAACTTCAGTGACAACCTTGATGCACAAAAAGCACAGTGAGCACACTATACGGGATACCCAGTAAACATGCTGACATAGCCAGCATCAGACAGTTACTGTCTCTAAGGCCAGGATGAGCCGGGAATAGATTACTACACTAGTAGGGAGTGTAGGGAAGTGAGGATTGTAGAACTGCGTCACTAGATGATAATTATAGTGACCGGATGTGCCTAGAACGTACTTTGAGTACAAAATTCTGCACTTTAAATAAAAAAAAATTAGCATTTAGCTAACTAGTAAAGTGCCAAAACATGAGAAAAATATTACTAGGCACTTTCCAAAGTGTCGGGAATAAACTGTGTCACTAAAAATAATAATAACGTCACTTTATACACCTATTTAACACTTTAACGAAGTAATATCCAACCGTACAACCGGACTTAACCCGGGACACAAAAATATTGACAACAATATTGTTTTTCTTTTTCTGAGCCAGTTAGGGTCCCCGAATACCCTAACACCCGCTATAATTCCTACACACATAATACCATATTTGAATTTCTTAACTAAACTATTTAGTGCTTAACCTAACTAGTTGGAAATCCAACCATGTAAATCCCCAACGAGTTCGGTTCCTATGTGGGGACACCCCACTAAAGTTTTGATTATTTTATTTTGTCATGTTTAATATCTTAATGACATATGAACCAATGGTCAATCATGATAAATGGTTTATAAGTAGACTCACAAGACCATCCATCTCATTCACACCACACTTAACAAAAAAAAAAAAAAAAAAAAAAACTTCTTTCTTTCTCTCATTACCTACGGCCAAGAATCATAGCCACATCCACCCACCATTCAATTTTTATCTTGCAATTCTACACCCATACTAGTGTGAAGGATCTCACACAAGGAAGCCCGGTGCTTGCGGATTGCCAAGGACCTCCCCACAACGCTATTAACCGTCTATTTTTCGTCTAGTTTCTTCCCTAGCCTCGAGCTAGTAGTAAGTGACTCTAAACGCCTTCTTGATCTATTCTAAAGTGGTTAATAAGAATTTTGACGGTTGAAATTTATGAACATGTATGAACAAAATTAAAAGTCTACTAAAGGTGATGAACTTGGTGGTTAATAAGTAAATATTGGTGTAAAACTTATAAAACTAGTTTTGTTATGATTATTTAGTGTTGTTTTATGCTAGTGTTAGTTCGGATCGTCATCTAACCCGGCTAAGTCATGTTCATGGAACATGACCTAGTGTATGTTAAAGTGTGAAAAGTGGTTAGATGAAGAACACTACTACTTATAACCATGAACTTGTGTAGAAACAATTTTTCTGATAAAATGGAGTTCTAAACTAGTAGATCTACGGATCTACAAGTGGTATTTTCAAAGGACCAAGTGTCAAAAGAAATCATATTTTTAAAGCCGGATCTTTCCTAAACAAAAGTGATTTTTGTGAACACACAAGTGTGTAGACACTTGTGTAACCAAAAGTTTTAAACAAGAATTATTTTTGTAATTTTTGACAAAAGTTGTAAAAATGTATCTTCTTTAAAAACAAGGTTCTCAAAGAAACCAAGTTTATTTATAAAAGATCTACTAAAAATTTGGGGAAAGTTACTATATATTTTGCAAAAACCACAAGTTCATGTGTTTTGCGATTTATATTTATTTTGACTATTTTGATGATGAAACTTTGTTGATTGATGTTGGGAACATTGTTGATTTGAAATTTTAAAAGAAAATGATACGCTTGTAAGCGTGGCCACCTCTAGTTACAGAGGAAACTCTGGCGAAATTTTTCCAAAAATCTAGCACTTGTAAATATTTTTATCACAAGTGTTATGTATATATTTTTAACTTGTTTTCCCGAATAACTTTCGCCACAATTTTTATTACGAAACTTCCAAGTGTCGGAGGTGGGATTTTCACAAAATAAAACTTGCTAAAATATATATTTAGTATATATTTTGTTTTCATGACAACGCTTGTGAGATTTTTATGATTATTTTGTGAACTACGTAAATATTATTTTTAGGGTAAAAATAATATTACTAAATATTAACGGCTCCAAAATAATACGAACGCCTTCACAATAAATATTTAAGTTACACCGGTATTATTTATACCTCCCGAACTTTACAACGTAACTTACGTATTTCAGAAAATACTCATAAGTGTGTATTTTGACAAGGATATTATTTTGGAAAATTATATGGAATAAAATATAATATTTTTGGGAAAAATATTTATATTTTGGAAGTAAAGTATTTTAGACAAATGAAATAAAATATATTTTATTAAGTGAGACTTAATAATATATTTCGAAGTTATACGAACACACATGTATTAAATCCCCCATCCTTGGGAAGGAATATATTTACCAAATAATTATGAAGTGTAATTACGAAATAGTTGCCTAACTATTTCCCAAAGACATTAAACCTTAAGCTAAGGCACGGCCGTCCGTCTAATAGAAGTTAGTACGTGTAGGTCGTCACGCAGCAGGGTATTTTTGGACAGACTACTTCGAGACGCACTTCTGTGAGTTCATGTCCCCCTTTTCTCTTAACTGTTTTCAGTTTTCTAAACTGCGGGGGTGAAATACATGTTACTATGATTACGAATACTTTTTACATGGTATGGTTAGCTTAAGGAGGGTTAGGACGTACAGATCATGTGAGTGAGTCGGCGCAACTTGAGGCCATTAATCCTCGTGTAGGACCGAGGGACATTAGTGATAGATCTATTTGGGTGTAGCGAGCCCCACTCCTGAGCCCGCTTAATGGACCAGGTGGTGACTAAGTGCCCAACGCACAAATCCGCTAGGGTTGAGTCTTCCTGCATCACTTCACACATATCATTGGCTTTGCAACCCAATGGTGATCTCTTTTTCCTTATTGCTACATACCAGGGACATTTTTACATCGTAACGTACTTAAACCTTTTTACATTGGGACGTACTTTAAAGGTTTTAAATACTCACTTTCACATGAACTCGCTCAACTTTATGTTGATTTTTCAACTTACATGTATTTCAGGGAACTAAGGATCTGCCACGGTATGCTACGTTTTAACGTTGCGTTAAAGTTATGGGATCATCCAAGTTTAGGGGTTGTGGCTTTTACCTGGACGAGTCACAGTTCTTAAACTACGTCCATCTTAAGTTTGTGGTTGTGTCTTTCAAACAATGTTTTCATATTATTAGGTTGTAATTTCCGTTGTATGTGTCAACGCATTAAGACAATGTTGTGGTATTTTATTTTTCAAACTTAAATCAATGGATGATCTGCATGGTTTTATTTTCATATAGCTTTGTTGTGATTAAGCTATGGTATTAAGAAGTCACACCAAATAAACCCACGCTTCCGCAAAGCCAGGGTGTGACAAGATTAATTCTCTTCATGATTCTTAAGTTGTCTAGATGCATAGGCTATAACCTTTTGACGTTGCATCAACACACATCCATAACCTAACTTAGAAGTGTCACAATAGACTACAAAGTCATCAGTTCCTTCTGGTAACGCTAGTATGGGTGCGTTGGTTAATCTTTGCTTAAGAATTCTAAAGGCTTCTTCTTGTTTTGGTCCCCATTCAAACATAACAGATTTACATGTTAGCTTAGTTAAGGGAATGACTATTCTAGAAAAATCTCGGATAAATCTCATATAATAACCGGCCAATCCTAGGAAACTTCTAACCTCGGTTGGTGATTCAGGGGTTTTCCATTTGGTAATTGCATCAATCTTTGTGGGATCCTCATGTATTCCTTCATGATTGACTAAATGCCCAAGAAATTGTACTTCCTCTAACCAAAACTCACATTTCGAATACTTGGCATAAAGCTTTTCTTTTCTCAATAAACTTAGAAGTGCATGCAGATGCGCTGCATTTTCCTCTTTACTCTTAGAGTAAATGAGAATATCATCTATAAAGACAATTATGAATTTATCCAAATATGGCTTACATATTCGGTTCATCATGTCCATAAATGTGGCTGGGGCATTAGTTAAACCAAATGGCATGACAATAAATTCATAATGGCCATACCTTGTTCTAAAGGCGGTCTTAGGAATGTCCTCTTCCTGTACCTTTAATTGATGATATCCTGATCGTAAATCGATCTTAGAGAAAAATCGAGCTCCTTGCAGTTGATCAAACAAATCATCGATTATCGGTAATGGGTACCAATTTTTTAATCGTGACTTTATTTAATTCACGGAAATCAATGCACATTCGCATTGACCCGTCTTTCTTTTTGACGAATAAGATCGGTGCTCCCCATGGCGATGAGCTTGGCTGTATGAATCTTTTTTCTAACAATTTGTCTAACTGCTTCTTTAATTCTTGCATTTCTACAGGTGCCAAACGGTAAGGTGTCTTGGCAATTGGTGTTGTTCCTTGTAGCAGATCAATTATGAATTCAACCTCTCTGTCTAGCGGTAGTCCTGGCAATTCTTCTGGAAACACATTTGGAAACTAAGATACTACTGGAATATCTTTCAGTTCTTTTCCTTTAGTGTTAATGATTATGGAAATCAAATGCACTAATGATTCTTTTCTTACATAACTGGTTGTTTTCATCATAGAGATGAATTTTATGGATCTAGACGGTTTATCTCCTTTAATTGTGATCTTTTCACCCTTTGGTGAATTTACTTGGATTGACTTTTGATCACATAAAATGCTGGCTTTATTGGCTATTAGCCAATCCATTCCTAATACAACATCAAATCCAGCCAGATTCATTGGGTAAAGGTTTGCAATAAACTTCTGATTTAAAAATTCTATTCTTGCTCCCTGCAAGATTTTGGTAATCTTAATGGTTTCCCCATTTGCTGTCTCTACTAGACATTCTTATGGGAGTTTAGTTAATGGTTGGTTGAGAAGTTTCCAAAATGAAGTATTAATAAAACTTTGGTTTGCACCAGAGTCAAATAATACTTTAAAAAAAATGTCATTAACTAAAAACGTACCGAAAATCACGTCCGGAATCATCTTTGCTTCTTCTGCAGTCAGAACAAATGCTCTAGCATTTTTAGTAGTCTGGTTGTTCATGGCTGGAGCTAGTTTCAGACAGTTCGGCTTGATATGCCCTTTTTCTCCACAGTTGAAGCACACTCCATTGCTAGGTTTCTTCCTACAATCTTCTTTCTTGTGGCCTGGTATCTTGCAGAAATTGCAGTAGGTGGAGCATCTTCCTGAATGCTTCTTCTTGCAGGCCTTACAATAAGGTGTCGAGGTAGAACCTACATTTTTCCCACGGTTGGAATTTCCATAACGAAATTCTTGGGGTAAGCCTTTGAGCTAGGTTCCTCCTCTGGTCCTCTTCTCGTGTACGCACTAATTCATCAGTCAAGGTGTTTGCTAGTTCTACAGCTTCTTCTATAGTTTGAGGTCTAGCTGCCTTGACTACATGCCTAATTTCACTGATTAATCCCCAGATATAACGGGAGATTAATACTGGTTCTGGTGATGCAAGGGTTGGCACTATTCTAGCATAGTCAAAGAATGTAGTAGTGTAACCCTTACTATCTACTCCAGTCATTCTAAGGTTTAAGAATTTATTTGCTATCTGTTCCTTTTCATTAGGGGGACAAAATTTCCTTTCAACCATATTCTTAAATTCCTCCCATTCCATATTGTAAACACTGTCACTTCCCCTAGATTGGAGGATAGTGTTCCACCATTCTAAAGCTGAGTTCTTAAACAGATTGGAAGCAAACATTATCTTATCCTCTTCCGCGCACTTGCTTATTTTTAAGACTGCCTCAGTCTTTTCTATCCAGCGTAGAGCTGCAATGGGTACTTCATTGCCTGAGAATTCTATTGGTTTACAAGACCAGAATTCTTTATAAGAACAACCATAAGACATGGTTCTTCTTCTTTTGGGAATGGGCACTTGAAGTATTGGTCCATTGTTTATGTTGTGTTCTGGTTCAGTAGGTCGTTTACTGCCATTATTACTTTTATTATCCGCTTCCCTAACCTTTTTGATAATATATGGCATCGCGTCTATAATTCCTTGTGCCACTATATGTTGGATGGCACTGTTATCTACTTGGTTTCCATTATTATCATTATTCTGGTTTCCTTGATTCCCTTCGTTGTCCATCTGAATTTTTAAACATGTACCACATATTAATATCATAAGATAATATTTAATGCAATCAAACATACAACAAGCATTTTGATCAAAATCGTCGAACATTGCGACCTTTACTCTATTTTATATTATGCGTCTATATCGATTACAAATACAACTGGAATTGAAAATACAATACTAGTATGAATCCGTAGCTGTTTTCTAGATATTTTTTTCATACAAACACACATATTATATATATATATATATATATATATATATATATTATTACTATTAATGGTACGGGTTCATCCAAAATTCCATATTACGCTCGTCATATTTCCAGACGAGTCATTCTCCTATCTGTATCATTCTTTCACTTCCTTCTAAAATCCCCTCACCAAAGGTTCGGAGTTCTTGCATATTCTCAGTGCTCATGGTGGTGCGGGTGCTGGTATTGGGTCAGGAAACTGGGGCATGGGTTCTTCGTGTGGGTAAGGATTCTCTAGGATTTCCCTGATGTATTGGTCATTATCAAAATATGGGTCCAGGGGGTCCAGGTTTGGGTAAGCTGCTAGGTTTGGCAAGGGTTCGTCTGGTATTGGGTAGCGTTGTTCATAATCTCTATGGTCATCAAACCATGGGTCATAGTCTGGGGGACGGGGTGCTGGCACTCTAGGTATTTCAGCTGGGTCAAAGTCAGGCACTGGAATTTGGTCTACAGGGTTTGGCTCCAGTTCCATAGGTTGTGTGGGAAATAGTGGTAATGGTTGGGGTGCTATGAGTTGTTCTAGATTCGTGTCTGCAGCTGTAGTAGCTAATATGTGGAAATTTGCTAGAATCCTATTGAGCATATCCTGAGTGTGAGTATTCGTTTCTCTATTCGCGGCTGCTAAAGCACGCTACTACTGAAGTTTTCTCATCCTTTTTCTACGTTCATGAGCTCCTCTGTTGAACCATCCTCTCTTCTTAGGAGGGAATGGCTCTTCAGATTGTGCTTTGAACACGAAAATCCCGTCTTCAGTGTCAGCCGAATACCCTGAGAAGGTAGACTGTGAAGAGGTGCCTTCGTCCCTAGGTGAGCTGGACAACTGACGGTAAGCGTCTGAAGGTCCTTGGTCGCTCATACTGTAAACTAACAAATAGTCAAATAACACAAAACAATAATATACAGATATGCACGTATCCATGTAAATTATTTCCTAACATATTGAATAAGAATTTGGTGTCAGCAGAACACTTCTGTGGCTGAATAAGTGGCTTTAGCTCTGATACCACCTGCTGTCGCAACCCCCGTCCCCTAATACCCCGGGAAAGGGCGGCCGCGGCCAGTATCAGTGGTATCGGTGTTTATCAGTTTGGCAGCGAAATTTACATCAGGACCGTAGTTAGGAAATATTTTATCAGAGTAAAATACCACACTTTTATAATATTAAACACATGGGAAATTCCCAAGTTTCCAGTACACACATGTTTATAGGGATAAACACTATTTTATTTAAATAAAAACATCTCTTTATTTAGGTAACTTTTATAGCCACTTTTCCAAGCCTTCAGTGCTGTCCAACTGGCTTCTATTTGGCTTTCACATTTTGTTACCTGAAACGCGTTTAAAAACATTTTGTCAGTGGGAAATACTGGTGAGTGAATCCCAATTTAATCAAGACAGGTAAAACCGTTTACAGCATTGAGGGCGATCTCGCAATTACATCTGTTTATTTTTCTACCTTAATTACCACCCACGGTACTGTCAACCCGACTTGGGGTCATGTTACTACTCACAGTGTAGTAACAAATTTTGTATACAAAACCCCAACATACCGAAGATAATTGTAGAATACAAATACTCAATCACTGTTTAATATAATGTAAAACATTTGAGGTTTTGTAAAAACAGTTTTCAAAAAGGAGGATTACTCACATTGCTAACTTTAGGGTTTTCCTTTGTGATTTCCTGGTGATTATCTATTAATTACACAATGCACACGCGTTAGTATAATAACCTAATATTTACATTAGTTATACCCTCCCCGAGAGAGAACTCCAACGACTACGTCGGGCAGAACCTCGACAGCCGTTACGGAGCACTAGATCAATCGGGCAGCGTATCTAATACGTAACCGGGGGTTATAATACTTACAACGAGGCAGAACTTCGTTATTTAGGGGGTATTATGCCCGGGAATTATGTATACTATGCATAAATTTGAGAGAGAAAGTTGTATGTGAGCGTCGGAAATGAACTGCCGATGCCCTCTTCATATAGGGCTGATTCGGCCGTCCCTCGCACCCCGCGTAGACCACACAAGGGGCTTACGCGCCCCGCAACGTAGAGGTAGTAGGCCCTAGCTTGGCCCGGTCATGGGACTAGACTCGACACGCATACGACACGTGGCAACTCCGGGTGTCGCCTCTTGTCCTATCGCTCGCGGCCCGCGTAAGATGAAGAGCAAGTCTTCGCGGCCTGCGAGAGACTATAAGATTTGATTTTTATTTAATTTTTAATGATATAAAGGTATTCGGGACCGGTTTTCATATACGGGGTGCATTTTAGGACATATAGGGGCCTTATAAATATATTAGGGGTGCCGAAAATAATTTTAGGAGGGTTGTTATATATGTGTACACACACATATGCTTCCATTTTATTATATTTAAAAACCCATTTCTTATTAATTTCAAGTTTGTGAATAATTCCAATATCAAGAGAAACCTTCTACTATCATCATCATCACCAAATATCTAGAACATGATTTTAAAAATAAATTTATACCTTCAAGATTTTGGTGGGTTTTTGACAAAGTTTGATGATATGGAGCTTTCACCTTCTTGGAACCACCTTGAAATCACACTTTGGTCTTCAAAACATTTTGAAACTAGCTTGAAATGGATTTAATCTTCAAGGAAAGTGTTTGAAATTTAAAAAGGAAGGTGTGTGGGTGTGTGTTCGGTCCGATTTTGATGAGAGGAGGGAAGGAAATGAAAATTTTGATATTTGGAATTAGTTTTATGTTGAGTGTAAGAGTTATGTAATCATTAGGTTTCATATACAATCAACACATGGCAACAAAAGGAATTGGTGGACACACATGGTGCCACCACTTTACTCTCACAGACACGTTTTCTTTATCTTGCACCTATACATACAGATATTCATACAAAAACAAGTATTTAATTGACTACCGGATATTTTATTTTTGTGTTTTAATTGCGTTTTAAGGAGTTTAAAATTATTTTTATCGTTCTATAAAAATTAACTCGACATAATATTGCTGAAGAATATTTTGTTTGCCTAGACTGGCTGCGTTGTCTATATTTTGCAACATACGCGTGGTATTGCGCAGTATGCGCTTAAATTCGCAAAATAAGGATTTTAAGCGTTTTAATTAATTTTTCTTCACGAATATAATGAAAAATAGGATTTTAATCATAATGGAATATTTTTAGGATTTTAACATTATCCGGGCACTCACCGACGTTCGTTTCGCATTTTGTTCGTTACGCGATAAGCATTTATCTTATTATTGCCAACAAAATTTTCAACTAAGTTTGGATTACCAACACTTCAAATACCTTATATTAACGTCATATTTAATAATTTAGTGCCTTCATTTATTCATAACACGTGTCATACTAGTACAGTACAGGCTCAAAATAGCTAGGTGTCACAGTCTCCCCCTGTTTAGGAAATTTCGTCCCCGAAATTTTACATCACAGGTTTCTTTTTCGCATTTCGCGAAAGAAATAAGAATAGTTCTGTTAACTCTGGTCCTGTGGTTTCCGTGGAAACTCGGATTCTCACTAGGGATTATTGTGGACCTTTATTAACTTAATCCTATTTCTCCTAAATTTCCATTTTTTTCTTCGTACCAAACCTTCTACAAGGTCTTTGATAAATTTTGGTTTATCGTTTATGTGAACCTTGTTGGGGGGGGGGGGGGTACGGTCAGCGTTCCAATCGGCAATTACCCTTTTTAGGTTAGATACATATTGCACCACATGTATGTGTTAGTGCATATGTCTGTTGACTTCGTCTTGTATCGAGTCATGTAACTGAATAGATAGACCAAGACACGTTGTACGAAAGAAACGGGAAACAGGTCTGAACCAGACTGGTTCGTGCGATCTGGTGTTCTTATATATAGGTGAGTCTTGGATTTCATTTGTAACTTGGAGAACTTCTGATTCCGGTAGCAAAGCTCTGCCGAATTGTCGCCAGCTCGTGTAACATTGTGAAATCAGTGCAAACGACATTTAATCTACTTCTAAGTGCATATCAAGCTGTAATGAAGATCAAATCAATGAATTCCGCCTCTGATTTGGTCTAGAACTCTTCTGATTGATTCCCCGATCCTACAAGTGGTATCAGAGCTCAGGAGGAAGAGTTCTTACCATTTCAGCTTGTTTTCACGGATAAATCTGATTTCTACTTCTTTCTACTCACTTTCTACACATTTTTCTCAAAATTAACCATGAATTCGTGGTTAAAATGATCTGATTTTGACATATAACACGTAAAACTGAGTTTTAATCAATCCGTGAACAAATCGGAACCTAATTCAACATAAAACTTGATAAAATTGGCAAAATGATGAACTTTTGAACCTGATCGTTCGAACTAGGCTTAGGTCGTTTGGAAATCATTCAAGTCGCATGAACTGAACAGCCAGGTCATTTGAACCTGGTCCAGGTCGTTTGAGATATTGTCAGGTCGTTCGAAATTGAATCAGGTCGTGTGAAAAGTGTATCAGGTCGTTTGAAATCGTCTCAGGTCGCACGGGTTGAGTGAATATCTTATCAGGTCGTACGGTTTGAACAAATCAGGTCGTACGAGGTGAGTCTTGGATTTCATTTGTAACTTGGAGAACTTCTGATTCCAGTAGCGAAGCTCTGCCGAAGTGTCGCCAGCTCGTGTAACGTTGTGAAATCAATGCAAATGACATTTAATCTACTTCTAAGTGCATATCAAGCTGTAATGAAGATCAAATCAATGAATTCCGCCTCTGATTTGGTCTAGAACTCTTCCGATCGACTCATTTGATCGATTCCCCGATCCTACAGTATGTCGTTCTGTACCTGTAAGCGACGAATCTAACTTGAGATGGGCTCTCGAAAGTATCTAAATTCTACGGGCTCAGCTTTCCCCCTTCTATCTAAATCTAACCCCTTTCTCTCCACAATGGCACTATCAACAGATTGCGTTTGTCGTTTGAAGTCTGCAACGGTCTTATTGATTATCTGCATAACTTCTCTAGTCGATCAATGGTTTTCTGAAAGTTTTTAGATTTGGTCAATTTGTTTCTTGCCATCCTCTGTCCTGAAAGAAATAGATAATCGACGCCTTCTCCTGTACGTAGCTTTAAACAAGACAGTTTTCGAACTTTTACGATAGCTACAATTGTAAGAAAAACTTAACCAATGATAGATGATTATCTCAACTCCTATCAGAATTCATCACTCACACTCGATGCATGCTTTATAAGTCTCCAAGGTATTATGCTACATCTCCTTCTCCAGATCATAAGTTGTACAGTTCTTCCTATGCACTTTCAGTTGTCTGGACGCATAGGCTGTTACTTTGTCATTTTTGCACAACGTGCAATTATGGCCCAAACGTGACACATCGCAGTATACAATTAAGTTTTCATTCCCCTTAGATAGAGATTGAATATGTACAACATACAACTTTCCTTTAGTAATCGTAAAACTTCCTCCTATATCTTCGTCCAGGCAAATCTTCAACCCTTTTGAATTATTAGCGTCAATGGTCGCGAAAAATGAGCTTCTGACTTCTAAGCCTACACTTAGGGAATTCATTATCCAATTCCTTGTCGTTAGCTGTTTCAGAAATCCTCTTCTTGATTAAGATATGCCAAATTTATTTGAATAAATTTCGAGATAGTATTATTGGTGATATTCTTAGGGAAATCCTGGGATATCCTTTCAGTGATCTTCCTCCGACGATAATCCACTCGCACGCCAAACTTCAAGTAGTAGCTAGATTTCATCAAATGATCGATCAATTATCAAACCTCAGAAGTAGGTACCAATTTTGATAGTTAATTTGTTCATTCTCCTGCGAATCCATATAGGTTTCGAGGAATCCATCCTCTTCTTCAATCTTCATATCCTAACGACTCTCAATTATTAAAACTTACTAATTGCTTTAACACTAAGGTAGGGTGTTTGCACTAGTTTCTTCGAACTACTAACTTAGCTTTATTTTTGGGATAGCCAATCCAATCCAACCCAACTACTATATCGAATCTGCCTATTTTCATCAGCAACTTTAGGTACTAACTATAACTATACTATTGAATACTGATGTGGTATGACCCGGATCGGTCAACCCGACCCGGTTGTTACCTATTATTTTATTACAAATACTTAATTACACATATTTATTCTAGAATGTTCCGTTCTGCATGGATAAACCACGTAACCAAATCCCCAATATTTTGGGAAGATCATGCAAATCCCTAACTTATCGGAGCCCATCCTAAGTTAGAGGAAACCCTAATGGTAAACTATAAATAGTGGTAAACATCAAAGGTACGATTTATTCTGCTCTCGTTTACTCTCTCTCTACACATATTCTTTACTCCCAAAACTGAGACTTATTCTCACGCCGGATGGTGGTTACAGGAATAACCCCATTCCTGTAACGAGTCCTAACGGTGTTCTGTTTTGCAGTCAGCTGTTCAGATCGTCAAAGAGTTGAAGTCCTAGCCGGAGCTTACCGTTAAGGTCAGTGTTTCTTCATTGGCGCCATCCGTGGGACCTTTTGGTAACAACAGTGAACTTAGACCCAATGGCAAGCGATCAGAACACGGCAACAACACCAAATCAAGCAGTAATAACCACAACCCGTTGCTGGTAACAAGTTATGTGGTCACTACCATGCCGGCCTCACCCACCATAACCAGGTCTCTGGACCAGGAGTTTGATGAAGAAGCACCACCACCGGGGTTTGCAAGCTCCTCAGTCGCCCCCTCTGGGACAGCAGTAGTAGACCCTCTCTCATACACCTCCTGGCAGCTACGACCAGTGGTACCAACCGCAACAACCACCATTGTCTCCACTCTAGTGACGTGTGCGCGTATATACATATTTTTAATAATGAATTTACACACGATTCGGTTTTAAATTTATAAAAGTGATTTATACTTCAACATCAAAACACACACGAAAGGGCAAGTGTACCCCGTCATATATGTAGTAAAGTATTGGTAAGAACCAAGTGTCGATCCAAGGAAGTGGGCAGAGGAATAATACTAAACCTTTGTCATTAAATTACCGGTAGGAAGATAAGTTGTGTGATTTTCTAAAAACTAAAATAAGCATAAACAAATATTCATAAAAACATAGTAGACTCCAAATAAGAAAATAAATATATAGCCTTGCTTTATACATAACCAAAGTATATGAACTAAGTCGGTTTTGTCACTCGAAACATTTGATCAATTTTCCATTTTCAAGACAATTAGTATCCCTTTCGGGAATCCTAACACGACAATCATTCGGAAAGCTAAAACGATAAACACACTTTAACCACCAAAAATTGTTCTTTAACGTGCAATTGATAAATGTCTATGAAAATCCCCTAAAGATAAGTTAGTCATCCGTTAAGAGTTTTCTAACCTCACTTAATCAAGGAAAGTGACACCGATAAACACAATGCAACCACCGAGACAAGCATAAACTAGATTAAATCACAACCGAGTTCATTTTACAAATCTTGAACATAAATTCACCAAGATAGCAATTTTGGCCTAAATCACTAACTAAGCTAACAATTCAATGTCAAGAATTCATAACAACACCATTTAACCCGTTAAGGCCCTTACGTGAGGGAAAGCTTTCTTGATTAACAATAATTACCCCTTATTAAACCACTAACCATTTCTAGTATCATGGTGCACACATTTTAACCAAGTTAAACTAGTTAACCAAGTTCAAAGTCTACTAATACATGATTAATTAAGCATCTTCTTTCAAATATCTCAACTAACCATATACTAATCATCCAAGATAATTACTTATAATCAAGAAATCAACATCAATAAACAAGGTTGCAAACTAATCATCAAGGATTAACATAGAAAATTCTTCAAAGTGTCATTACAAACATAATTAACATACTAATGGTTGTAATTAAGCAAGGGATTCTAGTGTTTTTGCCCTTAGGCTTACAATAATACATAATAATCAATCTAAATGCTTGAAACATTAACAAAAACATGGAAAGATTCAAGAATTAAACCATAAACAAGCACAAGATTGAGTATCCGGATAGTAACGGAGCTAAACGGCACGATATGGCTTGAATCCGGGTCAAACGCAAAGCCTCCGGAGCCTGTAAAATCGGCTGTGAAGCTCCCAAAATTCTAGAGTTACGAATAGAATGCTGCTGTCTGTTTTTTATAACTTTTTCAGATCGCACAGTTGTGCCAATAAAGTGCACGACTGTTCACTTTTAAAATCATGTTCACCATACCGAGTGACATCATCAAGTCTTGGTCCGGTCTCCGTAACCGCACTGTCGTTCCAAGGACTGCACGATCATTCACATCCGAGTAAATGCCGGAACGGGCAACTGCACTGGCAGTGCATTGTCGGGCTTAGGCTGGTCATCGAATCTGCACGGGGTGCAAACTGACGAACGGGCGTGCGTCTCCGAGTATGCCTTGCACTCCTGATCGCACTGGCTGTGCAATTCCGGGATGAGCTCTGTTGTCGGATCCGCATGGTGGTGCCACCAATTGCACGACCGTGCAACTTGCCCAGATCAGAATTCTTCACAGAAAGTTCGCAGCTTTGTCGTTTCGCCTGGAAAATCCGCGTTTTGACCATCTTCTTTTTCGGCACGCTGTTTTAGGTCTGTAAACACAAATACACCCAATTCAGTATCTGATTCTCGGTTTACGGCCAAAAATGCGTAAAATGGGGGTAAAATGGGGGAATATGTAGGATCGTCGTGCGACCTGAATGAGTCGTTCAGAAGAGTTTTGGATCCGAATCAAAGGCGGAATCAATGAAACGGACGCTCAATTCAATTTAAATGTCTCTTGTATTGATATAATAGTCTTACAGCACCTGGAGACAATTCGGCAGCACTTCGTTACCAAATTACAAGATCTAATTCCGTTTCAAATGACACACCAAGTACCCCTATATATAGAATTCTAATTCCGTTTGAAATGGACAAAGCCACTTTCAAGCGAAATTAACCATGTTAATTTCGTTTGAAATTGTCTTTGACAGTTTCAAGCGGAATTACTAATAAACTCCCTAAAATCAGTTTCTAGCAACTCGAGCACTGGTTATACTATCCTATTTTATGACTCGATACAAGACAAAGTCAACAGACATAGTGCACTAACAGACTCCCCCTTGGATGTTGACGAAGTCTTCAGTGTCTAATCTTTAGCATGACACATCTTCAGTCTTGATCAGTCTTCATGCTCTTTCCAAATTGTCTAACACTGTAAGCATACTTCAATCTTTCTTCATTGATCAGCTTCTATATTTGAATGTTGTACCAGGATCTGACTCTGGCTCTAACATTGACAGCTTCTTCAGGCTCCCCCTTTCGTCAAGCTTCCGTGCTTTAGGGATCGACACCTTGCTTTCTGATTACAAGCTCCCCCTTTCTTTGAGCTCGTCTTCAGACTCCCCCTTAGACTCTGATGTCGGGATCGTAGTCTGGTATAATATCTTCAATTTCTCAAACATTTATAAGAAACAACATTTTGAACATCCAGGATTAAATGACCTGTCTCTTTTATCATAAAAAATTTACAATGAAAGCAATTTCAATTTTCAAGGAATCGTTACCTAGCTTTATTCAACTTTCTAAACCACTCCCCCTATCAACAATCTTTACAAATTTGGCAGCGGTAAGAAACCAATATCGAACTCTGGCCCTTTTACAAAAAATTTAACAATCTAATAATCCAAATCCCTCACAGTTAATCATCCAAGTCCAAACTAATGACCTTGGAGATATCACAAACAGTTTTTGATTTTTATATTTAAAAAACTTCAAGTTTCAAAATTAATGAACTTGTTTTATTTTCAGAAACACAATCAGCATACTTAGATTTTGAAACTCAGTATCTCAGACATCGGTTGTAGAAAATAAAGCATAACCAAAATCTTTTTGTATTTTCTGAAACATAAAGTAGTAAAGAAATATTTACAAACATATTTACAAATTATATTTTTGTTTGAGTTTGCGTTAGAGGATCATATCAGTTTCTGACAAGTCACAAGTACCGTTGAGCTTAGTTACACATTAAGAATTAAACAATTCACTTAGATTGTCGATATATTGATCCACTTAAATTTTCACACAAATTTCAACTGATTCAGGATACGAATTAGATGTATTAAGAACTTAAACTCATTCATGTGTCCCACCTCTTGAATATATTCCCGTATCCAGATCCCAATATTCAGTCTTACAGGTGAGTATACCTAGATGATATCTGTAAGGGGTTAAATTGCGAGGGCCGTGAGAGCTCAGGTCAGAACTTCCGTTCAGCAGAGAGATGACGGCTTCGACTTTTGGTGTGTCCCCTTTAGAGGATCTTTTCTTCAACAGCACATGATTAGCATTTTTCAATGTTTTATCATTTTTGTACTGAGAGTGGCGCTATATTTCAAGCAAGCAGAAAGTATTACACGTGGACTAGGCCATTGCTTCCGCAAAATCAGAAGTCCCGGGATAATACCCCAGATATCACTGAGTATAAAGACCTAGTATCTCAGAAAGAGGGACCTTTCAAACAAGATTTCAGGGGTTACCTATATATCCAAGTAGTGTTCCCCACAAAATAAGTAAGTTTGAATTTATGTTTATATCCCGAAAAAGTTTACTAAATGTATAAAAACCTATCGGCATATCATCAGTGAGACTGTTTAACGCTATTTAAACATTACATTTCTTTAGCATACTATAACTGTCTACTGATGTACTATCATTTCATCTTTTTAACACAAAAACTCATTTTTGAATTTTATCATGTTTTTGGCTTTTTCAAATTTTCTAACGTTTTTGGATTTTCTGACAATAATACTCCCCCTAAAATGCAAAACCATTTAAAGAAAATTTGACAAACCGATACTGATAGCTTCATCTCGCCATCCATTTTCTGCTTAAAGTGCTCTGTTTTGCAGAAAATATAACATACCCCCATGATTTACAACACATTGATATTTTACAGTTTGAAAACCGTTTTTCAATCTTGTGAAATTAATCATGTTTGTTCCGCCGTGAGGGTTTCGGCATATTCAATCAACATATTTTTTTAAAAATTTTTGGATTTTTTTTTACAAATTTAAAATCAAACATATTTTTGATTTTTCAAAATATTTTCAATTTTTAGGGTTTTTTGAAATATTGTTTATTTATATACAGAAAACAAACAAACTCCCTGTTTCAACCAACACAGGGTTCAGCAGCCTCCTCTTCTTCTTGTGCCAGGCTTCTCCTATCTCCATAATCACAATCTTCAGTTGTCTTGAGCACCTGCACTTCAACTATTCAATCACTTGAACAATTTAGCCCAGGTCTGTTGGACCTTAGGAATTTCAACACAATATGTATCATATAGTTTAGGAAAATCTTTATCATCAAAGACCTTTTCAACTTTTACTTCAACTTTTTCATCTTTTACCGAAGTCATTTGTTTCTTAACACTCCATGTTTGACCTTTTGGAGTACCTCTTTTGTAAAAATTTGACTCTTTTTGAACATTTTGATTTTGAACAACAACTTTAGGTTTCCAAAACTCGTTTGGTTTTGTCATATCAACAGTTGTTTTCCAACTTTGAGTAGTTCTGAATCTGGGTGTGTGAGAATTCCAGGTCTGTCTAGACTCGAACCTATTCGGATTTGATTTCCAAGTTTGGTTTGAAACAAACTTGTTTGTGTTGTACCTCCAAGTTTGTTTTGAATCAAATTTGGTTGACCTTTGTCTCACATCCTCAGATTTTTGTTTCTCAACATTTTCAGACTTCTTTTTCAAATCAACATCAACAGGTTTCAGATTAGGACACTTGCGTGCAAGATGTCCCATTTGATCACATTTAAAACATATTCTCTTGGACACATCTTTGACCTGTGGTTGTTGCTTTTTCTTTTGAGCATAAAACTCTTCATTAGACTATTGTCCAAATTGAAGTTCTTTTTCTTCTTCAAAATTTTTTCCTTGAACAAAATTCATCTTTGCCTGAAAATTTTGTGTTTCATTTTTATTTTGACCTTGTTTCTTCTTATAACTCAACCCAGCCTTCATGTTCTTCTTTTTGTAACCAGGTTTGTTATAAAAAGTTTTGTGACCTTTTCCAGCAAACTTTGGAATCTCAGACTTTTCAATCTCCACCATTTTGAAAACTTTGTCAACCTTTTCTGATATCACATTCTGAATTGGGAATACAACATCTAAGAATAATTTGTCCAATCCAATCATGGTATAAACCAATCCTTTTGAATCATCATTCAAATTTTTCTCAGACTCTGTGTTTTTCAGATATCCATCATGAAAATTACCTTCATTTTCATCCTGTGATTCAGATTTACCTGTTTCAACTTTCAACACACTTTTAACGACCTTACCTACCACCTCTGAATCACTAGAATCATCAGATTTGGAATAGGTTACGTCAATGTTATCTGGCAATTGATCTACCATGTTGAAAGCTTTTTTTGACCTTTTCATCATCATAAAATGCAAACTTTTCTGGTGGTGGAACTTGATGAAACTCTGAGCCAATGCCTTTCTTGTTTTGCTCAGACTCACCATCCTCTGGTTTTATATTGAAAATACGTTTAAGCACATATGACGATGCGAGATAACTTTTTAACTTGTTATTATCCTGTTCTAAATCAGCAATCTGACGCTTAAGTTTGGCAACATCTTCAATGTAAGAATTAACAACTTGTTGCTTTATTTCATAATTTCGCTTATACTCCTTAGTTGTTTCAGAACAGTAATTCAATCTTGATTGAACAAATTTCATTTCACTTTTCACTTTTTCATATTGTGACAACCCTCAAATTTGCATGTAACCATACAGTTTATTAATGATAATAAAAGTACTTGATGACTGTGCTGAATCATTTAACTGCTCTCTGATTACTGTGTTATACTTACATGTGCGTGTTAGCATACTAGTAGTATACAGAAAAGTTACTAAATAGTCCGGTATATTTTCCTGTGTGTTAGGAATAAATTTCGTTACAAAAATATATGTAAAAGACGCTATACGGTACAATTAAACGCTTTAACGGAACGATACGTAACCGAACAACCAGACAATACCCGAGACACGAAAATATTGTCAGAAATATTATTTTATCTTTCTTAATTAATTACGGTCACAAAAATTCCCATACGCCATGTAAACATGACTTACACCCACTATTCTAGCAAATACCCTTAACCTTCTAATTTAATACCTATTAGTTAACAAAGTTTTTTTTTATTATCTTACCCCCCCCCCCAACCGATTTCCAGCCATGGGGACCCACCCAAGACATATTTTTCATGCAACTTTGTTCCATGTGTTTGAAATATTGTGCATGGCTAGAGACTTGCCAAAACTAGTAGGGAATCCTACAATTTCCAAGAGATTCCACCATTTCTTCCAACTTTGCACTCCACCCATCACCTCCCCTTCCTTATTTTCGGCTCCCCCCTTCCCCATAGCAGAAAATTATCACCTCCATCTCTCTCATCCTTCATCTTCTTCACAACAAGTTCATTCAAGCTTCAAGAGGATCCAAGGAGGTTGCAAGGTTAAAGGCACATCAAGAGAGCTTGTTCTAGTCACTTCACCATACTTTTTCTCACCATCATCTCATCCTAAGAGTTCCATCCTAGCCTTGTGCTAGTGGTATGTCCATTCACACCATTGTCCACCTTGTTCTTGCTATGTTTTGTTTGAATGTTCTTGTCACATACAAGCTAAAACACTAAAAAGATGAACTTGAAATTCTGCATAAAAACCCTATATAAAATGTTTGTATGAAGTTGAAATCTGGATGGTTTAGGGTTGGTTAATGCATGATTGAGGTTTGAATATTTTCTCAGCGATAAAACATGGTTAGAGTCTTTGTTGATGCGTTCTTAGTAACTTATACAATGTAAACAGCAAGATGAGTTGTATTTCCAGCCAACTTCAACAGGCTGTAACGGGTTCATTTTTAATCGAAAAATTTAAGTTCTGGAGTCTAAATTGTGTAATTTTGAATATCTGAACTAATGGAACTGGAATCGTAATTTTTCGAGGTCGTTTACTATTTTTAAAGAATTATTTTTAGACAGCAGCTCAAGCTGAAATAATTCTGCTGGAAAAGTGTGTTGTAATCAGAGTCAAAACTTAAAACCTGAGCAGAGTCAGCTCATGGAATTTTTACCGTAGATAGTCACGGTTGTTTTTGTGACCCTCCAACTGGAATTTCGACGATCCGACTTACGATTGATTTTTAGTGAATTCTTCCGTAAAAACTGCAATCAGAAAGTATCAAATCTGATTGCAGTCGAGTAAAAGAATTTTTATATAAAATTGGTAAGGAACTGATATCCGAAATTTTTACACAATAAATCGTGGATTATATATGACCTTCTGTAAAAATTTGAGAGTTTTTGGAAAAGGTTAACTATTTTATTAAAATGCTCGAAAACAGTCCAGTTTTGATTAATAAAGCTGAAACGACATAATGAGTGATTTGCGTGTCTAAATGTCGAGTAGGTTATCCGAGAATGATAGAACATGTTATATGTCAATAAAAGTGTTATGTGCAATGTTGTATGTTTGTCTATGAGTGGGGAATAGATGGGTAGGTTATATGGGCATGAACCGTTAAAGTGATGCATGTTATGTGATAGATACGTGTAGGAACTTTGTGTCCTATTTGAAATCACTAATGAACTAAGTGGTAATCATACTAGGACGTGATTGACCGACCTCGACTATTAGCTATATTTGAGAGTCAAACCGAGGTGAGTTCACACTCTTTCTAAGGCATGGGATTCCCAGAGGTTGGGAATGGGATTGAATAACTACTTGTACTAACATTACTATTAAACTACTTTTTACTGTCCTCGGATTGAAGGGCACGTACGTAAAACCTATGTACACGATCATAAGACCATCAACTCTATCACTTTAAGTCCCTCATTTATCGACTTAATCGCTGAGGCCTATGGCGAGCGGGTCATTAGTTAATAGCGCTATTAGGTTTAACAAACCTCACACCGTGCCAGTCGGACGGGCGTGTACTAATGGACTATGGGCAAAGGGTCAATGCTGATAGACATTGACTTAGGGCACCTCTTATATTTTCGTAGCAGTCGATACGCGTGGTTTTGAAACACATGGGAAGCCCCCACTAATCATCGCACGCATGCCTGGACTGGCAGCAAGGAATAACGCGATACATGGTTTACAAAACGAACATATGATTTACGAAACGAATGCTATAACTAAACAACCAAACGTGAACTCACTCAACTTTGTTGTTGACTCGTTGTTACATGCCTTACAGGTCGCTAAACATTTGGAGCTTGCACGAGGAAGGAGTCGTTGTGGTGTGCGGACGGTTATGTCCAGTGTTTAAAGTTTAAAACATTATGAACTTATTAAACCTATGTGTTGGACTTTAAACTTATGAACTGCGAACTTATGTTTTGAACTTTACGTTTATGCTTCCGCTGTCTAAATTAAAAACTGGGTTAACTAGCTTTTGGTCACCAATCGTATTTTGGTTGTCTTTATTTACTTAAGTACGTTGTTCAGTATGATTGGTGGCTCGATCCTGGTCATGTCACGCCTCCAAGCGGTGGAACTCCGCATGGTGGATTTTGGGGGTGTGACACATATGACTCTTTTGTAATGTGATATGCCAATTTTATTGAATCATATTCCTTTTTCATTTCTTGACAAATATTTTCTTTTTGATCACATTCTTCTGTCTTTTTCAAAACATTTTCTTTCAAAACTTCATTTTCCTTTTCTAACTTTTTACATTTTTCTGAAAGTTTTTCATCATTCTTTCAAAACTTTTTCGTTTTCTAACATTTCTTTGTATTTATTTTTGAAAACTTCTTCTATATTTGTGAATTCGAGATCTCTTGTTTTGAATTGTTCATCTTTTTCAGTACAAGCAATGCACATTTCCATGCATTTCTTGCACTGTTTAACGATTTTGATTTGAATTTTAGAATCAGAATTTACCTCAGTGATTGGTACTTCGGTGTTCTCTGCTGCATCTGTCTGATCAGCATCTTTTTTCTTTTCTTCATCACCAGCAACTAAAACCTCATTCTTCACTTCTTCTTCTTTCTTCTTCATCTCATCAATTTGCTGTTCTCCAGTAACAGCTTTCTCAATCTCTTCATTCACCTCAACTTTTTCTTCAATCTTTTCTTTTATTTCCTCAACTTTCACAACTTCAACTTTTACTTCCTCAGCAACTTTCTTCAACTCTTCAACCATACACTCAACATTCTTCTTCATCTTTTCTTCATCCCTCTTCCTCAAGCTTGAAGTCATAACATCTCTTATAATTTTTCCAAGCTTTTTCTCATATGATTTATCTTTCACAGAATTTGAATAATATTCTCCGGCTCGAGGAATTACTAGAAGAACATCATCATAAATTATGTCCTTCTTGGGAACAACAGGTTCACCATATCTGTTGACATAACACTCTTGCTTCTTATCCCATCTTTTGTAGCTGGTAGCATCTTCATATTCTTCTTGCATTTCATTCATCCTATTCCAAGCAATGTTTCTTTCTCTGTAAGTTTTCTCACTCAGAATCTCTTCTCTGGTTTTCTCTTTGATTTTAGCTGTAACATTTTCTTCCTTGTTTTCCTGTTAATTTCAGCAATGAAAACATAACGATTGCTCTTTGATAGGTTTCTGCCATGAGTTGTACTTCGAATATCAACACGTTCTTCTTCTGGAAGAATCTGACTCCAATCGTATCCTTAATCATCGTGGATTACAGCACAAGCTCTTGACTTCTCTCTGGGTTTATCTTCGATAGGGCTGTAAACGAACCGAACGAACACGAACAAAGCCTTGTTCGTGTTCGTTCATTAAGGAAATAAATGTGTTCACGAACGGTTCATGAACACTTACCGAACGAGATTTTATGTTCGTGTTCGTTCATTAAGGAAATGAGCGTGTTTGCGAACGGTTCACGAACACAAATGAACACAAATAAATTTGGCGAACGCGGGGAAGGATAAAGATAGATGGCCCAGAGGGTAGCACTTGAACTTGAATCCCTTATTGTGGAATAGGGGTCGATCGTATTCACCGATGTAAATAATGAGAAATGAAAGGGAAATAGTGCATAAACAAGGTGAAAGAGGGTTTCCTAGTTTAATTGTTAGGGTAATAAAATAAATAAAAGTTTAATAATATAAAAAGCACACATAAAATATATGTAAGTACAATGATCTTCAATTAAAACACATACATACGAACATAAACAAACGCAAATCAACGAATGTTCTGAACACGTTCACGAACAACTTATCGAACGTTCACGAACACAATCGAACGAACAAGACCTTTGTTCATGTTCGTTCATTTAACTAACCGAACGAAATTTTTTGTTCATGTTTGTTCGTTTATTAAACGAACGAACATAAACGAACTTCCTGCCAAACGGTTCACGAACTGTTCGCTGAACGTTCAGTTCGTTTACAGCCCTAATCTTCGATCATTTTTGGCTCTTCTTTGCTTCGGTGGTAGATTGCCTTTCGGTAATAATCATCATTGAACGGATGTTCATTTCCACCAACCGCAGAATTGTTGCATTCTCTCTTGAAATGACCTTTTTGCTTACAACTGAAGCAGGTCACTTTGGACTTGTCAAATCCAAGTTTTGTTGATGCACCGCCAAATGATTGTTTCCTAGTAATCTCCATGTATCTCTGAGCTCTGCGGATGCAACTTGTTAAACACCAGCGGATGTCAATGAGTTCCATCTCTTCCGGATCAATCTGGTCGTAGTCTTCTTTGGTTAACTCCGAGTTTCTAATTTTGCCGGCTACAAGACCTTCATACGATTCCAGAACAGATGCAAGAAAACTCATTTGCTGCTTAGCTGCATTGACGCTCATTGCAGGAGAATTTTTCAACTTGAGAGCAATGTTACACAGTATCTCCTCTGATTCTTCAGAAATAGCTTTTGACGATGAATGATAACCCGGATCATAACTTGATGAGCTTTTCTGAGGTTCTTTTGTCCTCTCACCACTGAATGCTGTCTTTTGTGATTCTCCAACTTTCACCGAAGGTAGATTACCTTTGTAATATAGACCAACATTCTGTTGATGTGAAGAACTGCTCATCTTGCTTTGTTTCTGCAATTCAAGCTCATGACTTTCTATCTTTTCTAGCAAGACATCAAGAGAAATTGTGTCATATAAAGCATCATTTTTCAATATGAATACAAACGTTTGCCACTAATCAGCTCGATCAATTATTTCTTCTCTAGTTTTAACAATACCAAACCGATCAAGTTCAATTTTTAAATGACCAAATCTCTCTATCATTTGTCTAACTGATTCATCTTTCAAACTATCAAACAAATCAAATTCTTTCTTTAATAATGCAATTTTATTTTTCTTGATTTGTTTACCCCCCTCAGCTTTAACCCTTAAGGCTTCTCAGACAAATTTTGATGTTCCGTCATGTTGCAATAAAGCAAACATGTCATTTCTGATTGAAGATTGAATTAAAGCAATCATTCTCTGTTCTGCTGAGAATTCTGCTTTGTCTTCTTTGGGTAAGTTCTTGAGTGGAAGCTCTTCTCCTTTATCATTGGTTGGCCTTTTATAACCAAATTCCAAACAGAACCAGCTTTCATGAGCATAAGCTTTTGCCCAGTTGATGAACCGATCTTTCCACCAAGTGTAATCTTCAATGCTTTCCAGAGTTGGTGGTTTTGAATGTGTGCTGTAAAAGTTATCATGTTTGATATTCTCATTTATAGCTTTTGTAATGGTTTTTGGTGTGACAGTTGAGATTTCGGAAGACTCGGATGTAAATGCGTTGTAGAACGTATTGTAGAACTCATCAGCCATGATGTGAAATTCTTGAATTACCTGGAAACAAAAACAATCAAACAAACACAATCAGTTAAACAATATCAAACAACTTGACACAAACTGACACTCAGTTGACTTGAAATGATCTTGATGCAAAATTTCCACTTTCAAACGGAATAATGATTTCAAGCGGAATCACTTTTGGAGCGAAATAACAATTTCAAACGGAATCTCTTGAATGACTACTTCAAACGAAATCAGAACTTCAAACAAGATACCCTTTTGAAACGGAATTATCTAATTTCGTGTGAACCTTCTCAAGCGGAATTACACATTGAAGCGGAATAACTGATTCCGTGTGAACCTTTCGAACGGAATTACCCTTTTCAAGCGGAATAAGATGTAATTCAAACAAAATTAGTAATTTCGTGTGAAATGCCCTCAACTTTTCAAGCGAAGTTAAACTGCTCGTTCAAACGGAATTAGTATTTTGGTCCATTTTTGTCACTTTTAAGCTGAATTTTGGTCTGATTCTTTCAAGGGTTTATTAAAACTATGTTTCGCATATAATGTGTGAAATTCAATCCATTTTGACCGTGAAATCTTGTAAATTTTGAAAAAGAAGGTGTAGAAGTTAGAAAACTGATGTAATCAAGCTAAACTCTTCCTCCTAAGCTCTGATACCACTTGTAGGATCGTCGTGCGACCTGAATGAGTCGTTCAGAAGAGTTTTGGATCCGAATCAAAGGCGGAATCAATGAAACGGGCGCTCAATTCAATTTAAATGTCTCTTGTATTGATATAATAGTCTTACAGCACCTGGAGACAATTCGGCAGCACTTCGTTACCAAATTACAAGATCAAATTCCGTTTCAAATGACACACCAAGTACCCCTATATATAGAATTCTAATTCCGTTTGAAATGGACAAAGCCACTTTCAAGCGGAATTACTAATAAACTCCCTAAAATCAGTTTCTAGCAACTCGAGCACTGGTTATACTATCCTATTACATGACTCGATACAAGACAAAGTCAATAGACATAGTGCACTAACAGAATAAAATATGTGTAATTTAACGA
Source organism: Helianthus tuberosus (assembly GCA_030545235.1). Classification (NCBI taxonomy): domain Eukaryota; kingdom Viridiplantae; phylum Streptophyta; class Magnoliopsida; order Asterales; family Asteraceae; genus Helianthus; species Helianthus tuberosus. The sequence continues at coordinate 177,128,262 of CM060401.1, forward strand.
ATATCAAACCTCCCCACACTTGAACCTTGCTAAAACTAAAATGCAATAAAAGGTAGGTCCTAACGAGAACAAATATTTACAAAAATACCTACTAAAATAACTACAAACGGTTAGCCGGTTTTTCGAAACGCAACATCAAGTGATTCAAACCAAATAAGCACATGCAAATATATGTTTAGATAACCAAAAAGCCGTGACTTCACTCCGATTGACTTAGCACTCTAACCTTCACACACCTCACAATGTTCACACACACTCGGTTTTATTTTTGTGAAACATACATAAAATGTGTATGTGAAAGCACTCAATGCCTCGACAATGAAACGTGTAGTATCATAAGCTTGTCACAAGATCTCATCTCCACCAACTAGCATGCGAAAAAGTGTAAATCAAGAGGTCTTTACGGGTTGTAATGATAGGCTTGGGTGAAGGGTATGGAATGGGAATTTTAAATTGACTAAATGGTTAAAACTCGGTAGTTACGTTTAACAAGCGTAAAACAATAAAACTATACATACTTACGCCTTAAAAAGGCGACTATTGTGATATCGAGCTCATCAACGAGATTTCACCATTTTAGCATTCAAAATTGCTCGAATTTTGTCGACTTCACCCTATTTTAGGGTGTTTTATTTTCTGTTTTTTTTAATCTAATGGATTTGTACAATGAACAATTAACTACAAGAAGCGCTAGTTAAACGATGCTTTTGACCGAGTTTTAACACAAAAGGTTTAAAAAATAAAAAAGGCTAAATTTGGCTAAGTGGGTGATTTTGTTGGGTAAACAAAGGGAAACACGGGGAAGGCTCAACATGGTTAATCCTAAGGGGTAATGTAGGGTTTAGGGGAAACACAACACAAAGAACAAGGTTAATCAACAAAGGGGTTTTCTAGGTGCCTCTATCACTTCTACACAATTTCACACGTTTATGGTCTTAACAAGCATGCTAGTGACAAGTTCTAAACTACACGTGACATCCGGCTCACTCCTACTCCGAAATGAACAAATATATAACAAGTTTAAGGCTCAAATATGCTCACATAACGGAAGGAATGGGTAAAAGTGTGAAAATTATCATGCAAGTCTTTCTTTGTTTGTCACGCTTTCTAGTTATATTTTTCAAAATTTATTAGGCTTGTCGGATTTTTATCATATCCGAAGCTTTCTAAAACACAACTAACCGGTTTATTTACCAAAAATATATACAATTTTCTGATATTTTTTATTGATTTATATATATATAAGGACAAACAAAGTCAAAATGTTAAACCCCCTCCCCACACTTGAACTTCGCATTGTCCCCAATGCGAAACCCGAAATATTGAGAAAAAGGAGAATAACACTCCCCTGAAGATGATTTAGATGAAACGAGACTTCAAAGCTGATTCTTTGATGTGCTCCGGTCCAAGACTTGCTTCAAAAATCTGTACGGATGTCACAAAGCAAAGCAAAGCAAAACAAAACAGAAGGCAGCGACAATCTAAACTCAAACAAACCATAATTTACATACATAAAAGGAGTACTAAATATCCAAACATAAAATAAAGCAAAGAAACGAAAATGTCTGAAAAATAAAGTACATAGCCGCGGGTGTTTGAAATGAAGATCAAAATGAACACCCAAGAAATAAACTACTAAAATATCATAACCACCAACTCACAATTCCCACTACTGTTCGTCGTCGTCATCCGCATCTCCTCCCGTGCCGGATGGGCCTGCCCCTCCATAACCGCCTGGGTTCCCGAATGGGAACTGTGGGGGCTCCGCAAAGTAGTTAGGGAATGCATTATGAAGACCCCCAAAAAGGTATGAAAACCCGGCCTGCACCTCCTGGCGCATGAACTCCTGGTTCGCCCTCAGCTGGTCCTGGCCAACTCGCAACTGCTCTATATTGACCCACTGCTGCTCCTGACTGACCTGGATCTGCTGGAACTGGCCATAGAACTCCGGATACGAAGGGATGCCGGGAGGCCAATGCTCGTAATGTGGGGAGTGGTGCTGTTGTGGTGAGTGTGGTGGCATGTGTGGTGGCTCCTCATGATCATGCTGCTCCCCCATAACCTCATCCTCATTATCCCCTGGGAGTGGAGGCAACGGGTCCCATACCTCGTTTTCCAACCCCTTCAACCGATCCCCATGATCCGCCTCTACAATAATCCCCATCGCTTTCAAAGAGCGGATGTCAACATACATACCCTCGGTAACCAACGTAAGACCCTGAACCACCTCGTCAGTCATTATACCCATGTTGTAAGCGATCTGGGTCACATATTGACCACCATGTATTTGACTGCTGTTGGTTCTACCCGAACTATGCACAAAGTACTTCGCCATCCGCGCGGCAAGGTTGATGTGTACCCCTCCGCTAGCGCATAAAGAAATATAAGATCCGGTGTGGGACAGTTTCCCAAACTGTCCATGCGCCCAGCTATGGTATGGCTGAAGATGTGGTGCATAACTCTGTGCAAAGGGTCCCGTAACCTTGAAGCCTAGGACATCCGAGGATCATATGGGTCGCCAACTACAATTCGCGCCCAAAACGCACCCCGCTCGTCTTTGCTGGGGAAGGTTTATTGATTTGTGAAGAACTCGGAATTCATGTCTTCATCGTTGTAGATACCGAGTCTTCGTCCTAACCTTCCCACGGTCCAGTTATGCCATCTTCCACCCAACCTGAAATTTATTCTTTTTTTGTGGCGGAAATCTGGATTACTACTCGCTTTGGGCTTGTCATACGAGTAGGTAACGAAGAACTCTAGCGTAAGCTCTATATAAATCGGACGATCGATGTTGACCAAACGCGCAAGCGGAATTGTTAACATGTTTTCGAGCCGGTCGCGTTAGTTTAATTCAGTCATAACATCCCAATCCAATCTTCTAGGGATGCCAAACTAATTCCGCCTCTGCCATAGTACGTTAAGTTTCGGAATGCAAAGACTTTCTCGCGCGTCGTTTTCGTTGAATTGGAGAAACGGATGGTCCATCTGCATGAGGGATCACAGTTAGAACAAGTGAAACAGAAAAAATTTCATTCGGAACAGCCTAAGACACCGTTATGAAGGTTCTGTCTTACTGATCTGGGCAATTCGCACGGGCGTGCGAACAACCGCACGGTCGTGCGTCACCAAGAATCAGCAATGGTGGTCGGCGTTTGTCGTAACTGCACGGCGTGCAATCAATGGCACCACCGTGCATCACTGAGACCACAACGAACCATAGTGAACAACCGCAATCGCACGGACTGTGCCAAACTGGAACGACCGTGAGACTCAAATTTTCTGCAGATTTTAACCCATGATTCAGAACAGGTGGATTTCTCCATAAATCAACAAATTTTTGGGCAAACGGGGGTCAGAAAATCAACCGGTTGTTCACGAAACAAAACAATCATACAAGGGTTAGAGTTTCGATTTGTTTATGAAGAGAACCCCAAAAAACCTTGAAGAAATCGGAGAATCTAAGCCTAAAACAAGGATGAAACTGAAAATCGAAGAGAAAAAAAAATACCGTGCGAAAGGATCTGAGAAACCGTGCGAAAAATGGTGCGATTATGGGTAAAACTCGGTCTGGAACGGCTGGTACACTTGGGTTTTCCGGAATGAGAATGGGGGCTGCAGATAAGGGTTTTTATACTGCACAAATGACCAAACTGCCCCTGGCGTCTCGCACGGTCGTGCGGCAGACGCACGGTCGTGCATCTCCGACTTTGTGTGACCCTGGCACGATAATCTCGGCATTGCACTGGGGGTACGACTCGAGATGCTGGCCGGCCCGCAACCACATGGTCGTGCGGTATCTGGCACGACCGTGCCACATCTGCAGATAAGTGTTTTTCTGTAGAAATCATTTTCAGCAACCGATTCGACCTTTTTTCGCCATTTTTGCACTACGCCAACTGTTTTAACATTGTTCTAACATAGAACCTTCGCCCGGCATGTTTAAAAACTGCACAAACCTACGAGATCTACCAAACACGCGAAAAACACATAAAAACGACAAAAATACAAATATGGACAATTTTACCCCTAAAGCGCCAAAGACGCTCTTGCTACATTTTTGATCCTCAAGTCAGTAGCGTAGACTCTCCTCCCCACACATATGATCATAGTTGTTAAAAGCCATCGCCACTTGCGCCTAGGCCCAATTTCCTAGCGATGCGAGGCAATTGCGCCTTAAGTCAAGGCAATTGCGCTTTAATTCTCCAAGTGATGGTTCATGCGCAGGTTCCGGCAAGATTCCTAGATTCTTAAGAGTTTTTGGCCAAATTCTCTAAATTCTTGCAAGATTCTAGCTAGATTTATACTTTATCTAACGAAACTACTTTTCTACACTAATAAACTAGCATTTTATAACTTTTGGTACTAAATAGACGGTATTAAATGTTATATAATAGCTTTAGTTTATTTTATTTGAAGAATAGTATTAATTATCTATTATATACAAATATTTTATGTTTTTTTTGTTGTACGCTTTTTTTTCTCAGGCCTGCGTTTTTTTTGCGCCTTGCGCCTAGGCCCCAGGCGAGGCCTATGCGCCTTGAGTGCGCATAACGCTTTTAATAACTATGCTTATGATGTGTGCGGGACGTGGAGCTCGATAACCTCCACCGCCGACTCGATCTGCCTGGCAACGTAAAGCTTCAAACAATGACCATTTACCTTGAAAATAACGTCGTCCACGTTCTCTATTGCAACAGTCCCATATGGAAATACCTCTTTTACCGTGTATGGTCCTGTCCAACGTGAATGCAATTTTCCTGGAAATAAACGCAACCTCGAGTTGTAGAGAAGAACAAGATCGCCCGCTTAGAATTGCTTATGGTCCTTCAAGCGTTTGTCATGCAATCTCTTGGTGCGCTCTTTGTATAGCACGGAGTTTTCATATGCGTGTTGTCGTAGCTCCTCTAAGTCGTGAATCTGAAGGAACCGGGATTCACCTCCGGTTTTATGGTCCAAATTTGCGGTTTTTATAGCCCACATCGCCTTGTGCTCCAACTCCACAAGTAAATGGCACGCTTTTCCGTAAACAAGCCTAAAGGGAGTAGTCCCAATAGGCGTCTTGTAAGCCGTATGGAAAGCCCACAATGCTTCGTCTAGTTTGTCCGACCAATCCTTGCGGTTTGCACCTACTGACCGCTCAAGGATTCTCTTCAGCCCCCGGTTTGTGACCTCCACTTGCCCACTTGTCTGTGGATGATAGGGCATGGATAAACGGTGATGCACACCATAACGGGACAAAGCTCTCTCCAGCTGAGTATTGCAAAAGTGAGTCCCTCTGTCACTGATAAGCGCCTTCGGGGCACCAAACCGGGCAAACAAACTCTTCAAAAATCTCACGACTACCCTAGCGTCATTGGTGGGTAAGGCATGTGCCTCCGCCCACTTCGATACATAATCAACCGCAACCAGGATATATTTTTTTCCTCGTGAGGGGGGAAATGGTCCCATGAAGTCTATCCCCCAGATATCGAAGTCTTCACATACATGTATCCAGTTCTGAGGCATTTCATCACGTGCCGATATATTTGCTGCCCTCTGGCAGGCATCACACGCTCTGACCCAACTCTGCGCATCACGAAATATAGTCGGCCAATAAAACCCGGAATGAAGCACCTTCTTGGCGGTGAAATTGGCTCCATTGTGGCCTCCGGTAGGTCCCTCGTGACAGTGGCGCAGAATGGCAGTCGCCTCCTTTCCTGAAACGCATCTTCTGATCACCTGATCAGCACCAACCCTAAATAAGAAAGGATCATCCCAAATGTAGTGCTTGACACCCGAAAAGAATTTCCTCTTTTATTGGTGAGTCAACCCTTTAATCAGAATCCCGCAAGCAAGATAGTTCGCAAAGTCGGCGAACCAGGGTGACTCATCGCATACCTCGACTCTCATCAACACTCGTGTGGGAAATTGTCATTGATTGAATCCCAATGTGTGTCCTTGATGTCTCCATGCTCCAACCGAGATAGATGGTCAGCCGCTACATTCAACGCACCTTTTTATCCTAAATTTCGATATCAAATTCCTGCAGCAATAAGATCCATCTGATGAGACGTGGTTTAGCGTCCTGTTTGCTGAAAAGATATCTGATGGCTACGTGATCAGTATACACAATTGTTTTTGAAAGCACCAAATACGATCTAAATTGGTCAAATGCGAAAACAACCGCCAAGAACTCTTTTTCTGTCATCGTATAGTTCTCCTGAGCGTCATGAAGAGTCTTGCTCGCATAATAGATCGGGTGAAAGTGCTTTTCTTTCTTTTGTCCCAAAACGGCCCCTATAACGAAATCGCTCGCGTCGCACATAATTTCAAATGGCAGACTCCAGTCAGGTGCAACCAAAATAGGGGCCTCAATCAAGTTTTGCTTGAGAAGGTCAAAAGCCCTCAAGCAGTCATCTCCAAAGATAAACGGAGCGTCTTTCTCCAACAGACGGGTCATGGGCCTAGCGATTTTTGAAAAATCCTTGATGAATCGCCTATAGAACCCCGCATGACCAAGAAAGCTTCGTATCGCTCTCACAGAGGTGGGAGGCGGAAGTCGTGAAATAATGTCAACTTTAGCTGGATCGACCTCCATACTAGCACGAGAAATCTTATGTCCCAGAACTATTCCCTCTTTCACCATGAAGTGGCACTTTTCCCAGTTTTGGACCAGATTGGTTCTTCGCACCTCTTCAACATCTTCTTTAAATTTTCCAAACAATGATTGAAGGAATCTCCAAATACTGAAAAGTCATCCATGAAAACCTCCATAGAATCCTCGATCATATCATGAAAAATTGCAACCATGCATCTCTGGAAGGTCGCCGTTGCATTACACAACCCAAAAGGCATACGCCGGTAGGCGAATGTGCCGAAGGGGCAGGTAAAGGTAGTCTTCTCCTGATCCTCAGGAGCAATAGGAATTTGGAAGCACCCAGAGAACCCGTCCAAGAAACAGTAATACAACTTCCCCGACAGACGCTCCAACATCTGGTCGATGAATGGAAGCGGGAAGTGATCCTTACGAGTAGCATCGTTGAGTTTGTGGTAGTCGATGCAAACTCGCCACCTAGTGACGGTACGGGTAGGAATTAGCTCATTCCTATCATTTGAGACTACAGTAATACCACCTTTCTTGGGTACTACCTTCACTGGACTCACCTATACAGAGTCAGATATAGGATAAATCAACCCGGCATCCAACAACTTAATCACTTCTTTCTTGACCACATCTTGCATATTCGGATTCAACCACCTCTGATGCTGTGCACAGGGTTTGTACTCGTCTTCCATAAGAATCTTGTGAGTACAAAAAGAAGGATTGATGCCCTTGATATCCATAATCTTCCACGCGATGGCTCTCTTATGAAGTCAAAGAACCTCGAGAAGCTGTCTCTTCTCATCTTTTTCCAATAATGTCGAAATGATGACCGGCAAGCGACACTCCTCATCCAGAAATGCATACTCGAGATGTGGTGGAAGTTCTTTCAACTCCAAAGACGGCGGATCTTCAATCGAAGATTTTGATTTCTCATCTTCTACATGGCCAATTTCTAGAAACCGCTCCGGACTCTGGGAACCATCGTCACCAATCTGATAGACTGGCTGCTCGAAATCGTGGCCCTCCTGCGTAATGCCAATCAGGTCCCCTCACGACAGACGTGTGTCCGAATCAATCTCTTCAATAGTGCCTTGGAAATGAGAGCACACACATGCGTCGACAATGTCGACATAATAAAGCATGTCATCGAGACTTTGCGGATGTTGCATTGATCTTTTGATATCAAATGTCACGTGCTCGTCATTTACTCGAAGCGTGATTTGGCCAGCTGCCACATCAACAATCGTCCTTGCAGTATTGAGGAACGGGCGTCCAAGTATCAATGGCACTTTTGAATCTTCGTCCATGTCAAGAATAACAAAATCCACGTGGAAAACAAATTTATCGATTTTAACAAGCATGTTTTCAACAAATCCACGCGGATATTTGATTGAACGACCTGCAAGCCGAATGCTCATTCTAGTGGATGACGGCTCACCCAGATCCAGTTTAGTAAAAACCTTATAGGGCATAAGGTTGATACTCGCTCCCAAATCAGCCAATGCATGGCTAACAGACATGTTTCCAATCAAGTAAGGGAGCGTGAAACTACCCGGATCTCCCATTTTTGTGGGCAGATGGTTTTGCAGAATGGCAGAACAACTTTCATTCATCACCACACATGATATATCCTCGAGCTTCTGCTTATTCGAGAGGATGTCCTTTAAGAATTTCGCATATTTTGGCATCTGGGCCAGAGCTTCAACAAACGGTATGTTTATGTGCAGTTGTTTAAACAATTCAAGGAACTTACCATATTGTTCTTCGTTTTTTTTTTTTGTTTCTTCAGCCTGCCCGGATAAGGTACTGGGGGAGTGTAATCTTTAACTGGCTCATGGACTTGCGCTGTACATGCTGGGCCTCGCCTGGCATGCACCTCGTCCTGAGCATCAGTCTGGACCGCTTCATCGATCGGTGGTGAGTCCGATACGTTGGGTCCGGAAGTCTTGCCACTCCTGGTCATAACTGCATTTACATGCCCACGCGGATTTGGTTCTGTATTGCCCGGAAGACCACCTGGGGGTCTTTCAGACATCATCTTCGCCAGCTAACCAACCTTGTTCTCGATATTCTGAATCGAGGCTTTCTGACTCCTCATTTCTCCCTCATGGGATAGAAAACGATCTTCGCTTTGTTGGTATCGTTTTTCAGCCAACTGATTTGCACTCGAGGAGCTAGTAAGAAGCTGAGCCATCATATCCTCCAGCTTGGAACTAGATTGAGGGGCCTGCTGCTGGGAACTACTCCCAGTGCCCTAATTCTGATATGAGTATGGACGTTGCTGGAGCGCGCTGGGAAAATCCTAGTGGGTTTTGATTTCTCACATTCGCTCGCCACCCAAAATTTGGGTGATTTTTCCATCCCGGGTTGTATGTATTGCTGTAGGGATTGTTCTGCGGCCTCACCTGATTACTCACAAAATCCACTTCTTCTTGGCCTTCATACACGACTCCCTGAAAGGATGCACCAGGCTCGTGTGACACTCCACAATGGTCACACCCTGAACCAGCTTGCGCAGCTATCTAGGACTTATCGAATTTCGCTGAAAGAGCTGAGATTTGTGCAGTAATGGCCGTGTAGTCGTCCACAGCGTGAACTCCTAGGCGAGGCGATGATGATGATGTTGTTGTCCGGCCTCTACATCCTTCTTGACGCGAGCTAGACTTCAACGCAGCTTTTTCTATGATATCATAAGCTTCATTCGGCGTCTTCGTTCCTAGATCGCCTCCTGCATTCACGTCTAATCTCTCCTGCGTGTTTTAACTAAGCCCTTGATAGAACGTCAAGACCAGCTGTCTCTTGGAGAAGCCATGATGTGGTACATCAATTAACAAATCTTTAAATCGCTCCCAGGCCGCGTGCAACGACTCTCCCTCATCTTGGCGAAAGGTCACAATCCGGTTTCTCAACTTGGTAGTTTTCTCAGGTGGGAAATATTTTTGCATACACAGCTCCGCCAGCTCATTCCAGGTCCTGATGGACCGAGCTGGAAGTGACATAAGCCAAGCTCTAGCTTTGTCACGCAATGAGAATGGAAACAACCTCAACCGAACTGCATCCTTCGAAACACCCCTAATCCTAAACGTTGAACAAACTGCGAGAAAAGCAGCGATATGTCTTCCGGGATCCTCATGCTCACGCCCGTCAAACTGCACCGAATTCTGCACCATATTAATAATACTAGATTTAATTTCAAAAGTAGGTGCATCTATAGTCGGCTGCAAGATGCTCGGCTCCAGGCCTGCTCCTCCGGGCTGATTCGAGTCATTCAAAAGTCGCTCGTCAACCGCCATGATTGTGTTTCCTGCTGCCCCTGAGCCCTCGGCTTTAGCGGGTACCACCTGCTCTGGCTCACCAGCTGCGAGTAGCAGCGCTACCGCGTGGGATCTATCACGAATACGCCTCCTCAGATCACGCTCTGGTTCGTTTGAAGGCTCAACAGCGTCGGGAGCGGGGGTTGAGGACATCAACCTGCAAACGAAAAATTGACACAATGAATATTTTATTATTATAATAATAATGCTGTTTTTTTTTTTTTTTGAAATGAAACAGAATATTTTCAAATAGGGCTGAAAAATTTTATAAAAATTTGAAAATGGGCCCAAAATTTTTATAAAAATCATAATGAATCAAATAATCGAATCGGCTAGTATAAAAAATGATTTTTCGGAGCCGAAAACTCAAAGAATAAATGAATAATGAATTCGAATTCGAACAAATAAATGGAATAAAAAAAATTTACAAGTGTTTAAAAATAGACTTGGAAAAGGAATAAATTAAATTAAAAAACACGAAATATTAACAAATAAATAAACGAATAAATGAATCGGAAAATATTCACAAATATTAACAAGTATGTGCACCGATAAAATAATGACTCAGGTCATTCCTAAAGCTCGCCACTTCCCCGGCAACGGCACCAAAAACTTGACGTGTGCGCGTATATACATATTTTTAATAATGAATTTACATACGATTCGGTTTTAAATTTATAAAAGTGATTTACACTTCAACATCAAAACACACACGAAAGGGCAAGTGTACCCCGTCATATATTTAGTAAAGTATCGGTAAGAACCAAGTGTCGATCCAAGGAAGTGGGCGGAGGAATAATACTAAACCTTTGTCATTAAATTACCGGTAGGAAGATAAGTTGTGTGATTTTCTAAAAACTAAAATAAGCATAAACAAATATTCATAAAAACATAGTAGACTCCAAATAAGAAAATAAATATGTAGCCTTGCTTTATACACAACCAAAGTATATGAACTAAGTCGGTTTTGTCACTCGAAACATTTGATCAATTTTCCATTTTCAAGACAATTAGTATCCCTTTCGGGAATCCTAACATGACAATCATTCGGAAAGCTAAAACGATAAACACACTTTAACCACCTAAAATTGTTCTTTAACGTGCAATTAAAAAATATCTATGAAAATCCCCTAAAGATAAGTTAGTCATCCGTTAGGAGTTTTCTAACCTCACTTAATCAAGGAAAGTGACACCGATAAACACAATGCAACCACCGAGACAAGCATAAACTAGATTAAATCACAACCGAGTTCATTTTACAAATCTTGAACATAAATTCACCAAGATAGCAATTTTGGCCTAAATCACTAACTAAGCTAACAATTCAATGTCAAGAATTCATAACAACACCATTTAACCCGTTAAGGCCCTTACGTGAGGGAAAGCTTTCTTGATTAACAATAATTACCCCTTATTAAACCACTAACCATTTCTAGTATCATGGTGCACACATTTTAACCAAGTTAAACTAGTTAACCAAGTTCAAAGTCTACTAATACATGATTAATTAAGCATCTTCTTTCAAATATCTCAACTAACCATATACTAATCATCCAAGATAATTACTTATAATCAAGAAATCAACATCAATAAACAAGATTGCAAACTAATCATCAAGGATTAACATAGAAAATGCTTCAAAGTGTCATTACAAACATAATTAACATACTAATGGTTGTAATTAAGCAAGGGATTCTAGTGTTTTTGCCCTTAGGCTTACAATAATACATAATAATCAATCTAAATGCTTGAAACATTAACAAAAACATGGAAAGATTCAAGAATCAAACCATAAACAAGCACAAGATTGAGTATCCGGATAGTAACGGAGCTAAACGGCACGATGTGGCTTGAATCAGGGTCAAAAGCAAAGCCTCCAGAGCCAGTAAAATCGCCTGTGAAGCTCCCAAAAGTCCAGCGTTACGAATAGAATGCTGCTGTCTGTTTTTTATAACTTTTTCAGATCGTACGGTCATGCCAATAAAGTACACGACCGTTCACTTTTAAAATCATGTTCACCATACCGAGTGACATCATCAAGTCTTGGTCCGGTCTTCGTAACATCACGGTCGTTCCAAGGACTGCACGGTCGTTCACATCCGAGTAAATGCCGGAACGGGCAACTGCACTGGCAGTGCATTACCGGGCTTAGGCTGGTCATCGAATCTGCACGGGGTGCCAATTGACGAACGGGCGTGCGTCTCCGAGTATGCCTTGCACTCCTGATCGCACTGGTTGTGCAATGCCGGGATGAGCTCTGTTGTCGGATCCGCACGGTGGTGCCACCAATTGCACGACCGTGCAACTTGCCCAGATCAGAATTCTTCATAGAAAGTTCGTAGCTTTGTCGTTTCGCCCGGAAAAAACCTCGTTTTCACCATCTTCTTGTTCGGCACGCTGTTTTAGGCCTATAAATAGAAAGACACCCAATTCAGTATCTGATTCTTGGTTTTACGGCCAAAAACGCGTAAAATGGGGGTAAAATGGGGGAATAAAATATGTATAATTTAACGAATATCATCTAGCATCGACAACAAGTGCACATACTATACGTCATAGTACTATGCCCGTTATCACATTCGCGGGTCCAAGTAACACTACACAGCAGATAAGCATGGCTCAATACTATCAGCCGCCGGCCACATACGCTATGCCACCGCTATATACAGCAGCACTTACAGCATCATTATCCACTCCGCCACATCAACCGGTTATCATGCCTGCCGGGATCATGAACGCTCCAGTCACCCCTGGGAATCAAGCTTACTTCCCAGGTTATTACTATGCACCCCCTTACGGGTACTTGCCCTCGTACAATAACCAAACGTACACACCACAGGATGACAACACAGAGTTACGCTCAGCAGCCGCCATACGCGGCCTACATGCTACCTTGGTGGACTTTCCCAACGTCACAACCGACTTACGGTCAATCCCCGCCTACGACGGAACCAATTTATGACCGGGGTAACACATCAAGGCCTCGTTTCCCTCCAAATGGGGGTCCCAGTTCCACACTCAATATCACCACAGCCCAACCTCCTGTTACTCAGGGAACCAGCCAGGGTGGAGCAACTCAACTAATACAACCCCTTAACGTGGAAGATGACGATCTCACCAGGCCTTAAAAACCTGTTGACGCTACTTTCAAATCCAAGTTTACATGGAGAATAGCCGAGGCCGAAATTAAGGAAAAACCCAAGATGCCTCAAACAGTGGGCAAATACGATGGTTTAGGCGACCCTGATGACCATCTCAACCTGTTCAAGAGTGTCGGGGAAGTGTCCTGTTGGCCCATGCCTCTATGGTGCAAGATGTTTGTGCAAACGCTGGTAGGGGCAGCACGAGTATGGTGGGATAGTCTACCTATTGGGGAAATCGATAGTTTTGAACACTTAGAGTCCAAATTCATGTTGCAATTTTGTCAACAGAGACGACACACAAAGGATCGAAACGAACTCCTTCACATTCGTCGACGAGACAATGAAACAGTGGAGAGTTTTATTGTTAGATTTGACAAGGAGAGCCTGGCAATCCCAGGCATCACAAACGATCTAGCCGGCGGTGCTTTCCTACAAGGAGTAAACGATGATGAGTTATTAAGGACACTCTATGGAAGGGATGGCGTGCCCTCAACCATAGATGAAATCCTGAGGATAGCCAAGGTGTATGTCACACAAGAAAAAACTGTGGCAGCCAGTCACGCGGCTAACAGAAAAAACGAAGCACGGAAAAGCCAAGACGATAAAGAGTAGCAGAACTCTAAAGGCAAAGGCAGAGGGGACAGGTACCAAAAAATTGACAGATCAAACTCGCGATACGACATATCCAGGAGCTCATATTCAAGAAACGAGTCCTCCTCCAAGGCAATGTCTGATTACCCGAATTTGAGTAAAACGCCGACAGAAATCCTGGCCTCTGAAAACCTGAAATTTAACCCCCCCCCCAAGCCATTGAAGGACGCGCCCAACAAAGACACCAGCAAGTATTGTGAATATCACAAGGGCGGCGGCTACGATACCAACGATTGCTATCAGTTGAAGAAGCAAATAGAATATTTCGTTAAGGCGGGTAAGTTGGCTCACCTGGTTCGAGACATAAAACAGGGTCCGCCCCCTAATAAAGAAGATGCTGACAAAGGGGCGGGTAAGAGACAGCGGGAGCTAAACATGGTTTACGCCGACAAGGGAAAGGGAGCAAAGCGGAGTTTCTCCACGCTCGAGCCCTGGATGCTGGCAACCATAACGGTCGAACCACGCGTAGAGGACTTACACCTCACCACTGACCCCCTAATCATATCCGCTGCTGTAGGCGACTACAACATGAGAAGGATTCTGGTAGACACAGGCAGCTCTGAAGACATAATCTTTGAGCATTGTTTCAACAGGATGCAACCAGAAGACAGAAAATGGCTCGAGTCGGAACATGCCCCCATTAAGGGGTTCACCGGAGAAAAGGTTGATCCAATCAGCCAAATTACCTTCCCAGTAACATTCGGACACGCCACCTGGGAAAGGACCATACTCCTCACGTTTCTTGTGGTACGCGCTGAATCTTACCACAATGTAATCATTGGAATGTTCACCCTGGGAAAACTAGACGCTGTGATTTCCATGGCGCGTGGGTTCATCAAGTTCCCCACCCCGCGGGGGATTGCAACGGTATACCGGGACAAGCTGGGAGAGGTTTTGGATACTAAGAGATGCCGTCAAGGACCTACCGGTGCCATTGGCCCAGAAAGGTGCGTTTTAAGCACACGCCATCCTGAGCAAACAGTTACAATAGGAGACAGTCTCTCTCCTGAAGTTAAAAACAATTTGAAGCAATTGCTAAGAAGAAACGCTGATATCTTCACCTTTGAACACTCCGACATGACCGGGATCCCCCGGGACAAGGCAGAACACAAGTTAGCCACGCTCCCAAGAATTAAGCCAGTCGCCCAGGGAAAGCGTAGCATGGCCCCTGATCGAAAAGCAGCGGTAGTAAAAGAAGTACAAAAGCTGGTCGATGTAACACCCCGAAAATGGGTTTGGTAATCAAACCACGTTAATACTAAAAGACGGGTAAATTACCGTTAGTGGTAAAATTAACCCGGTGAATATTAGGATTTTAAATAAATAAACCTAATATTGAATAAAAGTTAGATGAAAGCTTTTGAAGAAATAAAGTTTATAAAAAGGCCCGAGTTAACAGGACTTAAAATAGACTGAGTCGTAAATTCCCCGAACCCACTAATTTAACTAGGAATGTTTAACCTAGTTAATAAGTGGAAATATTGTTAGAAATAAGTAGGTTATAGCCTACTTAATAACTAACCAAACAAGAGGGGCCAAAGTCGGATAAATGGAAAGTTAGGTTATAAAAACAAAAGTCTAATCAAAACACACACTTAGTCTGTTTTGAGGGTGTTCTGTTCGAACCCAGAAGCTCCTCAGGAGCTTAAACCCTAGTTTCAACATAATCATCAAATTGAAGGGCCAAATGACTTTCAAATTCACAATTGAACGTGAATTAACGATCACCCAAGCTAGGGGATCATAAGGTATGTCAAATTTTGATGATTTGTGAAGTTGTGAAATTTGAATAATCATTATAATCGCGAATTATGAATGAATTATTGTAGCTATGATTGAATTAGTGATGTGTACTTACTTAGGAACCAAACCCTAAGTGAAAATTATACATATGATGCTATAAATTGAGTGATTTGATGATTCACCACACTAGCATAAGTGGGTATTAATCATACGATGAATTTGATGATATAATTATGATTAGAATCATCATACATGATAGTAATAGGGAAATACTTGAACAAATTGTGTGTTTGAGTATATAATCATACTTACTATGATATGAGTTTAGTATGCTATGATAAAAATTGATGATATGTTCATGTTAAATAATGTTTAATATCATCAAGTATTAATTCGGTAACTTATGGTTACAAGAACTTGCTAAATAAGTGATTAAAATGGTAGCATAATAAGGATGCTTACAGTATAGTGGAATAGAAATAAAAAGAGTAGTTAAGCTACATCGTGTAATTACTTTTGTCAATAGGCAGTTTGACTTTTTAAAGTCAAAATGACCTTTTATATGATTGAATGATAATTTCAACATAAAGATTGTAGGATGGAATAGTCGTGAATGATTATGACTAGTCTAACCATCATACAAATTACAATGATAGTTTGACGCTTGACAAGCTATGTGAAAGCTTGGGAAGGAAGCGGGTCAAACGAATCAGGAAGAAAGGAAAAGCATAATCTGGATGCTAGGTAAGCAAAACTTACACTCTTTGTATTAAATACCTATTGGTTTTATAGGTTATGAATAATATAAAGTCTTTTTTGAATTATGATGTTCCGACGCGACATGATACGGGTCGGAACAAAAGACAATAATGATAAACCATGTTGATGGTTAAAAAGAGCTAATACAATTATCTAGTCATCCAATGACTAATAGATAGCGAGTTTTGAATGATTACCTTATAAGGTAAACCAATACACATAATAAAGGTAAAATGGTAATTCGGTCACTCGTTGACGATAACCGTTAGTTTGTGCAAGACACTTTATAGCGTAAGCTATAATGGGTCAAAAGAGTCAAGAAATGAGTTATAAGTAAAATGACCGTATGGTGTAAATCGGAGCGAGTGATGTAGATAAGATGGTAATAAATATCATCTCGCAAAGATACACGGTCATTTAGACCAAACGGGTCAAAAGGTGAAACTATCACCCTTTGACAATATCGACTAATGATTTTGTCGAGTTGTATGATTACAGGAGTAAATATCGAATGAATATTTGCATCGCTATTACTTAGCGGTTATTATGCAAAGCATTAAAATGGGTCAATATAGTGATCCGAGCCAGGTATGTATAATGGGTCAACTCATCATTTAGAACTTAAGGTTCTATGAGAGCTATACAAGTAAAAAATGGACATTTGGTTACCTTAATAGGTAAACTTAATGATTTAAATGACAATCATTATGTTTTGTGAAACATAATGATTCCTAAACAAGATCATAGTTAAAAAAATGGGATTTTTGGTCAAACATGTCATTAAAAATCCTTCGTCGTAAAAGAAGGGTTAAAGTTGACCAAAACACCCTTGTAAGCTAAATCGAACAAACGACCCTTAAAGGTTGTTTGAAAACGAGTCTTATGATTAAGTAAATACTTTGGATAAGTATATAAAGCGAATGGTGTAAACCGTTGGGTCAAACGACTCTATAAGAGTATTTGCCGTAAAATGATAATCCGATGAATAAAACTCGAAATATATAGATCATCACATTAAATCCACCACAAATATAGTTGTGGTGGAAGATCATTTGATAAGAAATGTGGAAATATGAATCTAGAAACGAATGAAAGTGATTCGTGCTTAAAATATGCTTAAATACCCTTGACGGGTCAAAATAAGCATATGAGTTAAAACGGGGTAAGAATATGTAAGAAACCCATGGGTTGAACCTTGATTAATAGGAAACTGATATACAATGCGGTTCATGATAATTTGTATGCAGCAAACTAGTTTTAGTTTGATAAATTCATGAACGGGTCAAAAGTAGAAATTTTATATTAAGCCGAAGGCTTAAAAGTCTTAAATTTTGTTAATCCGGACGTCGGATTTTAACTCCATATTATGGAGAATCAATTTACGATCACGTAGGAAGAAACGGATCGTAAAACGGATCAATAACGACCAAGTTATGGCCGTTTTCGTAAAACTGAGTTTGGCTGGGAAATATGCAGACCTGAACCAAACCTTCTATCGAAATGCACTCGTCGCGTTATGCAACGGGGATGGCCATATGGCGTCGCGGCACGCGACACCTGTCACGACATGCGATAGGTTTAGGTGAACAGCGTCGCGGCACGTGACGGCTGTACTACCTGCCAATTTGTTGCTGTTAATCAGTTTGAACTCATGAATTTGTATAAACAAGTTTTAGACTCTCATAATTAATAAATTTTGAGGGTTTGGACTCACGAACTTATTCGAACATGTTTTAAAAACATCGAACGACTAACTCATTTCATGTTTTGATGAAATGTACGTTACTATACGGTGCCAGATGACGATCAAGCTCGATAAAGAACCGAACATGATCAAAATTCAAGCTTCCGCGTTATGATACGTCGTCACGTTTTTAAACGGCGAATGTTTTATAAAGGTTGAATTGTTTTATTTCTTAAAAATTTTAAGAAATACGTATTTTGTAAAGTATATGTAAGTATAATTAAACAATTATAGTCATAAATGATATGAAAATCGTATAAATGGACTAAGGGTCTTACAGTCGAAGCTGGAATCCTCAGAGAAACTAAATATCATACATGGGTATCAAACCCCGTGATGGTTAAAAAACCAGATGGCACACGGCGGATGTGCATTGACTTGAAAGAGTTGAACAAGGCTTGCCCTAAAGATGCTTATCAGCTGCCTGAGATGGACTTCAAAGTTGACTCTCTGGTCCCTTATAGGTACAAGTGTTTCCTTGACACCTATAAGGGTTACCACCAGATCAAAATGTCAAGAGAAGATGAAGAAAAAACGGCGTTTCACACCGACGTAGGCATTTTCTGCTAAACCAAAATGCCTTTTGGTCTACAAAACGCCGGGGCCACTTACCAACGTCTCATGGACAAGGCTTTTGAAAAGCAAATCGGCAGAAACTTGGAGGTGTATGTCGATGATTTAGTGATCAAGAGCAGAGAGGAAAAACAAATGCTCGAAGACATCGAAGAAACCTTCTAAAAGCTGAGACAATACAACATCAAGCTCAACCCCAAGAAGTGTTCATTCGGGGTAGAAGAAGGCAAGTTTTTGGGGGTAGTGGTCACCCGGGATGGTTTTAAAGCTAACCCGGAAAAGATAGCCACTATAACGCGAATGCCCTCCCCCAAGACTTTAAAACAGGCACAAGCACTGAATGGGCGTTTAGTGGCCATAAACAGATTCTTGGCAAGACACGCCGAGAGATCTTTGCCGTTTATAATAACGTTGAAAGACTGCCTTAACAAGAAAAACTTCAAATGGACCAGCGAAGCAGAAGAGACCTTGCAAGATATGAAGCATTTCATTGAAAAGCTACCCATGTTGACGGCGCCATACCCAGAAGAAGTCTTAAAGATGTACCTGGCAGCAGCCCACAACGCTGTAAGTGTGGTACTCATGGTAGAAAGGGATGGCAAACAAACGCCCATATATTACATTAGCCGGGTACTAGCGGGACCTGAAACGCGATATCCAACACTTGAAAAACTGGTACTTGCTTTGGTCCACGCGACACGGCGTCTCCGAAGATACTTTCAAGGGCACCACGTGCAAGTCTTAACGAATTATCCCCTACAGCAAATCTTACATAAACCAGAAATCTCTGGAAGATTGGCCAAATGGGCGATTGAGTTGGGAGCCCTAGATATTGAATATAGAAAGCGAACAGCAATCAAGGGGAAAGTGATCGCCGATTTCTTAGCTGAGATTCCTGACGGAGAAGTAATACAAGACCCCGTGATCAAAGATATACCCGAGTCCAGCACAGCCAGGCAAACCTGGAAGTTATATACCGACGGATCTTCCAATGGAAAAGGATCCGGGGTGGGCCTCATGCTGATAAGCCCAGATGAAATAAGGTTAATGTACGCCATGCGGTTTGATTTTGAATGCTCCAACAACGAGGTGGAGTATGAAGCAATGCTAGCATTCTTGAGGATGGCCCAGTCCATGGGAGCAACAAGGGTCGATGCATATGTTGACTTTCTGTTAGTCAATAACCAGGTCAACGAGACCTATGAAGCCAAGGATGAGACGATGGCAAAATACCTAGCTAAGACCAAGGAGCTCATAGCTTCTTTCGACAGCGTCACACTTAATCATGTCCACCGGGGAAAAAATCAAATAGCGGACGCCCTGAGCAAGCTAGCCATCTCGGGCATGGAAAAGGAAGTAAAGGTTGAAACGCTACAAGCGCCTTCCATAGAATCCCGGGAAGTGTTCGCCGTCACAGCAGAAGATCCCTGCTGGTACACTCCAATTTTAAAGTTCCTCACAAATGGGGAATTACCCTCCGCCATAGGCGAAGCCCAGAAGATACAAACCAAGGCATTACAGTATGAGGAGAACAACGGCGTCCTATACAGGAAGTCATATTTGGGCCCACTATTGCGGTGTGTATCCCCAGCGGAAGCAAAGTACTTGATCCAGGAAATACACGCAGGTATATGCGGTATTCACGCCGGACCAGGGGAAGTCGTTGCCAAAATCCAAAACGCCAGATACTATTGGCCCGGGATGCACGAAGACGCGGTAGATGAACTCAGAAAGTGCCACAGTTGTCAAAAGTTTGCTCCTCAAATGCTCCGCCCTAAAAACAACTTAATTCCTGTTACGGCGGCCTGGCATTTTCAAAAATGGGCAGTCGATATCGTGGGGCCATTCCCGCTGGCCCCCGGGAATCTAAAGTACCTAATTGTGGCAAATGATTATTTCACCAAATGGGTTGAAGCAAAGCCCTTGGCTAAAATAACTGCTGAAAATGCCAAGAAATTCCTATGGGAGCACATAGTGTGCCGATTTGGATTACCACTATACATTATGAGCGAAAATGGAACACAATTCACATACAGGGTCTTACAAGATTGGTGTGCAGAGCTTCAGATTCAACAGATCTTTACATCGGTCGCACATCCCCAAGGAAACGGCCAAGTGGAGCAGGCAAATAGGAGTTTGCTCGATGGAATCAAAAGAAGGTTAGGCTATGAGGGAAGCTCTTGGGTAGAAGAATTGCCAAATGTCCTCTGGGCACATCGAACCATGCCCAAGACAAGAGACAATGAAACCCCTTTCAGCCTAACCTACGGCGCAGAGGCAATGATACCCGCTGAAGTTGGGTTACCGTCGCTAAGGTGCCTAACTACTAATGATGATAATGACAGGCTCCTTAGGGAAGGCCTAGACTGTCACACCCCAACCAATGGCGGAATCATCAAAGTGGGACTTGTTCAAGATTGTAAGAGACTTTATAACACTATTTGTGAAAATATTTAATGCATCAGATTTCATTCATAAATAAATTGTCAAAACATTACAAGAAATTCAAATAATAACATTGTTCAACATAACTTAATAAAATTGATACAACACTTTAAACCTAAACGTCTAAGTGAGTATCTAGGCATCTTTGCTAATCCATTTTCATAGCATCATCAATCCTCAACCTGTAACATGTTTAAAATACAATTCAATGCAAAAGCAAGGACGAGTATACAAGTATAAGAATAAGTATAAGTATGAAAGTTTAAAAACGAATCCACATGGCAACTTAGTTCATACAAGATCAACATAACATGGCATGCAATATTTCTAGTCAAACCTCTGTTTACGCAAAATGATATAATTCAACATGACCACTAGTCTACGGGCGGTGCGTTACTCCTATAGCGCTATACATGTCAAATGGAGGCTCGTGAAAGCTAATGACTAAAACATATCACATAAGTATGGTCCACGTATAAGCATCAAGTATCACAAGATAGTATTCATGTATAAGGATTGTTTTCGTGCATTGCATAAAGAATAAGTTTAAGTGTAGTTTAATAGTTAAACATGTTACACCCCAAAAAGTGGTAAACATAAAAAGGGGGTTGCGAGTATACTCACAAAATTGCTAAGTCTTCCGATTATCCAAGCGTTGACGAGTGTACGTGTTTAAGAGGATGGAACACCTTGGTCACCCTATATGGGCAAACGATGGTGCATGAGTAAACGGGAGTCCAAGAGAACGAACGAGTGTTTATCCTAGATGTTTAAAATATCGCGAACTCGTTATTATTTATTGGGTTAAAAATAAGTAATCCTAATATTTATGTTTTGCATAATTTGGAATTCGTATATTATATTGTCTTAATATAAAAAAAGTATTTTTATAAAAAGAATTTATGCATTTATGTTATTAATTTAGAGATTTGGTTATAAAGAAAACGAATCAAAATAGAAATCGTTTTGAAATTATATATGTATTGTTTCGTGGATTTTTACGAAAAACGGGCAGAGTTTCCTCTGCTTTTCTACGATCCCGACAATACCAGTTGTCGATATAATTGTCAAAATTCAACAAAGAATGTAATATTAATATATAGCTTTCGTCAAGTGCGCAAAAAAAAATAATTTTATCAAGTACTAACCGATTTATATAACACTACGACACACTAAAATTACATCTTGATTTGCCGGTTTGAGCTCGATTCGTATTAATAAAATATTAATAAAATACAAATTTACATTATTTAATCTTTACCGAATCTGTGTTGACTGAGTTTGACTGCAGGTTGACTGGAGTTGACCGAGCACCCGTTTTGACCCGAACGTGCTTGCTGACCTGCTTTGTTCGAGATTCGAACCGAAGCTGAGTTGACCTAAGTCGACCGCAACGAACCAGATCTGACCCAAGACACATCCAAGATTGACCATGTCTGATGCAAAAACCCAAACCACAAAAAAAGAAATTCAAGACGGGAACTGGTTTGAAATGAAACTGATGTTTAAGCGTAAAAGAAAGAAAAAGAGCTCAAGACTCTTACCGGAACCGAGACGGCCGTGATGGCCTGGTGTCGAGTTAACCCGAGCCGAGCCCGCACCGTTCACCATCATCACCACCGACGTCGGCAGCCGTCGCGCGTCGGTTCTGCTATCCGTCTACGTCACCATCGTCCCGTAACCACCATCACCTCACTGTCGTCGGTTCTGTACGAGTCGAACAAATGACTGAATAGAACGATTGGAATCTAAATCGAGTAAAAACAAAACAAAAAAAACCTGGAATCGAAATGAGAATAACTGACCGGAGCATTGCCGCCGTCGCTGTTCTCCCCGGGCCGTCGCCGTGCATCGTCGCCAGCCGCCATCTCTCTCTCTCTCTCTCCTCTCTCGGTTGCTGTCTCGCCGCCGTGAGCCACGTCGGCTCTCCCCTTTCTCCCTCTAATCTTGTCGCCGCCACCACCGTGGTGGCCGGCCTGCCAAACGACGAGGAGGGGGGTTTGCAGGTGTGAGTGAGAGTGTGATGCAGGTATTTGTTTGGAGAAGATGGTGACTATTTCTTTGTGGGTGAATATAAGTGCAGACAAATAGTGAGATGTGAGGGAAATAGGGATAAGTGTCGGCTGATATAAAAAGAGGATTAGTGATTGTTGTGTTTTAGTTTTAGGAAAGACCATTCTAACCCCTAAACTTTGAAGGGTTTAAATAAATTAGTTGAATTAGCTAGTTTAAGTTATATAACATAGTTGACCAAACTATTAGGTTATATGTATCTTCTAAAAGAACCAATCTTTACAATTAAATTAACCGAGTTAGTTTGTATACTTTTCTAACTTTAAAGTTTAACGAGACTAACTAGATTATTATAAAAATAAACTTTTAAATAGTAAAATCAATTGATTTAATTAATTAGACCATGAATAAATAACCATTTTTATAACAAATTAGATTAAAGATAAAGATTTTTCGACGATTAAAACGAAACGACGAATACTAGGATACAAAGTTTCCAAAAAATAGGAATATGAACAATGGTTTCTAGATATGGAAAGTTATGAAAACGCGTAGCGTTACAGTCTCCCCTCCATTAGGAAATTTCATCCCAAAATTTATTCAGAAGGAAGGCTTGAAAGGGTTTTGGAAATCAGAAGGTGATTGTTTAAAATTGAGGCTTTGGAGTTTAAGACAACAAAGAATAATTGAGGTATAAGGGTGAACGATTTATCTACTAACGATTATGAGTATAAGAATAGCATAAGTATCAGATAGATGAAAGTAGCGTGCTAAGAATGAAGTCTCGTCGGGGATAATCGGATATAATGCATTTGTGAGTTGTTTAAAGTTTGAATTAGGTCCAAAGAAAGGGTCTGTAAAACACTGAATTTCTCATGGCATGTTTTACGAAAGTTTAGTAACATGGTGAAAACACTTGTATATAGGATGTACCAGCGGCGTATCCACCATGTTTTGACCATCTTACGTCCGTCTCGTATTCGGTGTCATGTTATGTTCTGTTTCTTACCATACGCAGTAGTGCACTCTATGGTTCTTATACGCTTATCATTATTATCCCGTGTGCACCCGCGATTATATTGATCGTCGCATGATCCGCATAGCTTGTACTAGTTGCGTATGAACTAAGGTATGCATAAATTCTGAAAATAAGACTGCGTGTGTATAGAAATGTAGCATGTAAGCATGTTTGCGTTCCAAATAGTATAAGACCAACGTAAGCGAATCCCTCGGGTTTAGCTCGCGTACCGGTGCGAGTGCATAAGTTTTGAGTAAAACGAAAAGCATGATCATGGTATAAGTTTAAACACGAATACACATGTAAGCATAAACACAAATCGCATGACAAGAGTATGATTACAATTATAAGTGTGAACATAAGGTGTATGAGCATAGATATGAACGTGAATATGGGTGTAAAACATGAAGGTTTAAGTAGAAATAAAACATATGTGTATGAATATAAGTGTAAACGAAGTTGTATAAGTGTATTTGAAAACATAAGATGTATGAATATGAATGTAGTATAGACATGAATGTAAGGACAACGTAAGTGTATAATTGTGAGTGTATGTATAAACGTAAAATGTATGAATTTGAATCATGAGTATAACATAAATGTGTAAGTGTGAACATAAGTAAAGGCATAGAATGTATAAGTATGGATGTAGGAAATAATGATTTTGTTTATAGTATAAATCGAAACGCACGAGTTTATGCGCGTAAAAGATTAAAAGTTTTGAGTATGAAAGAGAAAGGGGACGAGTGACGCGCGTGAGATTGTTGGGAGATATTGACTAAAACGTGTAAAATGATAAGCATATGTAGTTGTTTGCACAAAACGTGAAGTTAAAATGGATTGAGTATTCACGAAATATAAACTCTAGTTTGTGAATGTAAAGAGAGTATAAAACGTTTATTGGTTATGCGAAAAGGTATCTTGTAAAAGAGTGGAAATGCTACTATGGTTTCTGGAGAATTGATATAGTTGAAAATTATTGGTTCCCATGAAGTTTCCATGCCCACGTGTTTTGAATTTAACTGACGTATCGAGTGAGGTTTTGAAATGTTCTAGAGATAAATAAGTTTGCATCGTTTTAAGTAACCTTGTATTAGAAAATTTTGAAACTTATCGATTCTTGTGAAAAGTTTATCCTTAGAAGAAGGAATTTGGTATATGAACTTAGTGATTGTTGAAAAGCGTCTTTTAATAAAATGTTTTGTTGCTTTTGAGAGAAGTTTTCGTAAACGTTGAATAATAGTTGTAATATTTTATAGGTGTGTGCGAAAAGTTGGTATGATTCCCAATTTAAAAAGAAAATCTCTAGTTTAATGATATGTGATGGGCTTGTTTCAATAGTTACGTTGAATACAAAATTTCGTGGGCAATGGATTTATTAGGCCGACTAAGTTGTTGAGCAGCATTTCGTGAAATTTTGAATTTTGAGGAACAAGCGTCTACGGAAAAGTTAAAAAATTTCATGCGTGTGAGCTAGATGAAAATAAATTGTAGGATAGGAAGTTCGTTTATATAAACAATGCATTTTGAAATAATTAGGGATTTGACTAATGCTGAATGATTTAGATATAAACATAATCGTATTTACATAATATAGTCTATTAAAAGAAGGCGTTGGTAACGATCACCTAGGTAAGGGAATCACCCCTAATCCGTTGGTGAGGTCGTTGTAAGATGAGGAAAGAAGCGTAGTTAATCGGCAAGGTAAGGAAATCACTCCTATCTCGATGATATGTCTCCATTCGTTGTCATAAAAGTGTAAATAAAATTTCGTGAAATTATGCATGCTAGTAATGTATAATCGTATGAAAAGTATTAGTATAATGTATGCGCAAAAGTGAAAACTCAAAAATGGTTCAAAGTTGACAAGAGTGAGTTTCATCATAAAAGACCGAAAATAATAAAGCGTAAACTTGATAAAAAGAAATTTGGATGGTTCCTAAACGGAACGTTGACTCACCAAAGTGGTCGAAAGGTCTTTTAAAATTAACAACATGCTTTGGCCTAATAGGTGAAATACTCTCGCCAACGTGTCGGTTAACGGTATTTACCCTTCCGGTTACTACACGTTCCAATTCAATCGAAAATTCGAGACCTGGCGGGATTTGTAAAATCAAGAAGTGGAACTAGTCGATGAGGTGCGGGTTTCACCCCTAACTTGACGAATTTAAGTCTGCAATTTCCATTAAGATGTGGATTTCACTCCTAACTAAATGGTGAATTTCGTTCAAAAATAGAATCAAACGGAATGAAAGTCGTTTACCAAATTGTGGGTTTCACGCCTATTTTGGTAAACTCGTCTCGTTTGTATAATATGAGTGTTGTCGAATTTAGAATAGTCGAGTAAAATGTATGAGAAAAAGTGTATGTTAAGGATTAGACAAACAAGTATAAACATGTCAAGAATAGCACATAAAGAATGGAATAATGAAACAATCATTAACACATAAAAAGTATGTCAACAACAACACATAAAGGATAGAACCATGAAACAAATATTAACACATAATAAGGCCAGTATAGCATGTCAAGGGTTAACACATAAGTGACAAATCATGCTCAAAATGTCAAAAGAGAATAGATAAAAGAAAATAAAGTAGCGTGCAAGTAGTTTCAAGCAAAACACAAGAATAAAGCTCTAAGACTATAGACTAGGTTAAAGCATTCCTACTTTTCCTAACTCCCTATAGTTGTGGCTCTGATACCAATCTGTCACACCCCAACCAATGGCGGAATCATCAGACTGGGACTTGTTCAAGATTGTAAGAGACTTCATAACACTATTTGTGACAATATTTAATGCATCAGATTTCATTTCATAAATAAATTGTCAAAACATTACAAGAAATTCAAATAATAACATTGTTCAACATAACATAATAAAATTGATACAACACTTTAAACCTAAACGTCTAAGTGAGTATCTAGGCATCTTTGCTAATCCATTTTCATAGCATCATCAATCCTCAACCTGTAACATGTTTAAAATACAATTCAATGCAAAAGCAAAGGCGAGTATACAAGTTTAAGAATAAGTATAAGTATGAAAGTTTAAAAACGAATCCACATGGCAACTTAGTTTATACAAGATCAACCTAACAAGGCATTCAGTATTTCTAGTTAAACCTCTGTTTATGCAAAATGATATAATTCAACATGACCACTAGTCTACGGGCGGTGTGTTACTCCTATAGCGCTATACATGTCAAATGGAGGCTCGTGAAAGCTAATGACTAAAACATATCACATAAGTATGGTCCATGTATAAGCATCAAGTATAACAAGATAGTATTCATGTATAAGGATTGTTTTCGTGCATTGCATAAAGAATAAGTTTAAGTGTAGTTTAATAGTTAAACATGTTACACCCCAAAAAGTGGTGAAAACGCCAGTTGGCTAAAGCCCTTGGCTAAAATAACTGCTGAAAACGCCAAGAAATTCCTATGGGAACACATAGTGTGCCGATTTGGATTACCACTATACATTGTGAGCGACAATGGAACACAATTCACATACAGGGTCTTACAAGATTGGTGTGTAGAGCTTCAGATTCAACAGATCTTTACATCAGTCGCACATCCCCAAGGAAACGGCCAAGTGGAGCGGGCAAATAGGAGTTTGCTCGATGGAATCAAAAGAAGGTTAGGCTATGAGGGAAGCTCTTGGGTAGAAGAATTTCCAAATGTCCTCTGGGCACATCGAACCATGCCCAAGACAAGAAACAATGAAACCCCTTTCAGCCTAACCTACGGCGCAGAGGCAATGATACCCATGGAAGTCGGGTTACCGTCGCTAAGTCGCCTAACTACTAATGATGATAATGACAGGCTCCTTAGGGAAGGCCTAGACCTCCTAGAAGAACGGCGCGAGGCAGCCACCATTAGAGAGGAAAAGTACAAGAAAACTTTAGAGAAGTACTATAACCAACGCGTGGCTCAGCAAACTTTCAAGGAAGGCGAGTATGTCATGCAGGATAATGAGGCCAGTAGAGTGGAACCCTCTGGAAAATTGGGACCCAACTGGGAAGGCCCCTACATCATCCAAGAAGACTTAGGCAAAGCGGCTTACCGCCTATCCAGGCTTGATGGCACAGCGGTTCCACGCAGCTGGAATGCCGCTCAGTTGAAGAAATGTTACATGTAGATCCCCGCCCCTAACGGCGGGTTAGGTTATTTTCCTTCTATGAAAAAGTGTAATTCGTCATTAACGATGTCTCTTTTTACTTTAAGTTATTGAGTTAATAAAAGTTGCTATTTTATTATTCTCTCTCATTACTTTCATGCATAGTAGCAATTACCATCGCATTTATACTGCACATTACGGTACAAAAAATTACCCTCGCATTCAAACTGCATATAACGGTAAAAAGTATCCCTAACACGAAACATTTTTCATATATAAGTCAGAGGATCAAAACTATACAGCGCTAAGAGTGGGTATCCTGGTAATATATACATTAACCGCTACAAAAAGATAGGTATTTTGGTAATAAATACATACAACTATCTTACAAAAACCAAGTACTTGTCCCTGTTGCTAAATACCAACATATGGGAACACAAAAAACGAACATGTTCTATTCATTTACATATCGGGGAACATTTCCATCACCTCTGCAGGGGTGTACAGTGCTTCACCGTAATACTCCAAGGGGTGAGGATCGACGATGAGATCATCGATACTCACCTCACCTACCGGAGAAGCTGACATCCTCCGATCACCAACCGGGTTTGCACACCAGTGGCCACTCCGGCGTCGTTCATAAACCATCCTACAACGTTGGACATATTCAGGGGGAAATGCTTGCATCAAGGTGTCTGCCGATACGAGAGCCACACCTACTCCAGCCTTAGAAGGGCCTTCTTCTCCGATACTCTTGCAGGACCTGTTTACCTGGGGTAGGGTATCACCGGGGTCAGTCTGCTTACCTCTGATCATCTCCTCTGTCACCGGGTCTTGGAGACGGACTAAACCATCTGCTGCATCCAAATTTCAAAGTACGTCAGAAATTTTCCGATTACGGCATTGTCGCCCCATCTCTTCAATTACCAAAATTGGTAAAAGTATAACATAATTTATAGAGGGTTAAGCGGTCTGACAACAATGACGATAGAAAAATTAATAAGAAGACATCATTACATGTCAAATCGCCACACTTAAGAAAAACGGCGGCATCATCATAACAACATTAATTGTCTAACAGAAAATCAAGTGCTTACACGCACCCCAAACAAAACAGTGTTTTACAAAATATCTAAGGAACAATGTACATAACAAAAAATAAAAACACTCATTCCTCATCAGACTCCTCCGCCACATCCGGCATCTGGCGTAGGGAGTCCACGCCGTCTTCGGCCACCTTGTCCGTCAGCTCTGCATATGCGGGCAACGGATCATTACAAGCCGCCTCAAGAGCATCCGCTCTCTCTGCTTGCAGTTTGCCTCTGTTCTCTTGGAATGCAGGAGTAATCTTATCCGTTTGTTGACAATCAAAGTAACCATGGTAAACACCATCATGGTGCCCTGATTGATAAGCAGCAGCATAAAGGCGGTCCAAAAGAGTCACAAAGGAATCTGATTGGCGTAGATACTCAAACGCCCCAACCAGGCCATTGGTGATCAACCAATTCCTGTCACCTTGTAAACCAGCCAGGTAGCTGGTTAGGCTATCCACCTCGGCATTCGATTGGTCTAATGCACTTTCCGCCTCTTTAAGGCGCGCCTGGTGGGTGGTGGAAGGCTGAACAAGTTGGTTCTTTTCAGAGACAAGGGAGTCACATAATTGCTGAAGTTTTCTAAGTTGTTCCTCCCGCTCCTCCAACCCAACCTGTTTGGCTTGGACCTTAGCCTGGGACGCCTCTAACTACACAGTTAGACCATGATACCGCTCCTGCACCTGAGACACAAAATCAGTGTCAACACGGAACTTTTCCATCTTAGCAGACAGCTCAGATCTCACCTTTTGAGCATCGGCGATAGCTTTACGCTCCAACTCCTCCTGAACCTTTTTGGCGTGAGCAAGTACTCGATCTTTTTCCGCTATATCGTGGGCCCATAGTATCCTATCTTCGGCAAGGTTGGCTGTCACATGCTTCAGATCATCCTATGCCTTGTTTTTCTCGGAGACAAACCTACTCTCCCTGAGACCCGCAGCTTGAAGCTGGCTTTCCAAGCGATATTTTTCATCCATAAGCTCTTGAATAGCAACCCGCGCCTGGTGAAGCTAATTGTTATCATGCATCCACCGGCGTCAGATTTCTGCCAGCCTTCGGGGCTGACTGACGGCATCCACCATGGTGGTATT
Organism: Helianthus tuberosus; assembly: GCA_030545235.1. NCBI lineage: Eukaryota > Viridiplantae > Streptophyta > Magnoliopsida > Asterales > Asteraceae > Helianthus > Helianthus tuberosus. Next base: position 177,158,552 of record CM060401.1, read on the forward strand.
CATCAAATTTTCGTTATTTAACCCCTCTACATAGGCTGACTCAGCCGGGGGATATGCCCGCTCAATCTAGTGATGCACCACTGGGGGAAGATCAGCCTGGACGACTCCACTATTTTCTATTTAGGCTGATAGCGTTGGTCCTGAGCATTTGGATCCCAGCAAATGGTGGGCAGGTAAAGATTATCGCCCAGACGGGCTCCATCATCAACAACACCGCTGCTAGACCCCCAGCATCGCTTACGGCGGTATCTCTGGCACTGGTTGCCTCGCAAGCAGCGGACGCTGTAGGCATTTCCTTCTCAGATGCAGAGAAAACGCCAATGGGAGAGTCAAACAGGGACATGGGGTGGCACTTGAGGATAGCGGTGTAGCAACTGGACTGGGTGTAACAACGACAGCCGTCGTAAACACCGGTAGCGGCATAGAAGAGCTAACAGCAGCATTACTCGCCTGGGATATAAGGTCTGAAAGGCTTGGTCTGCCCGTAGCGAAAGACACAACATCCGCAGATGTCAAAGGCATAGAGGACAAACCCTCAACTTGGGCCTCAGCAATAGAACCTGCATCAATTCAGATATTCAGCACAAGAACATAGAAATTCAACGCTTCCATCGACAAACAAAGTCACTTACTAGTGGGTAAGGCATGGGCGGCCCTCAACGCAGCGTTCCGAGGTGGATCAACGAAGCCAAACAAACTCCGCTTGCTTGTTTCGCATTTATAGAAGTTAATACAAGTGTAACTACCAGAGTAAATTCAAAGCAAAGGGCCACATACCTTCATCATCCCTTTGGAAGGAAGGGTACAACCTGATATCACGCCATAGCAAACTCATCCCCGCCATCACCAGGGCCCCCTCTGGGATCACTGTGCATTCGGAGGGGCGTTGACACAACCTCTTAAACAGAGCATTTTCAACATAAGCATCAGCAGGGGGACCGTCGTCCTTAAACTTGTCCTTGACTCCCATTTCCCTCCACTGCATTTCCCCGGGGATAACACTAGCGTCAATATAGAAGAATTTATTCTTCCATTCTTTATCCCTGGAACTGGTAGGGATGTCACTCAGACAAGACACATCAACATCTCGCCTATCAAAAGTAAAGAAGGGAGATTTCCAAACGAGAACGAAAAAAGCCCTAAAAACGGTAATCTCAGGGATATGACCCTGGGCTATGCAAGCAAACTCAAAATGACAAAGTTTGACCAACCCTAACGAATGCAATCGGGAGATGTGAATGGGATAATGGTCAAGAACAGACTTACAAAACTTGGTGATTGGCAACCGGAAATTGCAAAATTTGAAAAAATCACTGAACAGAGTGATTTTGCCCTCTTTCAACGACACCGTGTCTGTCTTTGACGGCAGCACCGGGTTCCATTCCAGCCTAATGTTGTACTCTTGTACAAGATTGTTGTACGATACAAGTCCCCATTTGCAATACAATGCATCGGAACCTATTTGGGCAGAAGACGATTCGCCAGTTTTGGAGGCCATTTTTGAAATCAAGAAATCGAAGAAGTAAAGAGGTTGTGAACAAAGATAGAAATGGAATTCCAAACCTCAAACGGGAAACCTATTTATAAGGGATCACAACCTTTCGAATTCAAAAAGGCAAACTGATGGGAACGCGTACCAATACAGGGGAAGTACAACTGTCATCCTAATGATGACCTAACTGTCACATCTTTTCCCATCGCCGCCATTTTTCAAAAAAGTAACGGTACCCCAATCGAGAAACTTACACTCAAAGGGGGAATTTTGACTTTTTCCTTTTTTAGTCCGATCTCATGAATTTCATTTCATAACTTTGGACTGAGGGGACATGACGAGGTATGACCCGGATCGGTCAACCCGACCCGATCGTTACCTATTATTTTATTACAAATACTTAATTACACATGTTTATTCTAGAATGTTCCATTCTGCATGGCTAAACCACGTAACCAAATCCCCAATCTTTTGGGAAGATCATGCAAATCCCTAACGTATCGGAGCCCAACCTAAGTTAGAGGGAACCCTAATGGTAAATTATAAATAGAGGTAAACATCAAAGGTACGATTTATTCTACTCTCGTTTACTCTCTCTCTCTCTACACATATTCTTTACTCCCAAAACCGAGACTTATTCTCACGCCGGAGGGTGGTTACAGGAATAACCCCATTCCTGTAACGAGTCCTAATGGTGTTCTGTTTTGCAGTCAGCTGTTCAGATCGCCAAAGAGTTGAAGTCCTAGCCGGAGCTTACCGTTAAGGTCAGTGTTTCTTCAAATACCATGACCACGTGTGACATCACGGGATTCTATCCGTTTATCATATATTGATTTTCGTTAGCCTACTAGCTTGTGATCACATAAGTGTCATCAGGGTTTTCATAATGATATTCCAGTTAACCTTAATCATAAAATAATGTTAACGTAGAGTAATTAAAAACCATGAACATACCGATGATGAGTGCATGATCAACCCAAGTCTTCCTAGCATTTAGCTCCCATGCTTTACCTTTGACACTCTGATCCTTTGGTTCAGGGCAGTCCCAGATGTCCATGCTTTCCACATCTGAAACATCCTACAAATTTGACTCCATCAATAGTGCTTTTAGCGTATTCTTTCTTACATTAAATCTTTAATGGGAATGGGGGAGGTTCATTTGAGAAGAAAATTAAATTGAGAAGAAAAAGAATAAAGGGTACAATTGTAAAACATTAAATAGTTTTTCTCTCATCTCATTTATTATTATTTTTGACTAATTAATTAGTCATAAAGAGTATCATCCTACACACTAAAATTTTTGCCTAGACACATCAAAATTTATCCTACACGTTTTTTAAATTTATCCTACACATACTGAAATTTATCCTACACAACTCGTAATTCATCCTACACGCCTCATAATTTATCCTACACTTTAAATTAATTTTTTTCTTCTTTGAAAATATATATTTTTTTAAATAAGTTACAAATTTAATTTAGTGAGCTATTAAAAAGGAAGACTAAGAATTAATGATCTATCTAATTTTACCAATATACCCTTACACCCATATTAAATACAAAAATTAAATGAAGTAAAATGAAGCATTATTATTGGTTGAAGTTTGTTCTTTTTTATTCTTACAAAAAAATTCTTCTCATTTGAACCCTCCACTAATGGGAATAAGCATCCATGTAAAAATTAAGAGAGTAAGTTTTGTTTCCTTTATAAAATACGAGGGTAACTCATCCGGAATTGTTTATTTAACAAATCTCCGAGGAGAATTTCTACCAATGGTTTTGATATCAAATTTTTGTCATTTGTTCAGTTTCATAAGTTTGCAAAATGTTACGAGCTATATACTATGCTTGAGGATCTAATCAATACTAGACAATTATAGAATGAATTCGCAGCTATGTGGACCGGAGCTACCGGTCACGACGAGTGTCAACCCGATAGATCTATCAACAATTCCACGTGTTTAATACATAATAATTAAAAATGGCAAGGATGCAACCGAGTGCCCTCCTCAATTGCATCAATATATATAACCTACTAGATAACAATTTAATATCTTGTGTTGCATAAATTTCTGACGCCCCCATGCAATATAAGCTACACTTGCTACTTACATCCTAGTGACCCTATAAATTTGACCCAACTGAGATTCAAAATATTTTTAATTTCTTACGATCATTTTACCCAAAACACCGTAATCTTTCTCCGTTTCTCCTCGAAACATATTTTTATCAATCAAATCCCGTTTTCCTCGAAAACAGTTTTAAGTCATACACATTTCCAAATTCATGTTTTTCCATAAAACATACCATATTGTTGGTGCACTAATATCTTTTAACTTCGTCTTTAATCAAGTCTTGTATCGCATTAGATAAATCAGGGCACGAAAATCGAGAAAACAGTATTTTAGGGTAATTTCACTTGAAATGGACATTCTGTCATTTCAAACGAAATTAGTGAGTTCAAGCGAGATTACTAATTCCGCACGGAATTAGGTAATTCCGCGTGAACTAGTAATTCCGTTTGTAACTGTTTCAAGCGGAATTAGTTCCCTATAAATACTGAACTTGTTTGTGTCATTTAAAACGGAATTAGAGTGTGTGTTTTCAGAGCCGAGGTGCTGCCGGGTTGTTATTTGAATTGTAAAAGCTCAGGAAATCAATAAGAGAAGATAATTAGAAAGTATCAAGCTGTGTTACGTCAATTTCATTGATTCCACCTTTGATTTTGATGTTGAACTCTTCAGGTTGACTCGTTAGGGTCACACGTCGATCCAACAAGTGGTATCAGAGCTTAGGACAAGGAGTTCATACCATTTCAGCTTGATTTCATCGGATTCTATTATTTCTACTCCTTTTCTGATTTGAACAAAATTTAACAGTCAAAATGGCTTGATTTTCACATATTATAAGCGAATCATAGTTTTAACTAATCCGTGAAACAATTGGACCTTAATTCGAACAAATACTGATAAAATTTGTTAATTCCGTTTGAACAGCAGATCGAACATGCTGACGTCATCGTAATTCCGTTCGAAATCTTCACTGTAATTCCGCACGGAATTACACATTATACCTAATTCCCTTGAAAAGTGCAGACAATTTCAAATGAGATCTAATTTCGTTTGAAACGTTCAAACGAAATTACTAATTCCGCACCAAAGTACCTAATTTCGTTTCAATTGGCATAATTTCGTTTGAAATTAAGCTAATTCCGCACGGAATTAGTTTATGTTTGGTAATTTCGTTTGTAATACCTAATTTCGTTTGAAGGCTCAATTTCGTGTGAAAAGTTAATTCCGCTTGAGCTATTTCGCTTAAACTGATTTCACTTGAAAATCATAAAAACCAAAAATTTTCTAAGTGTTTGTTGATTGTTTCAGATACGTGAAGATGGATGAGTTTATGAATCCTTTCAGTGACATGTTTGCTTTCGCGGGAAACACCGGAGATGATACTTCAAACAACACAAATGAGAACACTCCGAGTGTGAAGAAAACTCTGTCCGATGCTTTAAGTGTGGAGAATGCATACGGTACATATAACAAACCTCCAAAGTTGATGGCGATTGAAGAATATAATAGGTGGGCCAAAAGATTTGAAGAATGGCTAAAAGCTTTTGCGTATCCAAGCTGGAAAAGTTTAAAGAATGGCTTCAATAATGGAAGACCAAATTGTGAAAATTTGACAGAAACTGAAGATATAGAGAATTTTGTTTTTGAACAAAAGTGCATTGCATTGCTTCATCAGTCTGTGAGAGATGACATAATATCTTTAATAGAGTATACAAATGCTCAAGATCTTTGGGAAAAATTAAGAGTGAAATGTGTGGGTAGTGCTGAGATAGTCAAAAACAAAAAGAAACTGTTAAGAAAAAAGTTTGATTTATTTGGCTGTTTGAAAAACGAATCTGTTTCTAAAATGATTGAAAGATTCGGGCACTTGAAGTTGGAGCTGGCCAGACACGAGGTTGTATATTCTCGAGAAGAATTAGTTGACAAATTGTTTGACTCGCTGCCGGATGAGATCGATTGGAAATACTTTGCTTTGATGTTGAAGAATACGATAAAGTCAGAGGATTTGACGGTTGATCTGTTGATTGAAAGACTAGAGAGTCATGAGCTGGAGATCAAGAAATCAAACAAAGTCAATCATTTCTCATATCAGCAGAATGTGGAGCTGTACTATCCAAAAAATATGATTCCCAAGAATGTGTCTCCTAAAACAGCTTTCTCTGCTGAAAATTCTAACACATCAAGTAAAGAGAGTTCAAGCAGTGGTTTTCATAGTGGTTCTTCGTCAACTTCAAGCCAATCAGCCTCAAAGAACTTGTTTCAATGCAACATTGCTGTGGATTTAAAGAATGCTCAAAATTTCAGTGAAGAATCCGCAAACCAGCAGATGGTGTTCTTAGCTTCTGTGCTAGAGTCATATGAGAGCCTTCTGGCAGGCAAGATTGGAAACACTAACCTCACCAAGGAGGACTACGATCAGATCGACTCGGAAGAGATGGAGTTGATCGACATCAGGTGGTGTATGGCTAGTGCAGTCCGACGAGCACAACGGTTTATGGAGATTACTGGTAGACATTCTATTGGAGGGTCGTCCACAAAACTTGGCTATGACAAATCAAAAGTCACGTGCTTCAGGTGTAAACAAAAAGGACATTTCAAAAGAGAATGTCGTAACGCACCAGCTGATGATACTGCAAATCCATTTCGTGAAGATTACTACAAAAGAGCGATCTATCATCAGAACAAATCAGAACCGCCCAGAATGAAGCAGCTTGAGGATAACCCCAAAGAAAAATCCAGAGCTCTTGCTGTGATTCATGATGACGAAGGTTTTGACTGGAGCGAATTGTTACCAGAGGAAGATGCGGTAGGATATGCATTTGTGGCAAAGATTGTTCCTTTTAAAGACAACAGAACAGAAAAAGAAAAATTTGTCAACAGAAGGATGAAAGCACAAACCAGGATGAGCAGAATTTATAACACATACAAAGAAGCTAAAAGAGCAAAAAGATGGGATGCCGATAGAGAATGTTACCTTGATCCACAAGGAAACATTGCGGTTGATCCAGATTCCATTAGTATTGATGCTCTCATCTAGCAATTTGCTGAAGAAGAAGAAGCCAGACAGAGAGAATGGTGGGGAGGTGGAGAAGAGAAAGTAGAAGAAAAAGAAAAAGAGTCGCAGACAAAGAAGATTGATGATGGGATCATTGATACATCACAAGAATTTACCGCTGAAAACTTGAAGAAGATGGCTGACAAAGTTCTTGCTGCAAAAGAACTAGAGGTAGTTTCTGGTTCTGGAACTGAGTCCAAAAACAAGGTCAGTTCAAATGATACACATGAGTCAGGTAAGAAAGTTAAATCTGAGAACGACTGCAAAAATTGCATGAAAGAGTGCAAAGTTTGTAGTACAATTACTTACCTTAGTGGTAAGAAGGTTGAAGAACTGACTGGTAGAGTCAGAAGTGTTGAAGATCAGATCTTAAACTGTGATAAATTGTTGAAAGCTTCGAACGACAGATTAAAAGAATTAACTGACAAAATTGAAAATGATAAAAATGACATAGAAAGAATAAGGAAAGAAAACGAAAAGTTGATTCTTGAAAATCGTCACATTTCAGAAAATTTTGAGAAGCTAAAACGAACGGTTAAAGATTCTGATGAAAGAAATGGTAAAACAACTAAAGAAAATCTTCAACTATCAGGAATTCTTAGAGTGAAAGAGGAGTTAATCAACCAGCAACTAGATGAAATTGCTAAGTTGAAGCTTCAGTTTCAAGAAGCTAAAATTGAAAATGAACGCATTCAGTTAAAACTGAACAGTTATAACTCCGCAAGCTTTGTTTAACAACACATTGTTCCCTAACCCATTGGGAAAAACAAAGCAGGCGAAGATGTATACTTTGATGGAACTGGGGTTGGGTTTCATCAAGTTCCACCACCAGTTTCCGAGATTTCAGACATTTAAACGGATATCCAAAAAAATCAAAATAATCCATTTCGTGCATAGATTAAAACTAAACGTCAATTCAATTTTCCAAATTTCCAATTCTAAAAACAAACAAAAAAATATTCATAATCCACATCCGCATCCGATTATTTACCATATTCAAACTAAAAATAATGCTCATATAATATATATTTACTTTTTGGATATCGGATAATCCGATTATCCAAAACTTTTAAAAATTCATAGCCAAATTCAAATCTGAAAATTTGGATATCCAAAATTTCGGATATTTTGAATATTTCAGATTTAATTTCGAATTCGAATTTTTTTGAACACCCTTAATTTTCATAATTGATTTACGTCAACTGGTCAAGGCTAATGATGGGTTGAAAATTGATATTCAATTTTACCCTTTCTTGATTTGTGCTGAGACTGAACTTTTTCTTAAGAATTGCCAAATGGCATCCTTGTCATTAATCCTTAAATGAAGGGTTGTGTCTCTCTATAGCAAGGAGACAGTGTTTTAATATATATATATATATATATATATATATATATAGGAGAATGATCCGTTAGAAACCAACCTTATTTAGAGAATTGCGAGAATCAATGTGAACACAACAAAAAATACCTAAAAAATGTAAAAGACACATATATTTTTTTAGTATTTTTTAAGAAAAAATCGTTACTTGTTGTTATTAAAAAATGGGCTACTAAAAGTAGCGATTTAAATTAAAAAATATTAAAAAAATTGTGTGTTTTTTAGGTTTTTTTGAGGTTTAGTTTTTAGTATTTAGCTTGGCTTGGGGGTTGGGGGTTTAGTTTTTTTTAGGGGGTGGGGAGGCTTAGGTTTTTTTTTTTTAGGGGGGTGGGGGTTAGGTATTTTTAGTTTTTATGGTGGTGTAGTGGGTTTATTTTGTTGTGTTCACATTGGTTCTCGCGGTTCTTGCAATAAAGGTGGTTCTCGCATAAACCCTACCATATATATATATTTTATACTGAATATTAATATCCGAATTCGTATCCGAAATTTCGGATATCGGAATCGGATTTCCGAGATTTCGGATATTTAAACGGATATCCAAAAAAATCAAAATAATCCATTTCGTGCATAGATTAAAACTAAACGTCAATTCAATTTTCCAAATTTCCAATTCTAAAAACAAACAAAAAAACATTCATAAATCCACATCTGCATCCGATTATTTACCATATTCAAACCAAAAATAACGCTCATATAATATATATTTACTTTTTGGATGTCGGATAATCCGATTATCCGAAACTTTTAAAAATTCATAGCTAAATTCAAATCCGAAAATTTGGATATCCAAAATTTCGGATATTTTGAATATTTCGGATTTAATTTCGGATTCGAATTTTTTCGAACACCCTTAATTTTCATAATTGATTTACGTCAACTGGTCAAGGATAATGATGGGTTGAAAATTGATATTCAAAAGATGTAAATGCTATGGAATTTAAGGTGAAGAATACTTCTAGATGTAAACCCAAAATTTCTACTTTCATTTTCAATTTTACCCTTTCTTTGATTTTGTGTTGAGACTGAACTTTTTATTAAGAATTGACAAATGACTTCCTAATGAAGGGTTGTGTCTCTCTATAGCAAGGAGACAGTGTTTTAATATATATATATATATATATATATATATATATATATATATGATCCGTTAGAAACCAACCTTTATTTAGAGAATTGCGAGAATCAATTTGAACACAGCAAAAAATACCTAAAAAAATGTAAAAGACACATATATTTTTTTAGTATTTTTTAAGAAAAAATCGTTACTTTTTGTTATTAAAAAAAAGGGCTACCAAAAGTAGTGATTTAAATAAAAAATATTAAAAAAATTGTGTGTTTTTTAGTTTTTTTTAGGTTTTTTTTGAGGTTTAGTTTTAGTATTTAGCTTGGATGGGGGTTGGGGGGTTTAGTTTTTTTTAGGGGGTGGGGAGGTTTAGGGTTTTTTTTAGGGGGTGGGGTTAGGTATTTTTAGGTTTTTTGGTGGTGTAGTGGGTTTATTTTGTTGTGTTCACATTGGTTCTCGCGGTTCTTGCAATAAAAGTGGTTCTCTCATAAACCCTACCATATATATATATATATATAGGGTGGGAGTTTGCTACAAAGTCCTTTTTTTTCCTACAAAGTGTAAAAAGTCATAAAACACCATAATGTCAACCATAAAACACAATCAAAACCCACAAATAACAAAGTGAAGAATACTAAAACGTCATATTTGTGGTTTTTGTGTTGTGTTTTGGATGATAAGGCTTTGATTATCGAATGACTAACATTAGTGTGTTTTATGTTAATTATCATGTTGTGTTTTATATTCATAGTTCTATGATGGTGTGTTTGAAGTTTTTTTAGTGATAGGGTTTGGATATTGTGTTTTAGAGATCTTCACTCTGTTATTTGTGGGTTTTGAGTGTGTTTTATGGTTGAAATTGTGGTGTTTTATGACTTTGTACACTTTGTAGGAAAAATAGACATTGTTGCCGAACCTCACCCTCGAGTTGCGAGAACCGTAGGAACCACTTATCCACCATTAATCTTTTGTGATGGATGATTTAGATTAAAAGAAAATAAAACACAATTAAATTTTTTTTTTCTTATTATGTTTTTAATATTTTATTGTGATAAGGGTATTATGGTCATTTGTCTATTGTCAAAAATCAAATCACAAAGTCTTTGTCTCTCTCCTCTTTCATACAAATCAGATTTTTTTAGGAAAAACATTTTTATAGATTTTTACAAAGCATATATTTTATAGTTTTTTTAACTTTTTTTACGACCCCGTTTTAAACTTTTTTGCGCCCCGGGTTTAAAAAATTTTTACGCCTCGGTTTTAAACTTTTTTTCCGCTGTGGTTTAAAATCTTTTTTATGCCCCGGTTTAAAAACCTTTTTTACGTCCCGGTTTTAAACTTTCTTACGCCCCAGGGTTTAAACTTTTTTTACGACACGACTTTTTTTTACGCCGAAATTTTTTTTACGCCAAACATTTTTTTACGGCACAAAAATTTTTACGCTGAAATTTTTTTACGCTAAACATTTTTCTACGAATTTTTTTTACGCCAAACATCTTTTTACTCCCCGACCCCGATTTCGGGTTTACGAAATTTGAGAATCTTTACAAACGAACTCACCCAAAATCACGACTCATAGATGTCTCAGATAAGTTGATACTTATCGACTGAAAAATATAAAAATCAAAACCATGTGTGTATCTTGAAAAAAACGTGGCTTGGTTCAAAGTTTCTAGAAATCATGGCTGCAAAGTGTGGTTGCAGGTCAAAAACCTACCTTCCACCATTCTTGTCACGCCATCGTCATTAATTGTCGGAAAAAAATGTTTCGAACTATCACTGTCAAGAAAAACATGTTATCAACACAACCAACTGAACAGATCAAAACCCATCAATTGCCGGTGGTCTTTTATCAACAGAACCACACACAAACCAACTAAAGAGATCAATAACAAAAACCAAGAAACAAAAACACAGTTTCAAATAAATAAAAACTAAAGAAAAATATCCATTTACACAACATCAGATCTATACGACCCACTTCCAGATTCTCAAACCCCCCACTCCAATTCCACTGAAAAAAACCCAAATTCTTGAAACCAAATCAACCGATCTAGAACTCCTCAAACGACGACTCAATTTTGAAAATGAACTTGGGTATGTTAAATATGACGACTCAATCTTGAAACCAATTCCACCGGGACCACCGGCACAAACCGACTGAAAAACTATAAAAAACACCGGCACCACCGGGCACCATCGGCACCACCGGGCTCTATCATGTAAACTCACATACCCATTTCGCCAAACTCAAAACCCTTCAAAGCCTAGATGGATTTTTTCATTATGTAACAAATCAAACATAACAGTAACTAGTGAAATTAGTGTAAATACTCACAGGGTCTGAAACAGATGAACAACCATCCCATCTCCCTATCTCCGTTTTTTTATTATTCATCCTCTCATCGGAAAAACAATCATGGCGGAGGAACACAAAATGTCAAACAACCTGAGCAGCGGAAACAGTGTGGGGGTTGCTAAACCGGAGCAGCGGAACCGGTGTGGGGGTTGCCGGAAGCACGTGTGGTTCCGGTGTGTGTGTTTGGTTTGAGTTTTGGTTTGGGTTTGTTTCCTTATGCACAATTTACCCACAACCACCCTTCACCCACCGTCGCCATCAACCCACACCACAACCAATCTTCCACCCACCATCTAGCGTGCCGCAACCACCCTTCACCCACCATCGCCCCTAGCTAACCACCACAACCACCCTTCACCAACCGCCGCCCCTAACCTAGCACCACCCCCAACGACGCCACAACACCCATCCCCTAAACCACACGACAGACCAAAGCAAACCTCCAATGTTCGCACCACACCGCCGCATATCAACCACCACAAGACAGAAAGTATGTTTTTGTATGTGTGTGTTTGGTTTGAGTTTTGATTTGGGTTTGTTTCCTTATGCAAAAAATTTCGATCAGTGAGTTGGAGAGAGAAAGAGAGAGAGAGAGAGCTGAATTTTGTGATATGAGAGAGATAGCTGAATTTTGTGATATGAGAGAGAGAGAGAAAGTAATCTGAGAGAAAATGAAAAGTTCTCTGACTTTTGTACGAGAGAGAAGAGACAGTGATTAGTTTGGTTAAATTACCAATATACCCCTCAAATACACTCACATATTTAATGAGGTGGCCACTTTTGATTGGTTAATATTGGTTCTCGTGGTTCTCGTAACTGGGGTGGTTTTCATTTGAACCGATCCCTCTGTATATATATATATATATATTTAATAGACTTTTAAAACTCTAATAAAACTAATTAAGTATCATTAAAAGCTCTAGTAAGCTCTAGTTAAGAGTTTATCTTTTAATAAAACTAGTTTTTTTACTGTCGCCGCGTTACGGCGAATGTTTTTTGTTGTTTAGTCTGTGTTTACATGTGTTTTGAAATCACTATAAGCGCGTTGCGCACGGAACCGCTGACAAGAATAAAAAGAAAATATATAAAAAAACACTAAAAGATAACCAAAAGAAAATTAACCACAAAAGTTGTATGGTAATGATGTTGTTCGTATGAAACCTGTGGTCAGAGATGAGCAAATGATACTGGGTACCGGTACCGAATTTCCCGAACCGAAAGATCTTAAGTACCAATTCGGTAATAGCGTTCCTGGTACCGGTTCGCTACCGGTTTTTACCTTCATATACCGGTACCGTAACTGGTATTTTCGGTCCCAGTACCGATTCGGTATTGGTTGGCACCGAGCTCATTCCTACCTTTGAAACTAAAAACATAAATCATTAAAAATTGAAGAAAATCAACAAAAAAAAGTTGCACGATGCCGTTGTTGTTCGTACGGTACCCGTGATCAGGGATGAGCAAATGGTACCGGGTAGCAGTACCGAATTTCCCGAACTAAAAGATTTTCAAAATCAATTCGACACTGACTTTTGGCGTTTTCTGTACCAGGCCGGTGTCGGTTTTTACTTTCATGTATCGATAACTGTACCGGTATTTTCGATACCAATACCGGTTGACACAAGCTTATCAAACTTAAAAGTAAAGAAGATTAGAAGTATTAAAAAAACTATATATTATTATAAGATTTAAAACACTATTCATTGACTTCTATTTTTAATATATATATATATATATATATATATATATATGTGTGTGTGTGTGTGTGTGTGTTATAAATATATTATAATATTATGGTTATCAACTCTTAAAATAGACTGGCATCTTCTCCAAGTTTTCTTCTTCTATATATACTACATTGTATCTCTTGTATTAGACACACCTATCAATGAAATATCAATCTCTTTTCTCTCTACATCTCTTCTATATTGTTTTGCTTTTAAGCTAGTTTCACAACACGTTATCAGCATGAGAGTGCTCCTTGCAGAAACCCTAAATCTACGTCATTGTCACCAATGTCATTACGGTAAAACCACCACTGTATTTATTACCTATTATTCTGCACCCACAATTCCCAATATTGTAACATCAAACATCAACCACACGAAGCAGCTGTCACACCCCGCAACCGACAACATGCTCAACACAGCTTGTCTTCACACGTTTCCAATTGGCATTTTTTTATTGCAAAATCAGGTATTAAATACTACTCTCTTTTCAAAACACGTGGTTATATGATTTGTCTCTTTATGTTATTGACTTATAACCATATTAGCCATCGTGAAAATAGTCGACCCAACTCATTATTTAAATAGCTTGATTTTATTAAAGGATTTATTGAAGAGAAAACATTCTGGGAACTTAAGAAATATGGGTCAAATATTTGACATATAAATATGGATGCTAAAAAGATATTAAAAATAACGACTACTGAGTTCGTTACCATGGAAATCCACCGGAAACGGGACCTTTATACATTTGATTTGCACATCGATGGCTATGGTTTGATCATTGATGATAATTTTTTTTTGTTCTATTATTTGCTGTTATCTAATTTTATGAAATAACTTTGATGTGTTTGGTCTGTGGTAAACTCAAGATTTATAGGATATCGATGTAATAATTGTGATTTCAAGATTTATAGGATATCAAGTATATTCTATGTAAACTGCAACAACCTACTATATTGGTCACCGAAATATGCTTTCTTCATACTTAATTCCTAGCAAATCTATCTTTATTATTCCTATTGGGTTGCTTGGGTTGGTAATGGTTCTAAAAGTTTCATTGGATTTTAGAAAGGCTCTTATTTCCATGCACTTCAAATTGGTTTTCTTTGATACATATAGTGTAAATATTTTCTCCATCATCTAATATATGAGTGTATCTGACATTATTATTTTTTTCTTTTTTGTACATAGAATATAACTGTAACCCATAGGTCACCAATTATTTGTGAAGCAACGTTTATAATCATAATCATGATAATCAATTTATTATAATACTTTTGTGACAGAACAATTATTATAAATGTTTAGGATATCATATGTTAGAACAATAAACTATTTTTCTGAAATATAGTTATATTATTTGTATAATTGTATAACTTTTGTTATTGCTACTATTGTCAAAAGGATTTTAAATCTTGATAAACGGTTTAAATTTATTCACTCCATATATGACATCATAATAGTGTGTTTTCATTTAAGGATAAGTCAACAAAATCTCAAAAAAAAATAGTTAATGATCATGAAATACATAACAACTTTATCGTGGAAAATTTTATTATATGATGTAATCCATATTAGTTATAGATAATCATTAAATTTGAATTTGTATGTTTGATCTCCATCATGTTTTATTATTTACAATGATATTGTTATCTTCAACTGTAAGTTATATATGAGTTAAACATGTTAAATGTTTGTGTGGTGAAAGACAATTTCATAAATTAACTTATCGAGTAATTGATGATTATATGTTATTAAGAGAATAAGAACTATAGAGATATTTGTTTATATTTTAAATTATGGGACACATATTAATATGTATGATATACTATATTTGTGAATGGTTATGCCATAGTAAATTGATACATGAATGAAAAGGCATATTTCATAAAATTTTAATACATCTTGATTTATGTAGTGACATATTATAATGTCATGTATTATATAATTTAACTTTATGGTATATGATGTATTTATATGCTAATATATTCATTATATGTAATTTTCCATGAATCATTAAAAACATAAAGTTATGTTTTGTTATTACTCTCATGATATAGAATCAATATATTTAAATGTAATACTCGCAGTGTTATATTCACGAAATCTCATTATCATTTTATAGAAGGTCATAAGATTTAGATCGATAGATCTTACAAAGCCCGGTCATCTAAATATATATCTCACTTTACATTCAAGATTGTTTATAATTAAAAAAAAAGAGATAAAAGATTTTTATTTGTCTCACTTGAGATATGTTCCTGGAGTAGCAATATCTCTAAGAAAATATGAATAATTTGAAACGATTTCATACCCGTGTGACTGAGTAAAGAATGAAATTCCATGAAAAATTTCATATTCTATCTCATTCCCCCTGAAGTGAATGTGATTACATATTGATCAGTGTAAAGATAGTAATCATGGAGATAATTGGGAAGCTTGTTTGGTTTTACTATGATCCATGAAAGGGATATGTATTGACCATTGTGATTGTTGACATAATTGAGAAAATTGTAATGATGGTCATATTATATTAAAGTGAGACCGGCCATCAGAATTGCAACGATGATTATGTTAATAATGAGACTGACCACCATAAGTGGCAAATAAAGATAGTGATTATATGAGAATAATATGTCGAAAGGATGGATATATGTCTTATGTCTTGTGCATAAGTGTAAGTAATATATTACGATCATAAACTAGAAGTTTATGGATCATGATATTTGATGGGCATGACCAATTAGACCACACCGAGTCAACGATGATGTGAATTGTATTGAAGAACTAGAAGATTCTTCAAGTTGGTAATTAGCATGCAATATTTTCTCTCAAGTGAAATTCATTATTTACCAACCAAAGTAGGGTGAGAATCCCTAAATATTCTGGAAGTGATTAAAGGATATGCATATCCCAACGTGATACCATTTAGTGTTTTAAATCGATGCATCGTCTAAATGGTTATGAATTCCACAACCTGAAGTTTGTGTGATTGTGGCTTAGCTAATGTGCTAGCAAGCATATTAATCCAGATTGGTATATTTATTTTGGTAATAACGATGAATTCAATTCCCAAGTTATTAATGATTATTGGAAGAAAATATTGAACTACATATAGCTTATGTTTATACAAGAATTGCTTTATTGAGATGATCACTAAACGTCTACTATTGATTACAAAGCCAATGATCATGAGAGGAGCAAAAGTTCAGTTAGGTACATGAAATTTTATATATAGTACCCTTAATTCACATCAAGCCAATAAGTTATAGTTCTCCCCATATATTTGGTTTTTGGTCAGTAACCAAATATGTCTCATCAAAGATTTTGGTTGTGCGACATATATTGAAACTCATCCACCACACCGCACAAAGATGGGACTTCTAAAAAGTTTGAGAATAAGTTGGGTATAAATAATCGTCTATGATTGAATACTTAAAGCCATTAGTGAGAAATTTGTTTATGGCTCATTGGTTTTTCACTTTAGTGAATGAATGTTCCCAACATTAGGGGGGTTAACAAGCAGTTGGAAAGTGAAAAGTGAAATGAATTATCATGTCATCTTGATCCTCATACTATAAACTATGAACTAGAAGTTTAAAGTATAATTCATTTACCAATATTAAAGAATAAATTACCAGACGAGTTCACTGACCTAAATAGAGTGACTAAGTAAGTCACATAATCAACTGCTTATGCTCTATTTATGTTTGTGTCCCAGAAGGACAACCACATATTTTCTAATGAGTCTATTGCACGCCTGAAGCGTGGTAGACTAGTCGATTCCAGTAATACAATTCCTCGAGAGTTGGAGCAACTAATTAAGATGGTCAAGTCGAGGTGATATTAAAAAGGTCTCCTGAAGAGACAGTAGACGTGATGGTTCAAAAAGAACCTCAGATACCTGAAAATAAAGAGATCTCGATAAGTTGTATCGTGTCTAAGATATGTACGGAATCGAAATAAAAAAAATCGACGTCGTTATACTTTTATATATAATGTAGCGCTTAAAATGATTAAACGATGAGGATCATGATTGAGATCTGCCTATGAACGTAAACATAGAAATGATTGGCCAAAATGAAAAGATGCAAATAAGGCAGAGTTGAATTCTCTGTTGAAATGGAAAGTTTTTGGATCACTAGTCCATGCAACTGAAGTTGTAAGATGTGTTGGATACAAATGGGTCTTTTATGAAAGTTATGAATTGAAAATAACATGAAGTTATTTTAAGAAAAAATGGTGGCACAAGATTTTTGCAAATAATTGATTAATGAGGAGATTCATCTCTAGTGGTGGACACAATGACTTTCCAATATCTTATTAGTCTGGTAAGATAAAGAGAGAATTGATATGCGTCTTATGAATGTTATGTATCACTTGATACTGAAAGTTTACATGAAAGTCCTGAAGGATTAAATTATATAAGTCATGTAAAGTAAGTTTTCGAGAACAATGTGATCATTGTATACATATTCAGATTTGAATAGGTTATGATTTTTTACATGTTGGATATAATTGGAACTCCTGATGAGTTTCTAAAGCAATTGAGTGTCTTAAAAAGTTAATTGATACATCTTAACGATGTAATACTTGTGCACCAAGAAACATACATAGAAAACGTGTACCCGATGATTGTGATATCTCAATAAATAGTGTACACGCATGGTACAATATGGATTTTGGAGATAAAAGCAAGTGTTTATGACATTTGTGCATATGATACAAATCTATATGTGTTATATGGGTAAGTTTATGTAACACAACTCATGAAGAGTGAATGCACATGCATATTTGGATAAGATGGGAAGAATTCCCTCATGGATTGATAATGTTAGAAGCATTGATTAAAAACCTTAAGGACATACTATATGAAGTTGACAAAATATGTATGGACTAAAATAGTAGGGTCGAGTTTTGTACAACTCGAGATATTCGCATAAAGAGGGATATAAGTTTGATTAAATTAGCCATGTTTTATCAATATTCTGCTTTTAAAAGCTCACTATAATCGCAGTTTACAGTGATGATGTGTAGGCATCATCGAGAGAAACTGTCGAGTTTTTAGATGAAGAATTTTTGAATGACCTTGGCATAGTCTAATTATTACTCGAACTGCATTTCGAGTATATATGTAATTGTATTTTATCAATCCCTCAAGTACATCTAGAAGATGATGTTGGGATATTTTAATATGGGTATAGTTGAACCTTTAAGGATGTTAAAGGTTCTTAAGTCACTTGTTATAAGAAATGTTTATTATCATCTCCTACCAAAGTAGAGATTCTCATTCTAGAAGTACCATCGTGAAATGCATATGTGCATTAATATGTTTTGCTAGCTATGTATCGTTATAATATCTTTCACTTGAGCTAATTGTCATGATATAGCCTTTGTCAAATGAACAGATATTGAAATGAGTTCAAAGAAATATTTCAGGTATAAACGATATTTGATTATATTTTACTAACCCATCAAAACAAGTTTGGTTAGTCTCATAGATGCAGGAATGTAACAAAACACAGTCATGGACATATGATATTTTTGGAGACACCTAAAGTCTCGTTAGAAGATTGTACAACATTGCTCAACATAAATGATTGCACATTAAAGGATGGAGCGACAAATAATTGGCTACAAAAGCTTTGATCAACTTTCAAGGAGGATGGACACACGTCACTTAAAGGATACATGTTAAAATGAGGGGGAGACTTATTCAAGTTGCATTCTTTTTCCCTCACTAAGTTTTGTCCCATTTGGGTTTTCTTAGTAAGGTTTTTAATGAGCCAACATACATGATCTAAAAGTATCATGAGAAGAAAATACGCGCTGCACTCTTTTTCCCTTAGCTGAGGTTTTGTCCCACTAGGTTTTTCTAGCAAAGTTTTTAACGAGACAGCATCTCAAAGTGTATTAAGTTGATAACCAAGGTTATAAATATATTATAATATTATGGTTATCAACTCTTAAAATAGACTGGCATCTTCTCCAAGTTTTCTTCTTCTAATATATACTATATTGTATCTCTTGTATTAGACACACCTATCAATGAAATATCAATCTCGTTTCTCTCTACATCTCTTCTATATTGTTTTGCTTTTAAGCTAGTTTCACAGCAATATGTATAATATAATATGATAGCCACCATTTAAAAAATATATAAAGAATCTAATTATGAATAATCTTTCTAAATTAATTTCTCATTCAGACAATCCCCAAATTCCAACTATGACGACGTGTGTGCATCTAAAGCACCACAGAAAGAAATTGACTTCACTTACCGCAAACCTACAAAAAAAATCATTTTACTAAATGGTACTGCTTATAGAAAATGTTTCTTCCATCTAATTTAATCTTTTTTTTTCTTTTATTGAATATTGTTAGGCTTGTGGGTATGGTTTAAAGTCCCTATCGGCTTTATTACGTCAGTGTTACCTAGGCGCCAGCTCATATGAGGAGAGCTTTAAATCTCATTACCTAGGCGCCAGCTCATATTATGGTTTAAAGTCCTTGCAATAGTTTAAAGCCCCGTTACCATTATCTAATTATTATTTTTTATCTAAATTTAAACATTATTTAATTTTGATATATTAATTTGAATTTAAATAACATGAATAAAATATGTAACCATAATTTAAATGAAAAAAATACAATGTCACTTAAAAAAATACAAACCTAAAAATGCGTAACTGCGATAAGCATATCGTTGATCATTCTGTCAAGATGAAGAGTGGGATGACATTTTTGTTATAAAAATGATTGGAGAGAATTTGTGTGTTTTAGTGATTTAGTTTGTGATTGGTGTGTGTAAAATATACGTATATTTATAATAAAATCTTAACTTTTTTTTTACATATCTGATCGTTTGTCAACGGTCATATTGACCACCAACATCGAAAAATGTGCAAAACGCTCGTTATGGACATGGCGAAATGAAGGATGGCGACCCCTTTTGCACCTGGGAAGTGGATTGGGGGTGCAATGGGGCGCGAAAAGGGGTGATGTGGCTGGGGGTGGTATACCACATCCCGTAGTCTTATCATTCATGTGTGCAGTGGCGGATCTAGAAATTTTTGCCAAGGGGTTCACTATGTCCGAACATAAAAATATACCGGTCGGTTTGACGGTTCGGGTCGGGTAAGGTTCATCACAAAATAAAAGTACGATATAATAATGAAAAACACATCGTCATGATAAATTTAAAAAACACCTAACATAAATAAGACGGTCTTTACGAATTAAAAAAACATACCTACAATTGTTTCCTACTTGATGAATTAATTAATCAATCACAACAATTACATATGGTACAACATATTAAGTGGTTATCTAATTTGGAAGATTCATTGCTTAATCCACAACAATTATATATGGTACAGCATATTAATTAAGGTATATAAATCTGCGATTGTCTTACTAGCATATTATATAAATTGAGACTTTCAATCAACAAATTGAAAGTTAACATCAACAAAAACATGTAAATCAATAAACATGTAATATTGAAAATCAACAAACATGTAAAATTGAAAGTTAAATGAACCTGAATGGTTGAAGCCTGAAGAGATAGAGAGTGATTGAGTGAGAACTGAGGACGCTATAGGGGCTGCGTGGAGACTGAAGGAACTCCGACGTCCGACGACGGTTGTGCCACGGCCGATGGTGGCCGGAAAATGGAGAGAAGGTCGTCCCGTCCGTTGTTGTGTTTGCTTTGGGTGGGTGTTGTCTAAAGAAAGCTGGGGAAAGAGCGAACTAACTTATTAAACCCTAGATCTAGTTCGTTTTCGAATTAAAAAAAAAACTAAAAAAACCACAAAAAACATGGAAAAACAGGTTTAAGCATACTCGAACTCATGATCTCAGTGTTAACAAACACGTAGACTTACCAATGGACCAGCTGACTCATTTATTTATAAGGTTCCCTTACAAAATATAAAGGGGTTCCTTCAAAATTTTGTATGTGACTTAACACCATAAATTACGAACCGAACGGGTTCCTGGGAACCCCTTAACTGAGAGTAGATCCGCCCTTGCATGTGTGTATCAAAAGCTACCGCTAGGTGATGATTGAAACTTAAAATATATAATCTCAGTATATAACTAATGGGATCCAAGTGAATAAGATACCTCTACAGCTTAATTATCTAATAAGCTTTAGACTTCTCTCCATAAGAACTTTCAAGTTCTGCCTGCAACTTTTTGGCCATGTTTTCATGTTTGGCGCCGGGTTTTGAGTGAGGTGGCATGGGGCGCCAGCCCACAACGTACCCTCTTATGAAACTTTGCAAGCCGCTCTTTTAGTTTTATAGAAAATTATAATTATAAATCATAATTCTAATCAGAATATGTAAAACACTTTAATTTTCTTTAAAATCTTTCGGGTTTTATTTTAATCTTGTTTCTATGTTTAAAATATTTATAAACCAAACATGCATAATCGTGTTTCTATGTTTAAAATCTTTATTAATGTATGAAAAAGAATAAACTGACATTAATAAAATTAAAAATAAATAGTAAATTAAACGTATATACAAAAGAAATATAAACATAAGTCATATCATGGGTACACAATTTCTGAGGGGATGACACGACATATCCTTGGATCAGTTTCGTCAAAATTGACGGGTTTTACTCTTCACCGTATCGTTCTATAAATACAACAAAGTTTATACTCATTTCATCGCAACACGATCATCCCTTTTCTCTTTATAAAAGTTCTTTGAAAAATAAGTCATCATGTCTGTTACTCTGGATGTTCAGGTTCCTTCTCAATATCCTGCCGATAAGGTTTTTAAGGTTATTAGTGATTTTGACAACCTCGCACCTAAGGTTATCCCTCAATTCATCAAGTCCATTGAGACAGTACAAGGGAATGGAGATGTTGGAACTATAAAGAACGTCACGTTTGGTGATGGTACGTAAGATATTATTATTTTCATCATTATCTCACTCAAAATCATATATAGGGTTTTGTTTAATTTCCACCTTTAGTCATTATTATATGTTTTTATTTTATTATTATATGAAGGTGTCCCATACAAAAGTGCAAAATACAAGGTTGATGCCGTAGATCCCAGCAACTATAGCTATGACTACTCAGTCATTGAAGGTGACAGCCTGATAGGTATACTAGACTCGATCAATCATCATGTTAAGATTGTGCCTTCTTCTAATGGAGGAAGTGTGTACACACAAACCGTTATCTATAATTGTAAAGGTGCGGAGAAACCATCCGAAGAGTTTCTTAAGAAAGAGAAAGAGGTGTACGAGAACAGCTACAAGGCCATTGAAGCCTACGCCGCTGCTCATCCTGAAGTTTATTAGTAATTATAACTCGATCACTCCATGTATTTTGCTTGCTTTTCAGTATGGTTTGAAATAATGGTCAAGGTTCCAGTTGAATAGTTGGTATACCATGTTTCAGTTTGATGCTATATATAAAAATAAGTAGTCATTTTATAATGACTTATAAGAGTTTATTTTGTAGTTATTTCTTCATCATGTTTATTTTATATTGACGTGTCGTGACGTGTATAAAAAAATAAATATCACCAACCGAAAATCACGTTTTTGGGCGGTGAATTTAAAGGTTCTGGGCGGTTTCAGGTGCGCCCAAACAAACATGGCAAAAAGTAATTTAGGTGATTTGTGCGGTTACCAACACGATTGGGCAAAGTTATAAGACTAAAGGGTGTGGTGTAGCCCCATCCTTTGAGGATTGGCCATATACCTAGGCAGCCACGTCAGTCATCGGGGGTTATCCTCACAACTTGGGGATGGGCCTAGGATGTGGAAGATAAGCCTCCGTTTTTTTCTTTTTTTTTTTTTTGTTAAATAATATTCAAATTTATAACCTTGGAATTTAAATACGTTATCTGAAATTAAATAACATTAGACGTAAAATAAATTAAACATTAAAGTTAAGCCCAGTTCTAAGAAGACACTTTTTAATATCCATGGGTTAATCCTAAGCCCTTTAAAAAGCCAATTTAGAGAATTAGAAATTACGGTTCCATTCCCTATATTCTATTATAATAGATAATAATAGATATTTTTTAGGTTAAAAATTAAACCTTCATCTTCATCGCTATGCACCAGTCTCTTATTCTTTCTACCATTCCTTCTTCCACGAGTTACATCATCTACAAAAAAATCAACGCATGTTAGGCTCGTCTCCGAAAATATTAAACAGGAGTGGTGTAAAATAATTAAGTAAAATAGAAAGAATAATGAAACAAATGAATTTATGTATGCTAAAAACTAGACTTCTTTGAATGGATGTTGCGTACATCTCAAATAAAAGAATAAAACTGATGTTGAGTGTTTCAATTTGCAAGCCCAAAAAAAACATTTCGATTATATTTTTAGTTGGGCCACAAACAAAATTTTAAAAGCCCAGGTTATAAAAACATAACAACACCCTCGCTGTGAAACTACCGCCGCACACTAGTCACCACAGTCGCCTGAGCTCCGATTCGTTATGAAATTTGATTTAACAAAGATGAAAAAGTAAAAAAAAAAAAAAAAAAAACAAAGAAAAAAGCTAGTGGACCGTCGAAACCGGCTTGGAGACGACGAAGACGACGCGACGAGCCGGGTGGGGGGCGATGTGGACGGAGCTCGACGGCCTGAGCCGTCCCCACACCCTTTAGTCTAAGGTTCTGGGCAGTTCCAAAAACGCCTAGAAAAGTTTATTATTTTGTGCTATAAATAAACAGCCCATAAAAACTTTTTTTTTTCTACATCCCATATCAATGTGATTCTTGGTTGTTCTAAAACCACTAGAATCTAAAAAAAATATATATATAATTTCACCAAAACCAGCTACAAATTTATATAAATCCAACCATAAACAAAAAAAAAAAAAAAAAAAAAAAAAAAAAAAAAAAAAACCAAGTTCAAGAAACCTGTTTAATTACCTTATCACATACATAGTTTGCCAAACTTGTTCAAATACAATACTAAAATAACCCATATTTAGCTATCATCATATTAAATAACCGAAATCAAAAACCGCTTCATGAGGTTAATAGGTAAATTACTATTATGGGTATCGGTACCGATATTTCAATATGATACCCGTTTTGGTACCACTTTATTTTTATTTTATTTTTTAAGCACTTGTATGGGTAATAAATATATAAAATCGTTGTTATGAGTACTAATATGATACGGGTACCAAATTGGTAAAATCAATATGAGTAGCACAGAAACTGTCATACGAACCAAATAATAATTTAAAAAAGAGTTAAATGTCATTTTAGTTCCTGTGGTTTGGGCCATTTTGACAGTTTAGTCCAAAGGTTTCATTTTTCGCCTGTGGGTCCAAAAAGGTTTCACTGTTGCCGTTTTAGTCCACTGCGTTAACTTAATCAATTATTTCTGTTAACGAGAAGGGCAATTCGGTCATTTTATATGGCTGAATTGCCCTTTTAGTTAACAGAATTACATATAAAATGACCGAATTGCCCTTCTCGTTACCAGAAATAATGGATGAAGTTAACCCAGTGGACTAAAATGACAACTGTGAAACCTTTTTGGACCCACCGGCTAAAAATGAAACATTCGGACTAAACTGACAAAATCGTCCAAACCACAGAGACTAAAATGACATTTAACTCTATAAAAAAACTCTTGAACTTCTATATAAAATTCGGTACTAGTACCATTTTACCCGTACCAATACCGAAAGTACCAAATACCGAAATCAATAAAGTTGGGTACCGATACATGTACCCAATACCCAAAATCGGTACGGGTCCCGATACGGGCACGGTATATGTATGGGTACGGGTATTTAGGAAAAAATCACATCCCAACTATACATCACCGATGCGTGTGAAGTGTTATATATATTAGGTGTATATTTTAAGCCCCTTTAACACTTATTTTTAGCCAAGTTTTAAATTTATAAAACACGATATTTTACTAACACTAAACACACGTATGGGCAAGTGCACCCATCGTGAGCGTAGTATAGTGTTGGCAAGATACCGAGGTCGTCCAAGGACACAAGAGCTTTTAGTACCGGTTTATCCTCAACGTCTAATCAAAATAAAAAGCTTAGAAAAATGTTTTAAACTAAGAAAAATAAAAACTAACTAAAATGCTGAAAATAAAAATAAAAAGAAAAAACAGATAGACAAGATGAATCACTTGGTTCCGACTCGTATCTAGTGTAACCTTTGATTATTTCCGCACTTTTGCACATGATTAAGAGATTATCTTAGTTATTGTAGTAGGAACCTCTTTTGAAGGTGACGTTACCCTCACCCCAGTAGTTTGAGTCAGCAAGGATACAATCCTAAAAGGGTGGATTATTGGAAGATAATGAATTAAGTTATTAATGCAATATTATGGTAGGCCCCTCTTTTGGAGGTGATGTTACCCTCGACTAAGTAGTCTGAGTCAGCAGGGATACAGTCCTAAATAGCCGGGTTATAGTATTAATAGTAGTTAACTTATGAGGGGATCAAAGAGTTTGGACCCCCGCCATCCAATACCGTGAAGTATTGAAGGAGGTCCTACTAAATTTGACCCAGGTCCATTGCAGGACCTCTAAACGCTGAACAATGGCAAGACCTTTACCAAACCGTTCCCTTAACCCCCGACCAGGTAGCCAACATACCTCCATATAGACCGTGGAGATATGAATGGTGAAAATCTTTTATTTTATATAGACAGTAAAATAATTTCAAGACACCACGGATAAACGATAAAGAAATATCACCTTCAACATAAGCAACTAGTTATTAAAGTCATTAATACGAAACCAAATAAAAAGTGCAAAAGATTAGAAATAAAAAGTATTACACTAGACACTTTGTCTTCACCAAGTGATGTAAGAGACTTAGGCAAACATGGCCTTGATTGTCAAGAACTCTTGCGATCAATCTTGGATCCCGAGACGACTCACACACTCTACGATGGACAATGGATGATGGTGTTATGGTGGTGGTGGGTGGTGGGTGAAGTGTGAGAGAGGTGGTGTGCCAAGGGATGGTTTGAGCTTGAGCCAAGCACATCTATTTATAGGCTGAACAGAAGCTCGGGCACGGCCCCGTGTCCAGTGGGCACGGCCCCGTGTCCACATCCTTCTCTTTCTTCATTAAATGCAGCTTTGTCTTATTAGTTGACCACGCCCCCGTGTCCGCTGAGCACGACCCCGTGGTGCAGAAGAATCTTTGTACTATGCAGATTTGCTGGATTGTGCGATTCTTATAGTTGACCACGGCCCCGTGTCCGCTGAGCACGGCCCGTGGTGGGCAATAGAAGCTTCTACCACTTTGTCTTTTCTGCTGACACTTGGGCACGCCCCCGTGCTGGCTGAGCACGGGGCGTGTTCAGGCTTCTGATCTCTTGTTTTGCTTGGGAAGATGCTGTCGTGGGGTCGGGCATGTCACATCTTGTTCCTTTTCTTGTATTTATGTCAGATTTTGATGTCTTTTTGCTTCTTTTGTTAATTTGAGCTCATTTAATCCTGAAAATATAAAAGGAAGACAAAAGCACACTTTTTCCAACATTAGTACTAAAAAGGGGTTAGTTTTATGCCTCAATTGATGAAATTTATATGTTAATATTTGAACACATCAAATACCCCCACACTTGAATCTTTGCTTGTCCTCAAGCAAAACTCTTTAATATGTGGCTATTTACACTCCCAAATAGAATGGGTAGAGAAGAAGGTTTTTGGGCTTGTCGTTGAGTGTCGGGATTTCCAAGATTCTTTATTTAATTTTATTTTTATTTATTTACAATCCTATTCGTCATGATTTATTTAAAACTTTTCATAAGATAAATTACTTATTAGGGCATAACATGCCTTTGTAAAATTCTATTTATATACAAGTTCACATACCTCACGGGGATCACTCAACACTCGGCCGAAAATGTATTTTTGTGGATCACTCGAGAGCGGCATAGAACTTACTCCTACCATGGGCTTGCCAAGCAATCAATCCTCCTTCTTTTTAACTTATATACCTTTGTAAATATCAAGAGGACTTTGTGGGTTAAGGGTTAGGCTTGGGTTAAAGGTAGGTGGTTGGGTTGGTGGTTAGTGGTTAGTAAAAAGGGCGAAAAGCGTAACAAGTGTCGGTTTTCATATGACTTCCCATTTTTGTAACTTTTATTTTGATGAAGTCATTTATTCAAACAAAGTTATTTTTGATGAACTTGTTTGTTTATTTTCTTTTGCTTCATCATCAACAACAAAGGTTTTTTTTTTTTTTTTTTTTTTTTTGAAGTCATTTAAAGAACCGAACTTGTTACTAAAACAAAGGGGTAAAAATGAAAAAGGTTTTGGTGGGTAAAAAGGGTGTTTGGTTTGGGTTATGAAATGAAAAGGTTTAGGCTCAAAAGGGGCTAACTAGGGGGATTTTGGGTAGGTGGTAAAAAAAAGAAAAATAATGGTGTAGAAATAAAAATGGTTAGTCCTAATGCCTCCATCATTTACTTACTCGGGTTTAAGTTGGTAAGGACCGGGAATGTATCGTCATGGCAAGTTCTAGAGTCGTAAGAACCAATCGGCTATTCACACAAGAAACGAAAATGAGCATTTAGTCAAATGATATGTAAGTGTTTGCTCAATAAAGGCTCAAAACTCACTTTTGTGGGAATGGGTTTTTATGTGATCAAGTATATATAATTAAATTTTAACTAAGCTTGTCACGCCTTTTCATAATTTTCTTATGTTGGTTCTTTTTATCACGTCGCTATCGGTTGTAAATTCATAAAAATATAACCTTTTTAAGAACTTGAATTTCCCGAATTAAACCTAGACAAGTAAAAAAAATGAAAATTTTTGAAAAAAATTTGGGGTGATTAGCGGTTCCAATAGAGTTTTGTGTAAGGCTTGTATTTAGGACTTGCAAGTTTCAAGGTTTTAGCATCCCCCCACACTTAAATTACACATTGTCCTCAATGTGTCCCAAAAATAAGTTTTTAGGTTGATTGAATGTGTAAAAAGGTGTGAAAAGCAAAAATTTTGTGTTACTGGGCGCTGAACACGGCCCCGTGTGATCCGGGCACGGCCCCGTGTTCAAGTGCCAGTAACAAAATTAAACAAGAGAAACAGAAGTCTGGACACGGGGGCGTGTTGGGTGAACACGACCCGTGTCCAGTTACCTGAACTGGGTCTTTTTCTGCAGACTGTGCAGCACGGGGCCGTGTTGGGTGGACACGGCCGTGCCGAGCTTACTGCAAACGAAGAAATTTGTCGGACGGTTCTATTTTCCTGTATGGAGTGCTGGTTCAAGTTTCCCTTGCATCCTTTGCCATCTCAAGTGTGTTTTATTCCTGAAAATTAAAACTAACTAGAAAACAAGAAAATTAATCTAAACTAAACTAAGGATAGTTCCGTGGAATGCCTCCATGGTGCGCCACGTTTATAAGGGTCCTTGGCTAGACCCAAAGCCTGGTCACATGTTACCCAAGTGGGATGTATTGCATCCCAAGTTACACCGTCGGAGAGCGTCATCCAAGCTTGAGTCTATGACCTTCATGTAGTTGACCGGGTCTTCTTCCTCTATCTTCTTTCCGCATTCAAACTTCACTTCCTCGTCCCCAAACTTCAATGTTAACGTTCCGTCATTCATATCTACCACTGCTTGGGCGGTGGCTAGAAATGGCCTCCCGAGGATGAGAGGGACTTCGGTGTCTTCTTTCATGTCTAGGATGACAAAGTCAGTTGGAAAAACGAAGTTGTCAACCTTGACCAGTAGATTTTCAGCGACACCTTGTGGAAATTTGACCGACCTGTCGGCGAGTTGTATGCTCATCTTTGTAGGGCTAGTTACTCCTAGGCCGAGTCGTTTGAACATTGACGTGGGCATGAGGTTAATGCTAGCCCCAAGATCGGCTAATGCATTACGAACGGGGGACTCCCCAATCGAGCAAGGAATTGTGAAGCTCCCGGGATCGATTTTCTTTTGTGGAAGTTTGTTGAGTACTAAAGCGGAGCATTCTTCGCCTAAGTTAACTAATTGCAATGATTCAATTTTCCTTTTGTGAGTGAGGAAGTCCCTCGTGAATTTTGCATATTTAGGCATTTGGGTTAGGACCTCAATAAAAGGAATATTGACATCCAATTGTTTTATTAAACTTTCGAACTTTGCGAATTGCTCATCGGTCTTTTGACGATTTAACCTACCGGGGTATGGAATTGGAGGAGTCTTGGTGGGCTCTTGATTTGGTGAAGAAGCCTTTTCTAGTTGAGGTGTAGGTGAAGTCGTGTTTTGACGTTGACCCCCTTCAACTGGTGGTAATGGAGTATCCTCGGGACCCACGGTTCGGTTTCTCAATGTGATAAGGTGTACTTGTGCCTTTGGGTTGGTTTCGGTATTACTTGGTAATGCGCCTTGTGGTCTCTCGGAGAAATTTTGAGCTAGTTGATTTAATTGTTTTTCAACGTTTTGAATGCTAGCTTGTTGATTTCTAAAATTCGATTCCAATTGTTGGAATCGATCCGAGTTTTTCTTTTCGGTGTCGGAGATGAGGCGAGATACGGTATCTTCAAGCCTTTCTCTTCCACCTTGTTGTTGAGAGAAATTTTGTGGTTGTTGAAAATTAGTTCGTTGGTTTTGTTGGTTACTACTATTGCCGGGATCTCTCCAACCAAGATTTGGGTGGTTACGCCATCCTTGGTTGTAGGTACCCGTTGGAGGACCCGACGGCCTAGGTCTATTATCAATGTAGTTTACCGTTTCTGTTTGTTCATCTAATTCTTTCATACAACTCCAATTTTCATGTGACCCACCACACCCTTCACAAGCCATAACCGAGGCCGTTTTTGTCATTTCTAGCTTTTTGATTTTCGAAGAGAGGGCCTCGATTTGGGCTTGTAAAGAGGTGCTTTCATCAACCTTATGGGCGCCCGGGGCAATAGATTTATTACCTCGGGGAGTGTGCCATTGAAAATTGGTTTGAGCAATTTCCTCAATTTGATTATATATTTCATTTGGGCGACGATTACCTAAAAGTCCCCCGGAACTTGAATCAAGTGTTTGTCTTGTATGTGGCAACAACCCATTGTAGAAAGTGGATACTTGTTGCCACACCGCTAGACCGTGATGAGGACACTTTCTTAGAAGCTCCTTGAACCTTCCCAAGTTTCATATAAGGATTCCCCATCCTCTTGTGAGTATGTATTAATTTCAGTCATTAATTTAGCCGTTTTAGCAGGAGGGAAATACTTATATAAAAACTTTTGGGCAAGTTCATCCCAGGTGTTTACCGAGCCAACTGGGAGGGTGTTAAGCCAAGCCTTAACTCGGTCTTTTAGTGAAAATGGAAACATTCGAAGGCGGATGGCGTCATTTGATGCTCCATTGATCCGAAAGGTATCACATATTTCTAAGAAATTAGTAATATGCAGATGGGGATCCTCGTCCGCAAGCCCATGGAAGGTTGCGGAGTTTTGGAGCATTTGTATCAAATGCGGCCGAAGTTTGAAGTTATTGGCTTCGACATTTGGTGCATTGATAGCGGCGCCGAGATTGCTTACGGTGGGCCGTAGGTAATCCATGAGGGTACGTTGATCCGCCATTGGAAGTGGGTCCCCCGAAACTTTCTCATGATTTTTAGCTTTAAGTCTTTTTCTGAGAAAGCGTTCGGGTTCTTCTAGAGGTTCTTTTATGTCTCTACTAGAACTGTAGCTCATGCACTACGTAGGAGGTTCAAATGTGGCGCCTAGGTTCCAAGTCCTGCAATAAAAACAGAAAAGAACGTTGGTCAGAATGTTCACCACGGCCCCGTGCTCAGCGAACACGGCCCGTGGTCAGAGGTACAGTGATTGTCTTCTGGATCCCTGTTACTGGGAGTTGGACACGACCCCGTGTTGCACCGACACGGCCCCGTGTTCAGCTCTCTGTAACTCAGAAAATAAAAACTGCCAGTGATGATGCTGGGCACGGCCCGTGTCCGACCAGGCACGGCCCGTGCTGAGCTCTGCAGAAACTGAAAAATCTAAAAAAGATCCTAAAAAAAATAAGAAAAACGATTAGGCCGTTGATTCCTAACTTTCTTAAAATCCTTGTGTCCCCGGCAACGGCGCCAAAAACTTGATGCCTGTGAAGTGTTATATATATTAGGTGTATATTTTAAGCCCCTTTAACACTTATTTTTAGCCAAGTTTTAAATTTATAAAACATGATATTTTACTAACACTAAACACACATATGGGCAAGTGCACCCATCGTGAGCGTAGTATAGTGTTGGCAAGATACCGAGGTCGTCCAAGGACACAAGAGCTTTTAGTACCGGTTTATCCTCAACGTCTAATCAAAATAAAAAGCTTAGAAAAATGTTTTAAACTAAGAAAAATAAAAACTAACTAAAATGCTGAAAATGAAAATAAAAAGAAAAAACAGATAGACAAGATGAATCACTTGGTTCCGACTCGTATCTAGTGTAACCTTTGATTATTTCCGCACTTTTGCACATGATTAAGAGATTATCTTAGTTATTGTAGTAGGCCCCTCTTTTGAAGGTGACGTTACCCTCACCCCAGTAGTTTGAGTCAGCAAGGATACAATCCTAAAAGGGTGGATTATTGGAAGATAATGAATTAAGTTATTAATGCAATATTATGGTAGGCCCCTCTTTTGGAGGTGATGTTACCCTCGACTAAGTAGTCTGAGTCAGCAGGGATACAGTCCTAAATAGCCGGGTTATAGTATTAATAGTAGTTAACTTATGAGGGGATCAAAGAGTTTGGACCCCCGCCATCCAATACCGTGAAGTATTGAAGGAGGTCCTACTAAATTTGACCCAGGTCCATTGCAGGACCTCTAAACGCTGAATAATGGCAAGACCTTTACCAAACCGTTCCCTTAACCCCCGACCAGGTAGCCAACATACCTCCATATAGACCGTGGAGATATGAATGGTGAAAATCTTTTATTTTATATAGACAGTAAAATAATTTCAAGACACCACGGACAAACGATAAAGAAAGATCACCTTCAACATAAGCAACTAGTTATTAAAGTCATTAATACGAAACCAAATAAAAAGTGCAAAAGATTAGAAATAAAAAGTATTACACTAGACACTTTGTCTTCACCAAGTGATGTAAGAGACTTAGGCAAACATGGCCTTGATTGTCAAGAACTCTTACGATCAATCTTGGATCCCGAGACGACTCACACACTCTACGATGGACAATGGATGATGGTGGTGGATGATGGTGTTATGGTGGTGGTGGGTGGTGGGTGAAGTGTGAGAGAGGTGGTGTGCCAAGGGATGGTTTGAGCTTGAGCCAAGCACATCTATCTATAGGCTGAACAGAAGCTTGGGCACGACCCCGTGTCCAGTGGGCACGGCCCCGTGTCCACATCCTTCTCTTTCTTCATTAAATGCAGCTTTGTCTTATTAGTTGACCACGCCCCCGTGTCCGCAGAGCACGACCCCGTGGTGCAGAAGAATCTTTGTACTATGCAGATTTGCTGGATTGTGCGAATCTTATAGTTGACCACGGCCCCGTGTCCGCTGAGCACGGCCCGTGGTGGGCAATAGAAGCTTCTACCACTTTGTCTTTTCTGCTGACACTTGGGCACGCCCCCGTGCTGGCTGAGCACGGGGCGTGTTCAGGCTTCTGATCTCTTGTTTTGCTTGGGAAGATGCTGTTGTGGGGTCGGGCATGTCACATCTTGTTCCTTTTCTTGTATTTATGTCAGATTTTGATGTCTTTTTGCTTCTTTTGTTAATTTGAGCTCATTTAATCCTGAAAATACAAAAGGAAGACAAAAGCACACTTTTTCCAACATTAGTACTAAAAAGGGGTTAGTTTTATGCCTCAATTGATGAAATTTATATGTTAATATTTGAACACATCATCACTTTATACAAAACCAATATTTTCATTGCATCAATTGAAAATCATAAAAATGTATATCGATGTCAATGTTATTTGACTGGTATCGGTTCAACTCGTCACAGTAATCAACTCCGTTTCATCTCTCCAATTTAATTATCATTTCATAAGTTTTTTTTAAACTAACTAACAAAGAAATAATTATCATATTAGTTAGTGTCTTTATTAATTATTATTTTATAAAAATTGTAAATTTAATTAATTGTAAAATTATATATATGTTTAAATAAAAAAGGTTATATTTCATATCTTTCTACAAAAGCAATAAATTGAATTGTTAGTTAACAAAATAAATGTTATATATATTTTTGCTTTATAAGGGTATATTTAATTAATGGAAAATTACGATATTATTCATTAATCCACACCAATTATGAAAATAGTCATCTGAAGCATCTTTAAGGATGCTACATCACCTGCTTACCTGTTGTAGGTTGTCTAGAGAGGTTTCAACCTTTTCTCTTTTTTTTCGTTTCCATCATGATTTGTAAACAAACATAACTTTTATATACGGTAGTATTTAAAAAATACTATCTTATGAAAAACGTTATGTCTGTTTAAAAATTATAGTGGAAAAAAAGGAAAATGCTGAAGCCTCTCTAGAGAAACTACTTTATTCTCTCTAGTTTGGTGTATTTTGAAAAAAAAATATTATTGTATGAAAAAGTTATGCTCATTTAAAAATCGTGGTGGAAAAGAAAAAAAAACGGGAAAAGGTTTCAGGTTGTTATTTTCGTTACGGGTGTTCAAGATCAGATTATCCGGTTTTGGATTTCTGAAAACCAGATATCCAAAAATTTCGTATACTGAATATGTAAGACCCCGTGTTTCGAAAAGTCAAAGTTAAAGTCAAGATTGAAGTCAAAGGAAGAAAAGATTGCTAATTGCGATCTGTCACTCATTTCTTAACTACTGTTTTGACTTCTTTGACTTGTAATCGAATCTTTTATTTTGGTTGCTTTAGTTGTATTATGTGGAGTATTTAGTAATAATCGAGGGATAATCGATGTTTGTCGCATGTTTTATCGCTTTATCGCTTATCGTATCGCTATCGCAATCGCATTCGCAACTCGAATTATGCGTTTTGGATATTGTTTTACGTGTGTGTGCTATTTATGTGTTACTTGTGCATGTTAAATTATGTTTATGTTTGTGGTGATTAATCAAAACGCAATCGCAACTCTATCGCAATCAAAACGCAAGCGCTAAACGCCAGTTAATTATGATGATTGTATGTTAGATATAGTATTTGTGTGTTTATTATTACTCTATCGCATCGCTATCTCGAAACGCATCGCAACGCTCAACACGCGAATCAAAACGACAAAACTCAACACGCCGGACACCGGGATCGAGTGACCATCCGATCGGATTGCCATCCGATCGGTAGCCCATCCGACCCTAGTGCACTTTCCTCTTTTGGAAACCCTATAAATACCCACCTGTCACATCATTTATGATGTGACAGCTCCTCCACTCGACCAGCTCGCTCAAGCACTCTTTTCTCTCGATTTCTCGCGATTCTTGTAAATTTTCAACCTAAATCTTGTACTTCTATGATCTACATGCACTCCTTCATCTTTTTCACCTTTGGATTTTAACTTTTAACCGTGAAATCAACGGATTTGAGGTATTTTAGGGTGATGTCAACATGGAGTTCTTATGAACTTCAAGTGTTGGCCTCATTTCACCAAGAACAACTCAGATCTGAAGGATTTCCACATGAATCAACAATGTTTTCGCATAGATCTACACATATTCATGGTTAAAAGGGCAGAAAGAAGGTTCTCCAACTTTCTTTGAACTCTTTTACACTCAATGCATTCAAAACTGATAGAATTGGAGCTCGTTCTGATCTTCTACTCCTTCTTAGTGATGTGTCGGTTCAAGATTTGTTTTCTATCAAAGAGACAACCGACTTCGGGTTAAACACAAACCACCTTCTCGAACAGTTGACCGACTGGACTAGGGTGATTCCTGTTCGATGGGACCACCTGGGTCTTGATGGGGTTTCTATTGTTTGGCACGTCGTCATATCGTCTCGATCAAAACTGCAAAACTTTCAAAACAATCCAGTGTCAAAGACGATCAGGTCGTTGGGACGGATTTTCGTCCGATCGGATTGCCATCCGATCGGACAGCCATCCGATCGGCTTACACTTGGTTCCACACTTAAACTTTTGTTTCAACTTTTCAAGGATCTGAACGTCGAACGGATTGCCGTCCGATCGGATTGCCATCCGATCGAACGACCATCCGACCATGTGACGTTTGGGACTTCAACACTTTAAAATAATTTTCAACATGTTCAATGCATAGTCAGTAACCAACGGATTGCCACCCGATCGGATTGCAATCCGATCAAGTGACAATACTGCTGTGAACTTGTTATCACTAAGTGCCTGCCAATCGGATCTTTGCCCGATCGAATGACCGTTAGATCGATCGACCTGAAAGGTAGAGATACTTCTCTGTTTTCAAAATGCTACAACGAAAACTTCAAAGCCATCATACACAAACACATCCTTACCAAACAAGATGTCAATCCAATCGAATGGCCATCCGATCGGATGGCCATCCGATCGGATGACCATCCGAACGGATTGACATCCGATCGACTGGCCATCCGATCGGATTGCCATCCGACCAGATTACCATCCGACACTTGGTACTTTGCACCATTTTACGCGCCGCTTATCGTTTATGCTATCGCTAACTGTTCAGGCTAATCTCTCAAGAGCTCCCTTCAATCCAAGAGAGTGTTTACTTGTTAAACACAATCTGTAAGTATACTCAATCCCTTTTTGCCTTATGCACTTTTGGGTGTTACATACGTTACTTATTCAAATCACAATCGACACACAACGCAAACACTATCTATACGTTGATCGCTAATGCATGTTACGTGTTATTCGATGAATACTTGTATGTTATGTTAACACAGTGATTGTTTCCTGACACCTTAGCAACTATAGTACTATAGTTTGGACTCAGCACCTGTCATGGACATGGGTTGCTAAGGGTTACTTCACGTGTTCCAATGGGGACATGTGTTACGTATTCTACAACTCGTAGTCACGTCTGTGCATATTTCTCTGTCGATAACCTACTTGCCTTCACTTTATACATGTTACATGCTGGTTATGCGTAAACGATTTCGAGCTCTATTATACTATATCAAACTTGTATGCTTACCTTTACACTATGTGTATTGACCTTTATTTTAACGTATGTGACAGGTGCTTAGGATGCTGTGCCTTATCTGCTTTTGTGGAATCAAGTAGGATGGAGTCTAGAAACAAAGACAATTTATTTATTTGAATCTGAGTTGTCGGAACATGTTTTGTTTTGAGAATATCTATATCTGTAATAATTAGATTACTTAATGGGTTATGGTATGGGACATAATATTAACTATTTGGTAATTTAGTCGTTATGGAATTTCTCTTGACAATCTGTTTCGCTCAGTGCCATGCCCCGATGTTTTCGTCATCGGTTGGGGTGTGACAGATTGGTATCAGAGCCATAACTATAGGGAATTAGGCAAGACTCGACCTAGTCCGGGTCGATGTCTTAGAAACGACCTAGACTATAGTCTAAGTACCAACAGACCTACTTGTGCATGCCCCTTAGGGTTTTGTACGAGCTTACTTGCTATTTCTCGCTCGCACTCACTACACTATCACTGCACTCTTTTTTTTTTAAATGAAAGAGTGATTAGGTCGAGATTAGGTGTGAAAACTGCAAACTCTCGACTAAATCGCTTGTTCGACCTGTATTTTTATATATAAACAGGAGAATTTGCGTTGAATCAGGAATGAAATCCGTACTTTAATGCAGATTGTCTTTTCTATTTTCATCAAAACGGGAACAAGGAAGTTGAGTTAGGGGTGAAACCCGAACCTTGATGACTTGTTCCATACTTTATTTTGGTTTTACAAAACTCTCACCAAAGTCTCAACGGACTCCAACGACTTGAAGTCACACTACAACTGTAAGGATGCATGCCGATCGCCTAAAATCGAGACGAGAGCACAATCCCGAAAGTCAAGGTGTGTACCATAGGTCCATGTGAATAGTCGAACCACTTTGGGTAGTCAATGTCTCGCACCAAGGCAATCTATACTCGATTTTATGTGCTTTCGATTCTGGAGTTCGCTACCGCTAACTCTGATAATTCGTCGCCTATATGTGGATTTTATGTGATTATGTGGTTTTACCTGTTTATGAGTTTCAATTTTGGTGATTTATATGCTTTTCGCTTTTCGCATTGATCGACACATACAATTCGCATTGCACATCTACCTCAAATCGCTAACATATCGCTGCTACTTGTAGATACTCGCATGCTATGTTACTCGCTGTATCGCAGTCGCTATTCTCAAACGCGCGCGGACTTGAATGATAGGTTTCTGTATTCTGACTGCCTCTTATGCTTCTGTGCCTTACGTGCTTACGTGCTCCTACGTGCTTATGTATTATGTGTTTATATGCTTACGTGATTTTGTGATTATGTGTCTATGTGTTACGTTGATCATGTTCCTGAGCTTTAGTAGTAGTTCGTGTGAGGTGAGATTCGATTATATAGCGTTTTGAATCCTATGGCGCCGTCTATTGCAGACGATGTCGTCATTTGGATCATTTCACTCACGTTCCGCTAGCCGCAATCATGATGACAAACGCATCGTCGCCCTCGTCGCTAAGCAAATGGCGAAGGTTATCCCCCAAATTGTTAGTGAGCTGAACGAAAACGCTAGCAAATCTTCTGAAGAGTCCAGGACTGATGCTCCTAAGTCTGCTTTTAGCTTCAAACAGTTCAAAGCCTGTGGCCCGAAAGAATTTACCGGCGAAGATGGGCCTACAGCCATGTTTCAATGGTTTGATTTGATCGAGGTCACCCTGCGCCAGAGTGGCTGTCCTGATAATCTCCGTACTCTTAAAGCAACTGGCGTCTTCCAATCCCGAGCTTTGGATTGGTGGACGACCGATAGAAACAAACGCGTAAATGATGCAGCTTACGGGTTGACGTGGGATGAGTTGAAGGACGTCATGATGCAAGAGTTCTGCCCTCCCCACGAGCACCAAAAACTGAAGGACGAATTCTGGCATATCAAGCAGAAAGATGGAGACAGCGCTGGTTTCACTGCTCGCTTTAAGCAGCTAAGCATAATCTGTCCGAGCCAAGTTACTACGCCCGAAATCACCATAAAAAATATATCCGTGCTCTTCCGGATTGCGTGGCTGATTTCATTCAAGCTGCAAAGACGATGACAATTGAGGAAACTTTCTTACTCTCTGCTGAGATCAACGACAAGTGAGTCAAGTCTGGTTGCTGGGATAAAGCATCCAAGACTCTGCATCAAGCTACCACCACCGCAACCGCTGAAACCGCCGCCGCTCCGCAGTCTTCAAAGTCCTCTCGTCACAAGAGGAAGAACAACAACAACAGTAGCAAAAATTGCGCTGCCACCACTGCTGCCCCACTCCAATCAGTTCCTGCTCAACCGTAGCCTCAACACCGCCAAGTAGCGGCACCTGTTACAAACGCACCGCCGGCTAAGCGTGCGTACACTGGTCCTCACCCGGCTTTCCCTACTTGTACTTATCACCATCCAGTGGGAATCGCCTGCAGATACTGTGTCCATTGCAACATGTACGGCCACTTCACCGCAAACTGCCGTACTGGTCCACGTCAAGCTCCAGCTCCAGCTCAAGGTCAAGGTCAAGCTCCTACTTAGCAAGCTCTACTTCCTGCTCCTCAAGGACAGCAAGCGGCTCCTGTACCCGTGATCCATGCTAGAGCTTGATTCGCGTGTGGTGATCCCAACTACATCGCGAACATGTGCCCAAATCGAGTAGTGAACCAAGAGCCACAACAGCAGCAGCCCCAGCAATAGCAGCAACAGCAGCCAGCAGCCCGCGGACGTACTTTCAACATCAATGTCCTCCAAGCTCAAGCAGATAACAACGTGGTCAATGGTACATTCCTTGTGAATGGTATTTACGCTTCATGTTTGTTTGATACTGGAGCCGATAACTGTTTTGTATCGTTTGAATTCGAAAAGATCCTTAATCGTAAGCGCGCCCATATCCCCTCGACATTCGATGTTGAAGTTGCCACCGGAAGAACCGTCGCTGTCAACTATGTTCTTCGTGATTGTACTCTTGAACTCAACAATCACATCTTTCCTATCGACCTTATTCCGATGCAGCTCGGTAGTTTTGACGTCATAGTAGGCATGGACTTTCTTCGTGAAAACCATGTTGAAGCTGTTTGCTTTGATAAAATGATTCGATTCCCGCTCGCTAATGGTGATCAACTTTGTGTGTATGGCGAAACTCCTTCGAAAGGTCTCAAGCTCATGTCATATGTCCAAGCTAGCAAGTATCTCCGCAAGGAATACCAAGCTTTCTTGGCTAACATTGTAGTAGCGGAGAAGGAAAAGGAAGGTAATCCAGGAGTAAGCGATGTTCCCGTTGTTTGTGAATTTCCTAACATATTCCCTGATGAGTTACCCGGTTTACCTCCGAGTCGTGATATCGACTTTCGTATCGACCTCATTCCTGGAGCCAACCTTGTTGCTAAAGCTCCTTATCGACTCGCTCCGTCCGACATGCGCGAACTCTCGAGTCAGCTCCAGGAATTGCTTGATAAAGGCTTCATTCGCCCTAGCACCTCTCCTTGGGGCGCACCAGTCCTTTTAGTAAAAAAGAAGGATGGGTCGTTCTGGATGTGCATTGACTACAGGGAATTGAATAAGCTGACGATCAAGAATCTCTATCCCCTGCTTCAAATCGATGATTTGTTTGATCAGTTACAAGGTGCTACGTGTTTCTCGAAGATCGATCTACGCTCAAGCTATCACCAACTTCGCATTCAAGAAGAGGATATACCCAAAACCGCTTTTCGCAATCGTTACGGCCGCTATGAGTTCGTGGTTATGCCTTTTGGTTTAACCAACGTACACGCGGTTTTCATGGATCTGATGAATCGCGTGTGTAAACCGTTTCTTGACCGCTTCGTCATCGTGTTCATCGATGATATCCTGATCTATTCCAAGTCGAAAACCGAACACGCGCAACATCTACGTTTGGTTCTCGAGCTACTCCAGGGGAATCGACTCTATGCCAAATTCTACAAGTGCGAATTTTTGCTGGAGGAGGTTCAATTCCTCGGTCATATTGTCAATAGTAAAGGTATTCACGTCGACCCTGCGAAGATCGAAGCTGTTAAGAGTTGGGTTACACCTAAGAACCCGTCTGAAGTCCGTTCTTTTCTCGGACTAGCGGGCTATTATCGCCGATTTATCGAAGGATTCTCTAAAATCGTCGTACCGCTTACTTCTCTCACGAATAAAGACACGCGTTTTGTTTGGGGAACCAGACAAGAGACTGCCTTTCAAACTCTCAAGCATATGCTTTGCAATGCTCCCGTCCTCGCTTTACCGGACGTAAACGATGACTTCATTGTCTATTGCGATGCCTCGAACCTTGGTCTTGGTTGTGTTCTGATGCAATGGGACAAGGTTATCGCTTACGCGTCTCGTCAACTCAAGATCCACGAGAAGAACTATACAACCCACGACCCCGAGCTAGGCGCAGTTGTTTTTGCGTTGAAGATTTGGCGACACTACCTTTATGGTACAAAGTGTACGGTCTTTACCGACCATAGGAGCCTACAACACATCTTCAGCCAAAAAGAACTGAATATGCGTTAACGCCGATGGGTGGAACTTCGCAATGATTATGACTGTGAGATTCGTTATCATCCTGGCAAAGCAAATGTCGTTGTCGACGCCCTCAGCAGACGAAGCTATTTGCATAGCACTCGTAATGTTCAAGCCCAGCATCATCTCGAAACTCTCATCCGCGAAGCTCAACATGCTTGTTTCACCGAACGCACTTTGAAGAAGGAAAGGATTCTCTGCGATGGAGCCCAGTTAGTGAATAAGTCGAATGGGATTTTCCATTATCTGGACCGAATTTGGATTCCTAAGCAGACCGATTTACGACAGATTCTGATGGACGAAGCCCACAAGTCTCGATATTCTATTCATCCTGGTGCCGATAAAATGTACCAGGACCTTCGCTACAAGTACTGGTGGCCGGGCATGAAGAAAGATATCGCCCTCTATGTTTCGAAATGCCTGACTTGCTCAAAAGTCAAGGCCGAGCACCAAAGACCCTCTGTCTTATTCATCCAACCCGAGATCTCTATGTGGAAATGGGAGAGTATAGCTATGGACTTCATAACTAAACTTCCGCGCACGCCATCAAGTCACGACAGCATCTGGGTTGTCGTTTACCGTTTGACCAAATCTGCTCATTTTCTGCCGATACGAGAAGACTACAAGGTAGAAAAATTAGCCCGAATCTACACCAATGAGATCATTTGTCGAGATGGGACACCTCGCGACATCATCTCTGACCGCGATGGTCGGTTTACCTCGTGTCTTTGGGAAACGTTTCAATCTGCTCTCGGTATGACTCTTAATCTAAGTACCGCTTTCCATCCCCAAACCGATGGTCAGAGTGAGAGAACGATTCGTACCCTTAAAGACATGCTCCGTTCCTGTGTCATAGATTTCGGTGGTAATTGGGACGCATACTTACCTTTAGTCGAATTCTCGTACAATAACAGTTATCATTACAACATTCAAATGGCATCATTTGAGGCATTATACGGAAGGAAATGTCGGTCGCCTATTGTATGGCACGAGATCGGGGACTCGTAGATAACCGGCCAGGAGCTGTTGCAAGAAACGATTGACAAAATCCTCCAAATTCGAGACAATTTGCTGAAAGCTCGGAGTCATCAGAAGAGTTACACCGATAGACGGCGCAAGCCCCTTGAATTTGACGTTGGCGATCACGTACTCCTAAAGGTATCACCTTGGAAGGGTGTGGTCAGATTCGGCAAGAAAGGGAAACTCGCGCCTCGATATATTGGTGTCGCAACCCCCGATCCCTTATCTGTCCCGGGAACGGGCGGACGCGAACTCAGTGGCGGTGGTATCAGTTTGTTAATTTGGCAGCGGAATTTACATCAGGACCGTAGTTAGGAAATGTTTATCAGAGTAAAACCACCATATTTAATATTAATAATCACAAGGGCAAAACCCAAGTTTCTTATTACAATACGTTTATAGGGATAAACCATATTTTATTGAATTTAAAACATCGTCTTTTAGGTAACTTTTATAGCCACATTTTTTCCAAGCCTTCAGTGCTCTCCAGCTGGCTTTTTACTAATTGGCTGTCACATTGTGTTACCTGAAACGCGTTTTAAAAACATTTGTCAGTGGGAAATACTGGTGAGTGAATCCCAGTTTAATCAAGAAACATTTTATCAATTAACACAGTATTGAGAGCGATCACATTGTTTATTTCTACACAATTACTCATTCAGTACTGTCAATCCTGACTTGTGGGTCATATTACACATTGGCTAACTCGTTGTCCAATGGTAACGTACTGTCATCCCCGACTTACTACTCGCGGTAGTAAATTTTGTATACAAAACCCCAACATACCGGCAGTAATTGAAGAACTACAAAGACTCAATCACCGCTTAATCACATTGTAAAACAATTAAGGTTTTGTAAAATATTACAAAAAGGTTAACAAAAAGAGGATAAACTCACATTGCTATCTTAGATTTCGCGTAAGGGTTTCCTGGGAATAATCTATAATTTACACAAATGTACATAGGTTAGTATCATAACCCTTTGAAAATATTAATGATACCCTCCCCGAGACGGCATTCCAACAACTACGTCGGGCAGAACCCCGACAGTTATTACGGAATCCTAAATCAATCGGGCAGCGTATCTATTATAAAATCGGGGTTATAATACTTACAACGGAGCAGAACCTCGCTAATTAGGGGGTATAATACCAGCTTTATAATGCCTATATTCAGAATTTGTGATTGAGAATGAAAGAAATGAACGACGGAAAATGAAAACCCGTTGCCTGCTTATATAGGTGCTGAAACTGGTTCCCACGCGGCCTGCGTAAAGAACAGACAAGGGTTACGCGGCCCGCGTCAACCCTGGTCAAACGTATAGCTTGTCCCGGACAATGATCTAGGTTCGACACGATGATGACACGTGTCATCACCGGGCTGCGCCACATTTTGAAACTCTCACGGCCCGCGTTAACTTAATGGGGGGTCTTACACGGCCCGCCTGAACTTAAGAAAACTAACGAAATCAGGTTCCAACCTCTATACCGCCCGCGTAAAGGCTTGGGGTGGGTCTACGCGGCCCGCCTTAACTTAATATTTTCAGATTTTGAATTATTTTAATTACTATAACATATTTCGGGCTCGGTTTTCACATACGGGGTGTATTTAAAGATATATTGGGACATTTTAAAATATATTTAGGGTATCGGGAATATTATGAGGGTGTTGGTTTTACTGAGGGTTGTTACATTCTCCCCACCTTGTTTTAGAGCTCGTCCTCGAGATCTACTGGAATAAGTGCGGATATTTCCTTTGCATTTCAGATTCAAGCTCCCATGTGTACTCAGGTCCTCTTTTGGAGTCCCACTTCACTTTGACCAGAACTAATCTCTTGTGCTTGAGATTTTTGACTTTCCTGTCTTCAATTTGTAGAGGCCTTTCTACAAACTTAAGTTGTTCATTTACTTCTATATCTTTAAGAGGTACTATTAGTGATTCATCGGCTAAACATTTCTTGAGATTAGATACATGAAACACATCATGTATTTCTGTCATTTCCTCTGGCAGTTGTAGCTGATAGGCTACAGGTCCTATTCTCCTAATGATCTCAAAATGTCCAATATACCTGGGATTTAGCTTTCTCCGTTTGATGAATCTTACTATTTGATATGCTAAAAGTGGTTTAACTAAATTAAACCCTAAACTAGACTCTCTAAGTTTTAAATTTATAAAACAAAGACTCTCTAAAACCTAAACCACACGACCGCCAAGTGCACCGATCGATGCAGTATAGCCTAAGGAAGTCCGAGTATCGAACCCAAGAGACTCTACTAAATTTCGCTAATGACTCTATCTAGACTTAGACTGACACGGACTTAACTAATTTGTTTATTTGATAAGGGGGGATTCTAAAAATCCTAAATAAATAATAAAATAATGCTAAAAGACTAGACACGAACTCGAACGAAGGCTTTGACCAGTGGCGATGAAGACTACCTAGGCTAGACGCAAGTTTAATTCAGAATGGATTTCTATTCGATAGTTTTGTGGTATGAAACCGGGATCATTGGATACTAAACCTACTAAGACACCACTAAGCCCCTCAAACACTCTCAAGGCGATTCTTGTGGCACTACCTAGGCTGTTGTGCTTACCGGTTTTCTAGATTTCCTCACAGTTCTCTAGTTTCTTGAAAGTGCCTAAATAAGACAATCTACCTCACAGCGTGAAAGTATAAGGCAACTATGGATTTTAATCTTGGTTTAATAGACAAGAGAATGTTTAAGGACTAGACCAATTTCTTAGACCTAGCTATAAACCAAACCGAGACCTACTAATAACCTCGAGCCTCACAGCGACAAGATTAGCAGAACACTTGATTTTATTAAATTACCGATTATTACTTCTAAGGTTAGTTACGTAATTTCACCTTAAAGAGTTAAAGATTTATTATGTGATATAGACACTCACCTAAATCAAGAACCCTAGCACAACCCTATTATGTGATAAAGACCGTCACCAATGATTATACGAAGCAATAAACAGCGATAAAACAAATATCAAGCATGCATATACACCAAGTTAAAATTCCATAGCCTTTACAATACAAGAAAATCCATAAACCACGCCAAAAACCGAATAAAAATCCAATCTTTAATTAAACCATTGTCATAAGCCTAGGTAGTT
Organism: Helianthus tuberosus; assembly: GCA_030545235.1. NCBI lineage: Eukaryota > Viridiplantae > Streptophyta > Magnoliopsida > Asterales > Asteraceae > Helianthus > Helianthus tuberosus. The sequence continues at coordinate 177,203,452 of CM060401.1, forward strand.
AAAGGTATTTAGCTAAGAAACATAATCTTAAAGACAATCAAACAAGGTTTAGAACAAGAATTCATTAGAATAAAACAAGTAAACTAGAAGATAAAAGAAACCGAATAATAAAATCCGGTAGTTCCTTGTTCTTCAAGCTTCCCGCTCGATCCCCGTGATCCCGTAGCCTTGATCCTTGCCAATGAAGCTTCACAATTCGTCCCACTGATTTCTTCTTCGTGCGTCCCCTCTCGTCGAATGATGTTCTCCTGCCGATCAATGTTCTAATATATAATATACACGTTCACCCATCTTTGATAGAATGGGCTTTGGCCCAACAATCATAGTGGCCGCTTCACGTCTGATGTTGATTAAAATATGCAGCTCACCTCTCTCCAATATAATACATATGGCCCTCGTTAATTTACAAACTGCCCTCCTTAAAAATAATATTAATCCCCTCAAAGAAAATAATAACTGACAACCACAAGAATAATAGCCGTATGCATGCGTCTAGATTTTATATTCAAATTTGTTTCACCAACTTCATAATTAATTCCCATCTCTACGGTCCAAAATTATGCGATGCGGCCCAAACTTATTTTACACTGAACGACCCAATTCAAAATAATGCAGCAGATCTCCTTTTTATTAATTTCCATCACTTGTCATCCAACTCTATTTCTTTTCTTTTGATTATGTTCTATGCATCCTCCAACATAAATCTTGTACATGATCTTGTCAATATCACAATTATATTCTAATTAAAACCCACCAAAGTCCATATTAACAATCCCATTTCAATTGTACGATGATTCCATGAAACCTTGTTCTGCATATGCCTTTCTTTTGTCAATAGCAAGCCCCCAAGAAAATAATATATTTTTTCCTCCATGGTGGAACAACCTTCCTTATAAAATAGAGATAGTGATTTCGGCCCACTCACAGAAAATAGCGGTAATTTTTCTTCGGACCCTGGCATCCTACTCTGCCTAACTGGCTGGTTATTTTCATATTACTCTTTTTTGTTCCATTTGCACCAGGACCTGGCAAAACACAAAATAATATAATATACTACTAATAACTAAATAAACAAATAAAAACCATACAATAATTATACAATTTACACGGGATAAATATGTGTATTTTACCCTACATCAAATATCCCCACATTTAACATTTTTTCGTCCTCGAAAAAGAATTATGCATAACGGAATCATAGTCGGAATAATCATTCGGGACAAAAGCTTAAATTACTTATTAAAACCGAAACTTTTGTTAACCGCGATTGCAAGTATATTTGTCCTTTTAAACCCAAACCCGGTTCCAAGCCCTTATCATGCAAGTTTAGTTCAAGTACGGTCAATCTACCTAGGGTCTCACGCTAAGAATTGCAAGTCCACCTAATCCCCCCTCAAGCTTATAGGACAAAAGGAACAACCACTGGGTTATTTCCTAACCGTTTTATACCAAGATCAAGAGAGTTTAAAATCAAATCTATTCTTGTTTTTTTCTCATTTTTTTCATCACTTTTTCATTTTTTTTTCTTTTTTCGAGCTTAGACGTTGCTTTCCCTAACCCAGAGGCATTCCGGCTGTAGAGTCACTATCCCCAACTCGGATTACTTAGGCTTCGGTACTTTTTATTTATTTTGCAAGGTCGATTTCACAAACCCTAGCGGTAATCCGGCTGTAGAGTCACTATCCCCAACCCAGACTACATAAAAGTGGCTACTTTCATTTAGTTTCTAGCTCTTTTTATTATTATTTTTTTTTCATCTTCAACGAGATAATGACCAAAAACTCTAACGATCTTAGCTTATAAAGGCATCCCTTATACTATTTTTGGCTGTTTCAGTTTCCCCACTTTCCCTAGATGAGAACCCACTAGTAGACCGACAATTAGGTATATTTTAAGATCAAAGGAACCCAAAACCGAATCGAGTCTACCCGCACATCCCAAACTAGACACAAGCTCAATTATTTTATCTCATATTATCATTATTTGAACCCGAACAAAAACCCGACTTTTCTATCATTTTCCGTTTTTATTTTGCAAACTTCTTATTTCAAAAGACATTTTTTTTTTTAATTTTTAATTTTTTTTCAAACTTTTTTAATTTTTTTGTATTTTTTGACTTTTTGTTGACTCGACTAACTAAACTAACGACTCTAAACGATAGTTTCCCATCCCCACACTTAAACACTACATTGCCCTCAATGTAGGATGGAAACTGACTCAAAAACTAAAAATAAATAAGAAATAAAAGACTAAGGGCAAAATTGGAAAGGACTTAGCTGGTTAATAACAACGCGTATGCTTCAAAACTCTCGTCCAATCCAGCTCGATCGTATAGCATTTCGGTCGCGATCGGCTTTGACTCTAACAGGCATACTTGGAAAATGCTTGATATTCTGATAAGCAGCTCCAAAATCACCCGAATGGAGATTGAGTACGGGTGGTACATATTCAAACCTGCATAAACAAAAACAAGCAAAAACCAAAGCAGTACCGACTCTAAAAAAAACGACTCAAAGACTACTAGCTAAGACTTAATATACAAAAACTACGACTCAAAATACAAACTCTACAAAACATCCCCACACTTGAACTTAATCAGGAGGTTTTTCCTTGACTTGGACCTTATCTAACCCGTTTAATTCCACCCAATCCTCAAAAATATTTAAAAATTTATTGGTGGAATTAAAAAATATTTTAAAAAAATTTAAACGGGTCAGACCACCAAAATTTAAACTTACCTGGAAGAAACCGAATGTGCGACATGTAGCGAGAAGACTGATCATGTTTGAAATTCAAAGGCTCCTCCTTCTTCTTCACCCTATATAACCCGTTGGTCCTCTTCCGTTTTTGATCTTTTCTTTTCTCTTTCCTTGCCTTCTCCCGTGGCTTTTCTGATTTTTCAGTTTCACCTATCACTAATACCATGGGCCAGCTGTGGTGTTCTTCTTCTTTCACCACTCTCGGAGGATGATCCCCACACTTAGTCTCTTCGTCTGGGGTAGGTTTGATTACCTCTGTCGGTTCACCTTCAAGTAGGGCATCAAAGTACGCTATAACCCCATCAGGATCCAACACTCCTACATCTTCATAGACCGGTAAACCATCTAATTCTAATTCTAAAAACTCATCCTCCCCAGACCACTTAATTTCTACCTCTTCAATTTCTTCCTCTGCACCAAACATTAACCAAAGGGAGTCTCCTAAATCCACTTCCTCCTCCATCACCTTTTCTTTTTCCACTTCATCAAACATCCAACCAAAGGAATCCCCCAATTCCACTTCTTCTTCAATTACTTCTTTCTTCACTAACGACATCTGATACGCCGCCCATTCTTCTTCGTCTATTTCATCATCAGAGTCACTCCAGTAATTAATAATTGGAACCTGTGGAACCGGAGGTGGGACTTCAGCGTCCCTTTTCGTCTCCGTAGCTGAAGTGATCTCTTCATCTGACCAATCCTCATATGGCAGCTCTTTCCCCAGTTCTGGAAATGTTGGAATTAATTCCCCAGTAGAAAGCATGTAACCGAGGTAACTACCTACCGCATCGTATGTATAGCCAGTCGTTGGCTGATCTGGTTGGACTTTTTGCGCTTGTTCCTCTTCTTTCAATCTCCTAGCAATGTCATCTACTGTACGTTGAAGATCTAATAGAGCAGACTGTTGATCTAATAAAGCAGACTCTTTATTTTTATTTATTTGTTCTTGATTTTTAGCGAAATCAGCTAGAGATTTCTGTGTCGCCTCATTCTGCGTCATCATCTACACGAACATCTCCTCAATCCTACCCCAAACAGCATCATCACCCCCATCAAAGTTGCTACCAGAATATTGTTCAGAGTACTGACCCCCACTATACTGTGGCTGCTGACACGGATCATAGTAATATGGCTGATTATCATAATAATTCTAAGAATACCCCTGTGAAAAATATGGTTGTGACTGCACAAAAGGGTTAGCGTAACGTGTGGAGTACCTCGGGAAATATGGACAAAATATAGAGATGTGAGGTATACCACAATTTTAACACATAAAAGGGTTAGCGTAGCATTGTGCAGAGGACCCTCATATTGTGGGCAATTAACAGTAAAATGAGGTCCTCCACAAATTTCACACATATTTACAAGACTCAAGAAAAATAAAAGACACGGACAATTAGACTCCTAAGACTCAAACAAACAAATAGCACGTATGATGTCAATTAAGTCCAAATAAAGTAATCAACGCAATTGCCAAAGAGTCCCCGGCAACGGCGCCAAAAACTTGATGTGCTAAAAGTGGTTTAACTAAATTAACTAAATTAAACCCTAAACTAGACTCTCTAAGTTTTAAATTTATAAAACAAAGACTCTCTAAAACCTAAACCACACGACCGGCAAGTGTACCGATCGATGCAGTATAGCCTAAGGAAGTCCGAGTATCGAACCCAAGAGACTCTACTAAATTACGCTAATGACTCTATCTAGACTTAGACTGACACGGACTTAACTAATTTGTTTATTTGATGAGGGGGTTTCTAAAAATCCTAAATAAATAATAAAATAATGCTAAAAGACTAGACACGAACTCGAACGAAGGCTTTGACCAGTGGCGATGAAGACTACCTAGGCTAGACGCAAGTTTAATTCAGAATTGATTTCTATTCGATAGTTTTGTGGTATGGAACCGGGATCTTTGGATACTAAACCTATTAAGACACCACTAAGCCCCTCAAACACTCTCAAGGCGATTCTTGTGGCAATACCTAGGCTGTTGTGCTTACCGGTTTTCTAGATTTCCTCACAGTCCTCTAGTTTCTTGAAAGTGCCTAAATAAGACAATCTACCTCACAGCGCGAAAGTCTAAGGCAACTATGGATTTTAATCTTGGTTTAATAGACAAGAGAATGTTTAAGGACTAGACCAATTTCTTAGACCTAGCTATAAACCAAACCGAGACCTATTAATAACCTCGAGCCTCAAGGCAACAAGATTAGCAGAACACTTGATTTTATTCAATTACCGATTATTACTTCTAAGGTTAGTTATGTAATTTCACCTTAAAGAGTTAAAGATTTATTATGTGATATAGACACTCACCTAAATCAAGAACCCTAGCACAACCCTATTATGTGATAAAGACCGTCACCAATGATTATACGAAGCAATAAACAGCGATAAAACAAATATCAAGCATGCATATACACCAAGTTAAAATTCCATAGCCTTTACAATACAAGAAAATCCATAAACCACGCCAAAAACCGAATAAAAATCCAATCTTTAATTAAACCATTGTCATAAGCCTAGGTAGTTAAAGGTATTTAGCTAAGAAACATAATCTTAAAGACAATCAAACAAGGTTTAGAACAAGAATTCATTAGAATAAAACAAGTAAACTAGAAGATAAAAGAAACCGAATAATAAAACCCGGTAGTTCCTTGTTCTTCAAGCTTCCCGCTCGATCCCCGTGATCCCGTAGCCTTGATCCTTGCCAATGAAGCTTCACAATTCGTCCCACTGATTTCTTCTTCGTGCGTCCCCTCTCGTCGAATGATGTTCTCCTGCCGATCAATGTTCTAATATATAATATACACGTTCACCCATCTTTGATAGAATGGGCTTTGGCCCAACAATCATAGTGGCCGCTTCACGTCTGATGTTAATTAAAATATGCAGCTCACCTCTCTCCAATATAATACATATGGCCCTCGTTAATTTACAAACTGCCCTCCTTAAAAATAATATTAATCCCCTCAAAGAAAATAATAACTGACAACCACAAGAATAATAGCCGTATGCATGCGTCTAGATTTTATATTCAAATTTGTTTCACCAACTTCATAATTAATTCCCATCTCTACGGTCCAAAATTATGCGATGCGGCCCAAACTTATTTTACACTGAACGACCCAATTCAAAATAATGCAGCAGATCTCCTTTTTATTAATTTCCATCACTTGTCATCCAACTCTATTTCTTTTCTTTTGATTATGTTCTATGCATCCTCCAACATAAATCTTGTACATGATCTTGTCAATATCACAATTATATTCTAATTAAAACCCACCAAAGTCCATATTAACAATCCCATTTCAATTGTACGATGATTCCATGAAACCTTGTTCTGCATATGCCTTTCTTTTGTCAATAGCAAGCCCCCAAGAAAATAATATATTTTTTCCTCCATAGTGGAACAACCTTCCTTATAAAATAGAGATAGTGATTTCGGCTCACTCATAGAAAATAACGGTAATTTTTCTTCGGTCCCTGGCATCCTACACTGCCCAACTGGCTGGTTATTTTCATATTACTCTTTTTTGTTCCATTTGCACCAGGACCTGGTAAAACAAAAATAATATAATATACTACTAATAACTAAATAAAACAAATAAAAACTATACAATAATTATACAATTTACACGGGACAAATATGTGTATTTTACCCTACATCACTATTCCTTTCCAAGGAGAGACTTTTAACAATACTTTATCTCCTACTTGAAATTCCAATGGCTTGCGTCGGTTATCAGCATAACTCTTCTGTCGATCACGTGCTGCTTTCAGTCGTTTCTTGCCTTGAATAATCTTATTAGTTGTTTCTTGTACTATCTCAGGTCCAGATAGTTGATTTTCCCCAATTTCTGCCCAACAGACTGGGGTTTGGCACTTTCTTCCATAAAGTGCTTCGAATGGTGCAGCATTAATACTCGTGTGATAACTATTATTATAAGAAAACTCTATTAAAGGTAAGTGATCGTCCCAATTACCTCCGAAATCAATTACACAAGCTCTAAGCATGTCTTCCATCGTTTGAATTGTTCTTTCGCTTTGTCCGTCTGTTTGAGGATGATAAGCTGTGCTTAGATTTAACTTGGTTCCCATTGCCTTTTGGAAACTTGACAAAAAATGAGAGGTAAATCGGCTATCCCTATCAGAAACAATTGATAAAGGAATTCCATGTAAAGAAACAATTTCATTTATATATAACTTAGCTAGCTGTTCCATACTGAAAGTTTCCTTCATTGTTAAGAAATGGGCTGACTTGGTTAGCCTATCTACAATCACCCAGATTGTATCATTACATTTCTTTGTTTTGGGTAATTTGGTAACAAAATCCATTGTTATCAATTCCCATTTCCACACTGGTATTTCTAATTGTTGTAACAAGCCTGGGGGTTTCTGGTGTTCAGCTTTGACTTGTGAACAAGTTAAACATTTAGAAACATGGGCTGCTATGTCTTTTTTCATTCCTATCCACCAGAAATTCTTTCTTAAATCTTGATACATCTTGTCATTTCCTGGATGCATCGTATACTTAGACTTATGGGCTTCTTCTAATATACGATAACGTAGGTTTCCTAATTTAGGTATCCACATTCTCTTTTCATGGAATCTCCAAATTCCATCGGTTCCTTGTTCTAATTCTTTTAGCATACCTTTTAATTTTTCAGTATCATCATTGATTACTGATTCTTGTGCTTCTCTTATTTGATTATTTAAATCTACTTGTAGATTTAATTTAAGAGAGCGTACCCTTTTTGGCTTTTCATGATACTTTCGGCTTAAAGCATCTGCCACTACATTTGCTTTTCCTTCATGATACTGGATATCACAATCATAATCACTGAGCATCTTTATCCAGCGTCTTTGTCTCATATTCAACTCCTTTTGCTTGAAAATATACCTTAAACTCTTATGATCAGTGAATATAGTAGACTTACTACCATAAAGGTAACGTTTCCAAATCTTAAGAGCAAAAATTATAGCTCCTAACTCTAAATCATGGGTTGAATAATTCTCTTCATGATTCTTAAGTTGTCTGGATGCGTAAGCTATAACCTTTTGTCGTTGCATCAATACACATCCATAACCTAATTTGGAAGCGTCACAATAGATTACAAAATCTTCAGTTCCTTCTGGTAATGCTAATATGGGTGTATTAGTTAATCTTTGCTTAAGGATTCTAAATGCTTCTTATTGTTTTAATCCCCATTCAAACTTAACAGATTTACAGGTTAGCTTAGTTAAAGGAATGACTATTCTAGAAAAATCTCGAATAAATCTTCTATAATAACCAGCTAATCCTAAGAAACTTCTAACCTCGGTTGGTGACTCAGGGGTTTTCCATTTAGTAATTGCCTCGATCTTTGTTGGATCTACATGAATTCCTTCATGATTGACCAGGTGTCCAAGAAATTGTACCTGTTCTAACCAAAACTCGCATTTTGAAAATTTAGCGTAAAGCTTTTCTTTTCTTAATAGACTTAAAAGTGCGTGCAAATGCTTTGCATGATCCTCCTTATTCTTAGAGTAAATGAGAATATCATCTATAAAAACAATTATGAATTTATCCAAATATGGCTTACATATTCGGTTCATCATGTCCATAAATGCAGCTGAGGCATTGGTTAAACCAAATGGCATGACAGTAAATTCATAATGGCCATACCTTGTTCTAAATGCGGTTTTAGGAATGTCCTCTTCATGTACCTTTAATTGATGATATCCTGGCCTTAAATCGATTTTAGAGAAAAATCGAGCTCCTTGCAGTTGATCGTACAGATCGTCGATTCTCGGTAATGGGTACCGATTCTTAATCGTGACTTTGTTCAATTCACGGTAGTCAATGCACATACGCATTGATCCCTCTTTCTTTTTAACAAACAGTATTGGCGCTCCCCATGGTGACGAACTTGGTTGTATAAATCCTTTCTCCAACAATTCGTCTAATTGTTTCTTCAATTCTTGCATTTCTGCAGGTGCCAAACGGTAAGGTGCTTTGGCAATCGGTGTCGTTCCTGGTACTAAATGGATTCTGAATTCAACTTCTCTATCTGGAGGTTGCCCTGGCAATTCTTCTGGAAATACATCTGAAAACTGAGATACTACGGGAATATCTTTCAAATCCTTTTCTTTAGTGTTAGTGATTATAGAAATCAAATACACTAATGACCCTTTTCTTATATAACTTACAGTTTTCATCACATAGATGAATTTTGTGGATCTAGATGGTTTATCTCCTTTTATTGTGATCGTTTTACCTTTCGGTGAATTTACTTGAATTGACTTTTGATCACATAAAATACTGGCTTTATTGGCTATCAACCAATCCATTCCTAAAACAACATCAAATCCTGCCAGATTCATGAGATAAAGATTTGCAATAAATTTCTGATTTAAAATTTCTATTCTTGCTCCCTGCAAGATTTCAGAAATCCTAACGGTTTCTCCATTAGCTGTCTCTACTAAACATTCTTGTGGTAGTTTAGTTAATGACTGATTTAAAAATTTGAAAAATGATGTATTAATAAAACTTTGGTTTGCACCAGAGTCAAATAATACTTTAGCAAAAACATCATTAACTAAAAACGTACCAGCTATGACATCTGGAATCATTTTGGCTTCATCTGCAGTCAGAACAAATGCTCTAGCATTTTGAGTATCCTTGTTGTTTGTAACTGGAGCTAATTTCGGACAATTAAGCTTGATATGACCGTGTTCTCCGCAGTTGTAACATATCCTGTTATTAGCTTTCTTCCTGAAATTTTCTTCCTTATGTCCCGATATTTTGCAAAAGTTACAGTATATGGAGCATCTTCCTGAATGCTTTCTTTTGCAATTCTTTCAGTAAGGTGCAGAGGTAGAACCTACATTTCTCACACGGTTAGAATTTCCAGGACGAAATTCTTGTGTGAGCTTCTGGGTTAGGTTCCTTCTTTGATCCTCTTCTCGGGTACGGACTAACTCATATGTCAAGGTATTTGCTAGTTCTACAGCTTCTTCTATAGTTTGAGGTCTAGCTGCCTTGACTACGTGTCTTATCTCACCGATTAATCCCCAAATATAACGGGAGATTAACACTAGTTCTGGTGAAGCAAGAGTTGGCACTATTCTAGCATATTCGAAGAATAATTTAGTGTATCCCTTACTATCCACACCAGTCATCCTAAGGTTTAAGAATTTGTTTGCTATCTGTTCCTTCTCATTGGGTGGGCAGAATTTCGTTTCTACCTTGTTCTTAAATTCTGCCCATTCCATATTGTAAGTTCTATCACTTCCTCTTGATTGGAGGATAGTGTTCCACCATTCTAGTGCTGAATTCTTAAATAGATTACAAGCAAACAGTATCTTATCTTCTTCAGCACACTTGCTTATTCTTAAGACTGCCTCAGTTTTCTCTATCCAGCGTAGGGTTACAATGGCTCCTTCGTTGCCCGAGAATTCCATTGGTTTACAAGACCAGAATTCTTTATAAGAACAACCGTAAGACACGGTTCTCCTCCTTTTGGGAATAGGAAATTGAAGTATAGGTCCACTGTTTACACTGTTTTCGGGTTCGATGTGTCGCTTACTGCTATGCTGACTTTTATTATTCGCTTCTTGAATCGTTTGAATAATAAATGGCATTGCATCTATGATTCCTTGAGCCACTATATGTTGAACATCACTATTATCCATTTGGTTTCCTTTGTTATTGATGCTTGGATTCTCATTAACCACGTTAATGTTACTCTGGTTATCATTATTCAGATTTCCTTGATTTCCTTCGTCGGCCATCTGAATTTTAAACATTTACTCCATATTAATATCACAAAATAATATTTAATATAGTTAATCACATGACACGCAATCTAGCCAAAAACGTCGATCATTGCGACTTTTACTCTATTTTCCATATACTATTATGCATCTAATACATATTAGTACTGAAATAAAAATTACAATACCAACAGAAATAGAATTACACTAATAGTAATAGGCATCCGTACACACATATTTTATTTTATTTTATTATTATATTATTATTACTATTACCATCTCCTCTATCACATCACAGATATGGATTTATCCAAAAATCCATATTGCGCTCATCGTATTTCCATACGAGACGCTCTCCCACCTGTCTCATTCTCTCATTGCTTTCTAAAATTTCCTCCCCAAAAGTCCTAAGTTCTTGCACGTTTGCTGCACTCATTGGGGGTGCAGGTTCTAGGAATGGGTTCGGAATCTGGGGTGCGGGTTCCTGATATGGGGGTGAAAGTGCCTGAAATCGGTAAGGATCTTCTAAGATTTCCCTAATATATTCATCGTGGTAATAGGGATCTAAAGGGTCCATACCTGGGTAGGCTCCTATGTTCTGTATAGGTGTGTCTTCATGGATCGGGTAACGCTGCACATAGTCCCTAACGTCATCCCACCAGGGATCGTAATTTGGGTCTAGGGGATTTGGTGCTGGTACCCTAGGGATTTCTTCTGGGTTGAAGTCATGCATCTCCACTTGGTTTTCAGGGTTTTCTATCTCTATTGGTTGGTCAGGGATTTGCAATTGTGGTTGGGGTGCTATTGTTTGTTCCAGATTAGGGTCAGCAGCAGTTGTGGCTAGGATATGGAAATTGGCTAGGCTTCTATTAAGCATATCCTGTGTATGGGCATCTGTCTTTCGCTTAGCAGTTGCTAGAACTCTTTGCTGTTGCAACTTTCGCATTCTTTTCCTACGCGCAAAAGCTTCCTTACTGAACCATCCTCGTTTCTTATGAGGGAATGGCTCTTCTGACTGGGCTTTAAAAGCAAACATCCCTTCTTCCTGATCAGCAGAATACCCAGAAAGGGCAGGCTGTGAAGAGGTACCTTCACTCCTAGGTGAATCAGACAATTGACGACACATGTATGAGGGTCCTTGATCACTCATACTGTAAACTAACAAATAGTCAAATAACACATAACAAATAAATACAGTTATGCACGTATTTCCGTAATTTATTTCCTAACACAAAGTTTAGAATTTAAGTGTCAGCAGAACACTTCTTTGGCTTAGACCAGTGGCTAGGCTCTGATACCACCTTCTGTCGCAACCCCCGATCCCTTATCTGTCCCGGGAACGGGCGGACGCGAACTCAGTGGCGGTGGTATCAGTTTGTTAATTTGGCAGCGGAATTTATATCAGGACCGTAGTTAGGAAATGTTTATCAGAGTAAAACCACCATATTTAATATTAATAATCACAAGGGCAAAACCCAAGTTTCTTATTACAATACGTTTATAGGGATAAACCATATTTTATTGAATTTAAAACATCGTCTTTTAGGAAACTTTTATAGCCACATTTTCCCAAGCCTTCAGTGCTCTCCAGCTGGCTTTTTACTAATTGGCTGTCACATTGTGTTACCTGAAACGCGTTTTAAAAACATTTGTCAGTGGGAAATACTGGTGAGTGAATCCCAGTTTAATCAAGAAACATTTTATCAATTAACACAGTATTGAGAGCGATCACATTGTTTATTTCTACACAATTACTCATTCAGTACTGTCAATCCTAACTTGTGGGTCATATTACACATTGGCTAACTCGTTGTCCAATGGTAACGTACTGTCATCCCCGACTTACTACTCGCGGTAGTAAATTTTGTATATACAAAACCCCAACATACCGGCAGTAATTGAAGAACTACAAAGACTCAATCACCACTTAATCACATTGTAAAACAATTAAGGTTTTGTAAAATATTACAAAAAGGTTAACAAAAAGAGGATAAACTCACATTGCTATATTACATTTCGCGTAAGGGTTTCCTGGGAATAATCTATAATTTACACAAATGTACATAGGTTAGTATCATAACCCTTTGAAAATATTAATGATACCCTCCCCGAGACGGCATTCCAACAACTACGTCGGGCAGAATCCCGACAGTTATTACGGAATCCTAAATCAATCGGGCAGCATATCTATTATAAAATCGGGGTTATAATACTTACAACGGAGCAGAACCTCGCTAATTAGGGGGTATAATACCATCTTTATAATGCCTATATTCAGAATTTGTGATTGAGAATGAAAGAAATGAACGACGGAAAACGAAAACCTGTTGCCTGCTTATATAGGTGCTGAAACTGGTTCCCACGCGGCCCGAGTAAAGAACAGACAAGGGTTACGTGGCCCGCGTCAACCTTGGTCAAACGTATAGCTTGTCTCGGTCATGATCTAGGTTCGACACGATGATGACACGTGTCATCACCGGGTTACGCCACATTTAGAAACTCTCGCGGCCCGCGTTAACTTAATGGGGGTCTTACGCGGCCCGCCTGAACTTAAGAAAACTAACGAAATCAGGTTCCAACCTCTATACCGCCCGCGTAAAGGCTTGGGGTGGGTCTATGCGGCCCGCCTCAACTTAATATTTTCAGATTTTGAATTATTTTAATTACTATAACATATTTCAGGCTCGGTTTTCACATACGGGGTGTATTTAAAGACATATTGGGACATTTTAAAATATATTTAGGGTATCGTAAATATTATGAGGGTGTTGGTTTTACTGAGGGTTGTTACAGTTGGACCCTTCAAGATTCTGGAAAGGATCGGAAAAGTGGCCTACAGAATCGAACTACTGGAGGAACTTAGCAACGTCCACCCGACTTTCCGTGCTTCGAACCTCAGAAAGTGTCTGGCTGAGCATGATTTACAAGTTCCACTGGAGGATCTACAAGTGGAAGAAACATTACACTTCGTGGAGAAGCCTGTCGAGATCATGGGCCGAGAAACCAAGCAGCTCAGATGCTCACGAATTCCCATTGTGAAGGTCCGATGGGAAGGCAAACGAGGCGCAAAGTTCACCTGGGAACTCGAAAGCGACATGAAGGCGAAGTACCCGCAGTTGTTTGTTACGGCTAAAGCCTAATTTCGGAACGAAATTCCCTTAACTAGGGGAGGCTGTAACACCCCGTGTTTCGAAAAGTCAAAGTCAAAGTCAAGATTGAAGTCAAAGGAAGAAAAGATTGCTAATTGCTATATGTCACTCCTTGCTTAACTATTGTTTTGACTTCTTTGACTTGTAATCGAATCTTTTATTTTGTTTGCTTTAGTTGTATTATGTGGAGTATCTAGTAATAATCGAGAGATAATCGATGTTTATCGCATGTTTTATCGCTTTATCGCTTATCGCATCGCAATCGCATTCGCAACTCGAATTATGCGTTCTGGATATTGTTTTATGTGTGTATGCTATTTATATGTTACTTGTGCATGTTAAATTATGTTTATGTTTGTGGTGATTAATCAAAACACAATCACAACTCTATCGCAATCAAAACGCAAGCGCTAAACGCCAGTTAATTATGATGATTGTATGTTAGATATAGTATTTGTGTGTTTATTATTACTCTATCGCATCGCTCGCTCGAAACGCATTGCGACGCTCAACACGCGAATCAAAACGACAAAACTCAACACGCCGGACACCAGGATCGAGTGGCCAACCGATCGAGTGGCCAACCGATCGAGTGGCCATCCGATCGGATTGCCATCTGATTAAGTTGCCATCCGATTGGTGGCCAATCCATCCCTAGTGCACTTTCCTCTTTTGGAAACCCTATAAATACCCACCTGTCGCATCATTTGTGATGTGACAGCTCCTCCACTCGACCAACTTGCTCAAGCACTCTTTTCTCTCGAATTATCGCGATTCTTGTAAGTTTTCAACCTAAATCTTGTACTTCTATGATCTACACACACTCCATCTTTTTCACCTTTGGAATTTAACTTTTAACCGTGAAATCAACGGATTTGAGGTGTTTTAGGGTGATGTCATCATGGAGTTCTTATGAACTTCAAGTGTTAGCCTCATTTCACCAAGAACAACTCAGATCTGAAGGATTTCTGATGTGCACAAAATGAAACATATAAATTACATCAATTGTGGCATAAAACTAACCTTTTTTTAGTACTAATGTTGGAAAAAGTGTGTTTTTGTCTTCCTTTTGTATTTTCAGGATTAAATGAGCTCAAATTAACAAAAGAAGCAAAAAGGCAGCTAAATCTAACATAAATACAAGAAAAGGAACAAACGTGGCATGCCCGACCTCCCCGACAACATCTTCTCAAGCAAAACAAAAGAACAGAAGGCTGAACACGCCCTGTGCTCAGTGAACATGGGGGCGTGCCCAAGTGCCAGCATAAAAGACAAAGCTATAGAAGCTTCTATCGCCCACCATGGGGTCGTGCTCAGCGAACACGGGGCCATGGTCAACTATAAGATTCGCAGAATCCAGGTAAATCTTGATAGTACAGATACGCTTCTGCACACGGGGGCGTGCCCAGCGGACACGGGGGCGTGGTCAACTAATGCAGACAAACTGCAATTAATGAAGACAGAGAAGAGGATGGACACGGGGCCGTACCCAATGGACATGGGGCCGTGCCCGACCTTCTATGCAGGCTATAAATAGGGGAGCTTGGTTCACTTTAAAGGCATCCCTTGGCACACCACCTCTCTCACACTTCACACACCACCATCACACCACCATCATCCACCACCATCATCCATTGTCCATCATAGAGTGTGTGAGTCATCTCGGGATCCAAGATTGATCGTAAGAGTTCTTGACAATCAAATGCCATGTTTGCCTAAGTCTCTTACATCACTTGGTGAAGACAAGTGTCTAGTGTAATACTTTTTATTTTTAATCTTTTTGCACTTTTTACTTGGTTATGTATTAATGACTTTAATAACTAGTTTCTTATGTTGAAGGTGATTCTTCCTTATCGTTTGTCCGTGGTGTCTTTGCATTATTTTACTGTCTATATAAAATAAAAGATTTTCACCATTCATATCTCCACGGTCTATATGGAGGTATGTTGGCTACCTGGTCGGGGGTTAAGGGAACAGTTTGGTAAGAGTCTTGCCTTGTTCAGTGTATAGATCCTGCAAGGACCTGGGTCAAATTTAGTAGGACCTCCTTCAATACTTACCGGTATTGGATGGCGGGGGTCCAAACTCTTTGACCCCCTCATATGTAAGCTACTATTAATACTTTAACCCGGCTATTTAGGACTGTATCCCTGCTGACTCAGACTACTTAGCCGAGGGTAACGTCACCTTCAAAAGATGGGCCTACCATAATATGCATTAATAACTTAATTAATTATCTTTCAATAATCCGACCCTTTAGGATTGTAACCTTGCTGACTCAAACTATTGGGTTGAGGGTAACGTCACCTTCAAAAGAGGGGCCTACTGCAATAACTAAGATAATCTCTTAAAAAGTGCAAAAGTGCGGAAATAATCAAAGGTTACACTATACATGAGTCGGATCCAAGTGATTCATCTTGTCTATCTGTTTTTCTTTTATTTTATTTTTCAGCATTTTAGTTAGTTTTATTTTTCTTGTTTAAAAACCTTTTCTAACTTTTGATTTGATTAGACGTTGAGGATAAACCGGTACTAAAAGCTCTTGTGTCCTTGGACGACCTCGGTATCTTACCAACACTATACTACGCTCACGATGGGTGCACTTGCCCATATGTGTGTTTAGTGTTAGTAAATATCGTGTTTTATAAATTTCAAACTTGACTAAAAAGTGTAAAAGGGCTTAAAATATACATTAAAAACCATACACACTTCACACGCATCAATTTCCACATGAATCAACAATGTTTTCGCATAGATCTACATGTATTCATGGTTAAAAGGGCAGAAAGATGGTTCTCCAACTTTCTTTCAACTCTTTTACACTCAATGCATTCAAAACCGATGGAATTGGAGCTCGTTCTGATCTTCTACTCCTTCTTAGTGATGTGTCGGTTCAAGATCTGTTTTCTATCAAAGAGACAACCGACTTCGGGTTAAACACGAACCACCTTCTCGAACAGTTGACCGACCGGACTAGTGTGATTCCTGTTCGATCGGACCACCTGGGTCTTGATGGGGTTTCTATTGTTTGGCACGTCGTCATACCGTCTCGATCAAAACTGCAAAACTTTCAAAACAATCAAGTGTCAAAGACGATCAGGTTGTTGGGACGGATTGCCGTCCGATCGGACTGCCATCCGATCGGCTTACACTTGGTTCCAAACTTAAAATTTTGTTTCAACTTTTCAAGGATCTGAACGTCGAATGGATTACCGTCCGATCGGATTGCCATCCGATCGAACGACCTTCCGACCATGTGACGTTTGGGACTTCAACACTTAAAACAATTTTCAACATGTTCAATGCATAGTCCGTAACCAACGGATTGCCACCCGATCGGATTGCAATCCGATCGAGTGATAATCCTGTTGTGAACTTGTTCTCACTAAGTGCCTGCCAATCGGATCGTTGCCCGATCGAACGACCGTTCGATCGATCACCCTGAAAGGTAGAGATACTTCTCTGTTTTCAAAATGCTACAACGAAAACTTCAAAGCCATCATACACAAACACATCCTTACCAAACAAGATGTCAATCCAATCGAATGGCCATCTGATCGAATTGCCATCCGACCGGATTACCATAAAAACTTGGTACTTTGCACCGTTTTACGCGCCGCTTATCATTTATGCTATCACTAACTGTTCAGGCTAATCTCTCAAGCGCTCCCTTCAATCCAAGAGTGTGTTTACTTGTTAAACATAATCTGTGAGTATACTCGATCCCTTTTTGCCTTATGCACTTTTGGGTGTTACATACGTTACTTATTCAAATCATAATCGACACACAACGCAAACACTATCTATACGCTAATTGCTAATGCATGTTACGTGTTATTCGATGAATGCTTGTATGTTATGTTAACACAGTGATTGTTGCCTGACACCTTAGCAACGATAGTATTATAGTTTGGACTCAGCACCTGTCGTGGACAGGGGTTGTTAAGGGCTTTACTTCACGTGTTCCAGTGGGGACATGTGTTGCGCATTCTACAACTCGCAGTCACGTCTGTGCATATTTCTCTGTCGATAACCTACTTGCCTTCACTTTATACATGTTACATGTTGGTTATGCGTAAACGATTTCGAACTCTATTATACTATATCAAACTTGTATGATGTCACACCCGCTCGTAGCGGAAGCGCGAGGTGTGATCTGATCGGTTCTCATTGCATAACAATATAAGTGAACATACTAAATGAATAAAACATGCTCCAATGCCATTGTCATAATTGTTCAAAAGATCGCAACATAATTTAAGTACATTGTTTACAAACCATCAAATGAAAATAAGTTGTCATTGTTTTATACATCAAATGTAAGTCTAAAAATGTCAAGGCTTTGACCACTATATCACCGCAAAGAGGCGGTATATAACAGGCAAACCCTTCAATAGTTGGCATGGAGTATTGATACTTGTTTTCCTTGAACTGAAATCTTTGCATTGGTCCACTAATTCCCTGAAATACATGTAAGTTTGAAAACATCAACAAAAGTTGAGCGAGTTCATGCAGTTTAGCTGTATAAGATGTATCGGTATCAAAACAGTATGTAATATGTATTTGTCTCAATTGTAATTGTATCCAAACTGGATATAAGATGTATCCGTAAAATGTGAGTTGTATAAAATGTATATGTATGTAATGATGTAGTATGTAAAGCGTCAATGAAATCGTTGATCATTAATGTTTTGCAAGGACATTAATATGTGTGACGAAAAAGGAAGCAATCCAACCCTAGACGATTTTATGTCGACTCCTATCGACTGGGACACAAACGCACTCTTCTGTATGGGTCCACGACCAAGAGTGGGGCTCGCCAAAACCCATTAGATCTAACCACTTGTACCTAGGTCCAAACTGGATTAATGGTGCTTAGATGTATAACCCTAATTCGCACATGATCTAAGGTGTTTCATTCCCTAACTTTAACATACGTTGAACATGTATTTTCCCCGATAGTTGTAAAGTTGTAAAACATTTAAATGAATAGGGGAACATGAACTCACAGTATCGCGTCCTGTGAATAGATGTAAATAAGATCTCACGTGCGGTCGTCCTGAATAGCGTTGCGACCTACAAATGTTCTTATTTTTGTTAGACACTTCGGTCTTTGTAAAGAACTTGAGTACAAGTCTTGTGTCTTCAATATGTGTAAGACTTGTACGTCTTTACTGTTCGTTAACTGTGTATTCGATGAATGAGTTGTTCAAATGTTATATATATATTTTTCACCAAATATATATATATATATATGTGTTATCTTGTATCTTGTGAGTTGTATAGTCGAATCTAGTCCGCTGAATTTCGTGTCTTATATGTATCAATTGTATAGTTGTGTTTCCAATAATGGTATTATTGGGCCAAGCCCATGTTTTCAAGTTATTGGGCTTAAATAGTACTGGACCTTAAATAGTGTTGGGCCTCTAATAGTGTTGGGCCTCAAATAGTGTTGGGCCTGAATAGTGTTGGGCTTGAATAGTGTTGGGCCTCAAATAGTGTTGGGCTTGAATAGTGTTGGGCTTTGGCCCATATGTTTGGTATTTGGGCTTAGCCCATGAATTTATGTTAAGCCCATTATGAAGATTAGCCCATTTGTGGAAAGATAGCCTATTAAGTAACATAAGCCCATTTGTTATAAATAAATAGTCCATTAAGTAAGGTAAGCCCATCATTTTTATAAAAACCTTTTTATAAAAATTTACTAAGCATTCTTTTTGGTAAATAAAAACATACTAGTTTTTATAAGTTTGTAAACATCCAAAATTTGTTATCGATAGCATACTTATATTTCGTGTCGAAAAATCGTCTAAACGTCGTAGTAACTCCTCGGATTGGCGATTGGTTTATGTATTCGTCCGCCGTCCGTTTTGACCATAAATGGTGCCCGATCCTTCGGATTGTCCGTACTCGTTTTTAAGGCGTTATTATATGAAGTCTTGTAGGACTCTTGTTATAAAGTGTTTTGAGTTTAAATGTGACCTTAGATACAAGTTCCTACTTTGATATATATAACTAATACATCAAGTAATACATGTCACAAAAATTGTTAAAGTAAACAAATATATATTTAAAAAAAATATATATTTTTCTTTTCTTTTATTTTATAAAAACTTTCTTTAACAACCTCTTTAATCTTGTAGAGATTTAACCATATATGTGGTTACTTTATAAAATAATGTTTTTATGAAAAATGGCCATATAACCTTTGTATTTTTATCTTAACCATGTTTCATAAACATATCATTTTCTTTTTCTTTCAAATCATCATCAATTTACTCAACATCTTAACTAAACATATGATACTTTTATAACATAATTTTCAAGATGATATCCAAATCATGTAGGGTTTTAACCATGATTATTACATATGCTAACTAGTTCAAAAACCAAGTTTAATTCTAGTTTTAACAACTTTTATAAAAATCTCTAGTTGTATGTTACTTTTTATAATCTTGTAAAAGTCTTGTTTTTAAATAAAAACCCTTAATACTTTCACAAGATCAAAGGATATGATCATTACTTTAAACCTTTATGTTAAAACCCTTTAACATAAACATGTATAATTGTTAGATCATATTTTTAAAGCATCTTCTAACAATTTATTTGTATCCTAATCATCATAGCAAGATTTAATATGCATATAACAAGTCTTAGATCACAATATAAACAAACATAAATATATCATGATTATTATCTTTGCTTCTTTGTATTTTTCATGTTTATTATGTATGATTACTTGGTTATTATTAGTAATAATAACAATCATAAACATAATATAAGTATGAAAAAAAAAAATAGAACTAGAAGCTTACTTCTAGCACTAGGCTAGGGATGATCTTAGAAAATTATTAAGAACTAAGAAGATGATGATCTTGATGATAGAATACTCTTGAATGGATGAAAACCCTTTCTTTAACTTGCTAGTTCTTTAGATCACCTTAAGCTCCATAGAAGCACAACTTGATCATCAAATAAAGGCTAAAAAGGAAATGGGTTTTTGTGGTGTTCTTGGTAAAAAGATGAAGATGATAAGAGTATTCTTATGTGTGTGTAAAGTATGGTGAAAAGTGGTGTAGAATGGTTAGTAACTAATGAGATTACATGTTATAATAATTCACTAACTTGATCCACTTGCATCTAAATAAATATCTAGATATTTTTAACACATAATTTAGGGTCTGTGGGCCCTTATACACGTTCATACATGGGGGGGGGGGGGGGGTACCTTATGTGATTTCAAGTGTTAGTAAAATTCATGGTTTAAAATGAGGTAAAAATGGTTAAGTGTTTAAGGGTTTAAGTTTTTGCAAATTTTCAAGATGGTTCGCGACATAAAATGATCATAACTAGGATGAAAATGACCAAAAATAATGCTCACTAGTTAGCTACATAAGTCAAATTATAGTTCAGATAGTTGTTGAGTGCTCGTTTCGCAAGTAGATAGTCAAAAGGTTAACTTATGAAAGTTGTAGGGAAAAATTTGGTTGTATATATAAATGATATTCCCTATGTATTTTTATATGAAATATGTGTTTAAACAACACTTTTGCATCTTGTACTAAAAGCACAAATGCTGAATTTTTGCGGAAAAATATTGAAATGGTCACTTTTAGCGTTTTTCGGCAGTTTTCGGGCAGTTTTTGGTGCTCCCGGACATCGGTAAAGTATTTGACCAAACCCTTGCATTTCCAATTAGGGTTTAATGTATAATTGATATTGGACTCTCATCCGAGTCCTTAAGATGTCATTTTAGATGTTTTCTGCGGATCCGGAGTTTTCGTCAGCACTCTAGTTCACTAGGCACTACTCTAGTTGTTTCGATGAATTGTTCGCACTATTTCAAATGTACCCAATAAAAGTGAATCATGTGTAATAATAAATGAATATTCCATGAGTTTTCTAGGATGTATATAATGAAATCATGCAGTCCGAATATTCAAAACACATACTTGTATTATGTAAATCATCGTTTTAAATGTACGTAAAGTACCCGAAAGTGGCAGTTGTCACATTCTCCCCTTGTTATTTAGAATTTCGTCCCGAAATTCTAGCTTTGTTATTCTTTGCAGGAGTCTTCGGAAATAGGTGAGGATATTTTTCTTTCATTTGATCTTCACGTTCCCAAGTATACTCAGGTCCGTGACGAGAGTTCCAACGAACTTTTACTAACTTGATACGACTTCTTCGTGTTTTCTGAACCTTCCAGTCCGTGACCTCAACAGGTTCTTTGGTGAATTGGAATTTGTCGTCAATGTGAATTTCATCCGCAGGGATGATAACGGTATCTTGTGTTGGACTCTTTCTAAGATTCGACACATGAAACGTGTGGTGCACTCTACTTAGTTCTTCTGGTAACTTCAGCTTGTAGGCAACGGTGCCAATCTTTTCCAAGATTTCAAATGGTCCAATGTAACGTGGGTTAAGCTTTCCACGTTCACTGAACCTCGCTACGCCTTTCCAAGGCGAGACTTTCAACAAGACTTTGTCTCCAACCTCGAAAGATAATGGTTTTCGTCTTTTATCTGCGTAGCTCTTTTGTTGATCGCGAGCCGTCTTGATACAGTCTCGGGTCTGAAAAATTTTATCCGTAGTCTCTTGGACTAGTTTCGGACTAATTAATTAACTATTGCCTGTTTCCGCCCAACATAGCGGAGAGCGACACTTTCGACCATAAAGAGCTTCAAACGGTGCAGCTTGTATACTAGTATTGTAGCTGTTATTGTAGGAAAACTCAACTAAAGGTAGATGAGTATCCCAATTGCCGCCTAAATCCATAACACATGCGCGAAACATATATTCGAGTGTTTGGATTGTCCGTTCGCTCTGGCCGTCAGTTTATGGATGAAAGGTCGTACTTAGATTTAAATGAGATCCAAAGGCCTGTTGGAATGACTTCCAAATTCTTGACACAAAGCGATCGTCTCGGTCTGAGATGATTGAAATAGGCACTCTATGACGAGCCACTATTTCCTTAAGATAGGGTTCCGCTAGTTTCTTTGTACTATCCTCCTCCCAAATCGGTAAGAAGTGTGTGGACTTGGTTAGTCTATCGATGATTACCCAATCATGTCATGACCGCATGAGGTCCTGGGTAACTTCGTAATGAAGTCCATCGATATTTGTTCCCATTTCCAAACGGAAATCTCGGGTTGTTAACAAGTCCGAGGGTTTCTGATATTCAGCCTTGGCTTTTGCGCAAGTCAAGCATTCTCCTACATAAGTCGCGATATCACTTTTGAGGTTAGGCCACCAATAGTATTCTTTTAATACTTAGGCCTATGTGCTTCCTCAAAATATCATCTCGAAGGCCGCCAAAGAATGGAACCCAATTTCGACCCATAAGGTATAAAGTTCCATCTTCTTTCGGCACTAATTGTTTCTTCATGCCTCGAAGTGTTTCTGCTTGAATATGCTCTTCCTTGAGCGCTTGTGAATCATCTTCTCTAATGCTTGAACTCTAAATGTTCAAACTCATTCCTTGCGGCTCAAGGCGCCTACTACAACATTAGCCTTGCTCGGATGGTACTTTATTTCATAATCATAGTCGTTCAACAATTCAACCCTACGTCGTTGACGTATGTTTAATTCTTTTTGGTTGAATATGTGTTGAAGCCTTTTATGATCTGTGAAAATAGTGCATTGAGTACCATATAAATAATTTCGCCATATTTCAAAGCGAATACCATCGTGCCTAACTCAAGGTCGTG
Organism: Helianthus tuberosus; assembly: GCA_030545235.1. NCBI lineage: Eukaryota > Viridiplantae > Streptophyta > Magnoliopsida > Asterales > Asteraceae > Helianthus > Helianthus tuberosus. The sequence goes on from CM060401.1 coordinate 177,226,831, forward strand.
AGTGATATAATTCTTCTCGTGAACTTTTAGTTGATGCGACGTGTGCGTGATAACTTTTTCACGTGGCATGAGCACACAACCCAAACCATGATGCGAAGCATCACAGTATACAACAAAGTCTTCGGTACCGTCGGGTAATGATAAGATTTTGAAATGCTATGCACCAATCTTAAGGACAAGTTGTAATGCTACTTCTTGTTTTTTTTTTTTTTGATTGGGGCAAATTTCTAGTCTTTCTGTGTGAGGGAGGTTAGCGGTTGGGCAATCTTTGATAAGATCCCGCTAAACCCAAAAGTTGTCGGACTTCAGTTTGAGTCTTGGGCTCTTCCCAATTTTTAATTGCTTCAATCTTGGATGCTCTACATGTATGCCTTTCTCGTTCACTATATGCCCGAGAAATTGTACTTCGCGAATCCAAAATTCGCACTTGGAAAATTTCGCGTATAGTTTCTCCTTCTTTAGCAGCTCCAAAATGGTTCTCAAATGTTGTTCGTGTTTATCAGTCGATCGTGAGTATATTAATATGTCATCAATAAATACTATGACATTTGTCGAGGTACGGCTTGCACACACGATTCATTAAATCCATGAAGATCGCTGGTGCATTTGTTAAACCAAAAGGCATAACGAGAAACTCGTAATGACCGTAACGAGTCTTAAAAGCCGTTTTCGGTATGCTTTCCTCTTGAATTCGTAACTGATGATACTCCGATCGAAAGTCTATCTTAGAGTAGAAGCTAGAACCTTTCATAAACCATTTGAGTTAGTTAGAAATTCATTTGTAACATGGTTTAGAAATATGAATTTTCGTTCATCGAAATGTTGTGCATTTTCGCAAAACTTGCATGTCTTTCCACCCCCAAAACCTTTATAAAGATGTATAGTGGTAAAGAGTAGGGGTTATGATCTCACAACATCCTCATTCGGTCAACTACAAGGTTCAGAAGGTGCTAATCGACATGGAGATTTGGCTATGGGTGCGGCTCCAGGTACCAAGTCGATGTGAAACCCGACTCGTTGATATGGTGGTAGTCCTGGCAAGACTTCAGGAATTTCTTCAGGAAATTATTTTATCAAAAGAATATCTGTCAGCTGTGGCCCAACGGCCTTCTTGTCTACAACAAGTGCTAGATAGGCAATACAACCTTTCTGTAAGCACTTATGTGCTTTCATGCCATTGATGATCCGCAATGGGGTGTCGCGCTTCTCTCCATGTATCACAAGTGTCTCTTCGTTCAGTAGTGGTAGGCGAATGATCTTCTCGTGACATAAGACTTTGGCTAGGTTATCGGATAACCAATCCATGTCAACCACTACTTCGAAACTACTCAACTGAACAGGGAAGAGATCGATATTGAATTTCAGCTCATGACTCGGCTAGTTTATTGTTTGCCAATTCTATAGAATGAGGAGATGTCTAGCTTACTTGACTCTAGGCCAAGTACATTTTGAATTCTACGTAGTAAAGACTTCCCTGTACAGATGTAGAGGACAACCCAATCCCTATGTTTAGATGTAGGATAACCCAATCCCTAATTGTAGCTAAGACAATCCCGTCACTAGCCATGAAACTATGCATGTGAGATGTTGAGATAAAGCTAAAAATCGGCAAAGGTATCAAATAATATGGATGTGAAATGTTGATTGATAGAATACGTACCGGTGACCCTTAATGATTTGATATGTCTCAGCTAATTCCCCATTAGCTAACTTGATATTGTAATGTGTGTCAAACATGACTCTAATTCGAGTATATGCTTAACATTTAAAGACACTAGCTAAGCTAGGTGTTGGTATTAAAAGAGTTGATACATGATGATCGTAGAGTGTTACTGACTCATGACATCATTGGGATTTTGTGGAGTATTCATAGTGCTAACTACACACACACTTATTCACTAGCTTGATCCCTTCTTAAGTATTATCGTCTTACTAGTCTTTGTTTTGCGCCCGGTCTCAGCACACTGCTACTCTTGGCGCTTTTGAAATTGCCCTCATGATGAATGTCTCACTTGTCGCATTTAGGATTTCGGCAAATTACCAGTATACATCCTGGTGCCAAAATCATTTATGTAATTGCCTTGATTTCTCTCATGGCGAGAGTTATTGTTTGAGTGATCGAGGTAGGGAGGGATGATGCGATCTTGTTTTGGATTTCAGGGCTAAACTTAAATTATAACGCTCAATGCGTTTGAATACGGGCGTTACCATATATGGAACAACCCTGGAGAAACCGTGAAAGCATCGAATGTAACCAACAACGTAGGCTCTAGTCATGATCGAGTTCTTTTATAAAGTTATATGAAAATAGATATGAAAATCAGATGATATCAAAGAATGATGTATGGTTAAATAATAACCAAATGAAATGTAGTGTATAATATATATCATGTCTTGAAATTGAATATCATGTCTTGTGCAGAAGATGTCGTGTCTTGTGCAAAAATGTCATATCTTGTCTTTGTCGAAGAGGTTTGAGTAACACCACGATATGCAATATAATATAAGCACTTATATATAGGAAGTACCAGCGGCGTATCCACCATGCTTTTATCATATTACACACGTCTCATCACTTACAAATAACCACCAAAAATGTCTTGTGTATACCAACGTCAAATGACATGTATAACAATGTCTTGCGTAACAATGTCATGTATAAAACATGTCTTGTGTAAAAGCGATGGTTTTCAACACATAACTTTTAACTTAAACAATTGATTCTTTTGGCGCCATGATCTTTTTAATACACACTATTAAAAGAATCTAGACATTTATTTGGATAAATAAAGTCTATCATGTGCCCAAGAATGAAGAATGCAATCAATCGGTCATGGAAACCTCAAGACCATATTGTGCATACATGTTTGAATAAATGATAATGTGGATAACCAAAACCAAAAGGTGTAATGCCTCTTGCGTGTATTGGTCATATGTTTTAAATGGAAAAAGAAAAAAAATAATTCGTTGAGGAGGGGAAACCAACCAGTGGTCTTCGTCCATATAATATGTATTCCCTACTCTATGGACCTCGATCATCCTAAGTAGAGAAAATCCTTTGTCTTACTTGTCCATGTGATAATTATGGTAATAGTGCTTGAGTTTCACGAGCTCTAGCATGATTATTAGAAAGTAGAATGCAATGAGGGAGTTGCAGCATGGCTCATGCCATACCATTCCTTGGGGAAAAGACAAATGTCAAGCGACGGAATTTATTGTATAACTTCCAATAAATATGATAAGATGGAATATGATAAGGTGAGGTAAGGTAAGGTAAAGTAGGGTAAAGTGTCATAGACACCATGGAACCAATCCATGTTCAAGAATTTCGAGAATGTTGAGGAAAATCCTCCATGAGTGGCTAACAAGTTTTGTTTGTTTAAGTGCCTAGGCTCAAGTGAACCGTGATATAGATCGAATGTTAGGTGTGAACAAATACATGTCGTCTTCCTGTATTGTATTGTATTGTATTGTATTGTATTGTATTGTATTGTATTGTATTGTATTGTATTGTATTGTATTGTATTGTATTGTATTGTATTGTATTGTATTGTATTGTATTGTAGGGTGTTATACTAACCACCTCAGTTCGTGTTCTAATAGATAAGAAAAATTGAATCTCAAGTAATAACTTAAGAATTTTGAACGAATAGTGATCATTAGCTTGGCCCGCAGAGTCCACCAGAATTCCCATGCACTACAAGTTGTTATTACGTTGGCCACCGTAATAATAAATTGCCTTGCATGGTCACCCTAGCGTTCTCTCGTACGAAGCAGCCGATCAGTAAGAGGGGGGACACTATTGTCTATATACCTTCAACATAGGAGGGACCTTCGTGATAGATCACGTGTCAACGTCCGTTTTCATTACTCACAAAACAGCACAGCGTTAGATGGAATAGAAATGGAAAGAATCTGTAACAATAACAACTGAAGGGGCACCTTCAAGATGAGTACTTCATTTTCCTTGTAGGGACAAGAGTATATCAACCTTGATTAGTATGAGTCACAGGGATCCCGTCCCACTAATAGAGTTGTTGTCCAAGGTTACCACCTCCGCCTCGTCGTCATTATCATGGTCAGGCATCTCAGCATTCGCGAGAAAGCAACCATATTTTACGGAATTAAGTTTAAGATTTCACTTAGGAATCATGTTCGCCATAAGCTCCACAGTAGACTTGAGGTCGATATTTTCATCGTGCGAGTAAAGAATAATAATAGAGTTTGAAGTCGAAGGTATTTTGTCCTTGGCAAAATATTTTGTACAACACATATATAAATAAATCATATATATATATATTCACATGAAATCCTATCTAACAAGGATTTCTATCTTGCATAAGTTGAATTTGTATATGTTGAACTTGTAAACTGTTTATGATGTGTAAACTAATAATGTAATGTGTCTATCTTGTATAAGCACTGATAATGTAATGTATTGTAGGCACATAGTCTGTTAATGTAATGTATCTATTTCTCATAGACTTCACTCATGATAATGTCCTTGCTTGGTTTATATGAAATGAATTTTGTTTGTAGTGGACCTTGAAAAATGTTTATGCAATGAAAACTCTTGTTCTTGTGTAAATTGTTTCGTGAGAGGTTCCCTAGTGATTGTAGACTAGACTCGAGAAAGAATCCTGGTTCACTACAATCGAAGCTCTGATACCAATCTGTCACACCCGCTCGTAGCGGAAGCGCGAGGTGTGATCTGATCGGTTCTCATTGCATAACAATATAAGTGAACATACTAAATGAATAAAACATGCTCCAATGCCATTGTCATAATTGTTCAAAAGATCGCAACATAATTTAAGTACATTGTTTACAAACCATCAAATGAAAATAAGTTGTCATTGTTTTATACATCAAATGTAAGTCTAAAAATGTCAAGGCTTTGACCACTATATCACCGCAAAGAGGCGGTATATAACAGGCAAACCCTTCAATAGTTGGCATGGAGTATTGATACTTGTTTTCCTTGAACTGAAATCTTTGCATTGGTCCACTAATTCCCTGAAATACATGTAAGTTTGAAAACATCAACAAAAGTTGAGCGAGTTCATGCAGTTTAGCTGTATAAGATGTATCTGTATCAAAACAGTATGTAATATGTATTTGTCTCAATTGTAATTGTATCCAAACTGGATATAAGATGTATCCGTAAAATGTGAGTTGTATAAAATGTATATGTATGTAATGATGTAGTATGTAAAGCGTCAATGAAATCGTTGATCATTAATGTTTTGCAAGGACATTAATATGTGTGACGAAAAAGGAAGCAATCCAACCCTAGACGATTTTATGTCGACTCCTATCGACTGGGACACAAACGCACTCTTCTGTATGGGTCCACGACCAAGAGTGGGGCTCGCCAAAACCCATTAGATCTAACCACTTGTACCTAGGTCCAAACTGGATTAATGGTGCTTAGATGTATAACCCTAATTCGCACATGATCTAAGGTGTTTCATTCCCTAACTTTAACATACGTTGAACATGTATTTTCCCCGATAGTTGTAAAGTTGTAAAACATTTAAATGAATAGGGGAACATGAACTCACAGTATCGCGTCCTGTGAATAGATGTAAATAAGATCTCACGTGCGGTCGTCCTGAATAGCGTTGCGACCTACAAATGTTCTTATTTTTGTTAGACACTTCGGTCTTTGTAAAGAACTTGAGTACAAGTCTTGTGTCTTCAATATGTGTAAGACTTGTACGTCTTTACTGTTCGTTAACTGTGTATTCGATGAATGAGTTGTTCAAATGTTATATATATATTTTTCACCAAATATATATATATATATATGTTATCTTGTATCTTGTGAGTTGTATAGTCGAATCTAGTCCGCTGAATTTCGTGTCTTATATGTATCAATTGTATAGTTGTGTTTCCAATAATGGTATTATTGGGCCAAGCCCATGTTTTCAAGTTATTGGGCTTAAATAGTACTGGACCTTAAATAGTGTTGGGCCTCTAATAGTGTTGGGCCTCAAATAGTGTTGGGCCTCAAATAGTGTTGGGCCTGAATAGTGTTGGGCTTGAATAGTGTTGGGCCTCAAATAGTGTTGGGCTTGAATAGTGTTGGGCTTTGGCCCATATGTTTGGTATTTGGGCTTAGCCCATGAATTTATGTTAAGCCCATTATGAAGATTAGTCCATTTGTGGAAAGATAGCCTATTAAGTAACATAAGCCCATTTGTTATAAATAAATAGTCCATTAAGTAAGGTAAGCCCATCATTTTTATAAAAACCTTTTTATAAAAATTTACTAAGCATTCTTTTTGGTAAATAAAAACATACTAGTTTTTATAAGTTTGTAAACATCCGAAATTTGTTATCGATAGCATACTTATATTTCGTGTCGAAAAATCGTCTAAACGTCGTAGTAACTCCTCGGATTGGCGATTGGTTTATGTATTCGTCCGCCGTCCGTTTTGACCATAAATGGTGCCCGATCCTTCGGATTGTCCGTACTCGTTTTTAAGGCGTTATTATATGAAGTCTTGTAGGACTCTTGTTATAAAGTGTTTTGAGTTTAAATGTGACCTTAGATACAAGTTCCTACTTTGATATATATAACTAATACATCAAGTAATACATGTCACAAAAATTGTTAAAGTAAACAAATATATATTTAAAAAAAATATATATTTTTCTTTTCTTTTATTTTATAAAAACTTTCTTTAACAACCTCTTTAATCTTGTAGAGATTTAACCATATATGTGGTTACTTTATAAAATAATGTTTTTATGAAAAATGGCCATATAACCTTTGTATTTTTATCTTAACCATGTTTCATAAACATATCATTTTCTTTTTCTTTCAAATCATCATCAATTTACTCAACATCTTAACTAAACATATGATACTTTTATAACATAATTTTCAAGATGATATCCAAATCATGTAGGGTTTTAACCATGATTATTACATATGCTAACTAGTTCAAAAACCAAGTTTAATTCTAGTTTTAACAACTTTTATAAAAATCTCTAGTTGTATGTTACTTTTTATAATCTTGTAAAAGTCTTGTTTTTAAATAAAAACCCTTAATACTTTCACAAGATCAAAGGATATGATCATTACTTTAAACCTTTATGTTAAAACCCTTTAACATAAACATGTATAATTGTTAGATCATATTTTTAAAGCATCTTCTAACAATTTATTTGTATCCTAATCATCATAGCAAGATTTAATATGCATATAACAAGTCTTAGATCACAATATAAACAAACATAAATATATCATGATTATTATCTTTGCTTCTTTGTATTTTTCATGTTTATTATGTATGATTACTTGGTTATTATTAGTAATAATAACAATCATAAACATAATATAAGTATGAAAAAAAAAATAGAACTAGAAGCTTACTTCTAGCACTAGGCTAGGGATGATCTTAGAAAATTATTAAGAACTAAGAAGATGATGATCTTGATGATAGAATACTCTTGAATGGATGAAAACCCTTTCTTTAACTTGCTAGTTCTTTAGATCACCTTAAGCTCCATAGAAGCACAACTTGATCATCAAATAAAGGCTAAAAAGGAAATGGGTTTTTGTGGTGTTCTTGATAAAAAGATGAAGATGATAAGAGTATTCTTATGTGTGTGTAAAGTATGGTGAAAAGTGGTGTAGAATGGTTAGTAACTAATGAGATTACATGTTATAATAATTCACTAACTTGATCCACTTGCATCTAAATAAATATCTAGATATTTTTAACACATAATTTAGGGTATGTGGGCCCTTATACACGTTCATACATGGGGGGGGGGGTACCTTATGTGATTTCAAGTGTTAGTAAAATTCATGGTTTAAAATGAGGTAAAAATGGTTAAGTGTTTAAGGGTTTAAGTTTTTGCAAATTTTCAAGATGGTTCGCGACATAAAATGATCATAACTAGGATGAAAATGACCAAAAATAATGCTCACTAGTTAGCTACATAAGTCAAATTATAGTTCGGATAGTTGTTGAGTGCTCGTTTCGCAAGTAGATAGTCAAAAGGTTAACTTATGAAAGTTGTAGGGAAAAATTTGGTTATATATATAAATGATATTCCCTATGTATTTTTATATGAAATATGTGTTTAAACAACACTTTTGCATCTTGTACTAAAAGCACAAATGCTGAATTTTTGCGGAAAAATATTGAAATGGTCACTTTTAGCGTTTTTCGGCAGTTTTCGGGCAGTTTTTGGTGCTCCCGGACATCGGTAAAGTATTTGACCAAACCCTTGCATTTCCAATTAGGGTTTAATGTATAATTGATATTGGACTCTCATCCGAGTCCTTAAGATGTCATTTTAGATGTTTTCTGCGGATCCGGAGTTTTCGTCAGCACTCTAGTTCACTAGGCACTACTCTAGTTGTTTCGATGAATTGTTCGCACTATTTCAAATGTACCCAATAAAAGTGAATCATGTGTAATAATAAATGAATATTCCATGAGTTTTCTAGGATGTATATAATGAAATCATGCAGTCCGAATATTCAAAACACATACTTGTATTATGTAAATCATCGTTTTAAATGTACGTATAGTACCCGAAAGTGGCAGTTGTCACATATGCTCACCTTTACACTATGTGTATTGACCTTTATTTTAACGTATGTGACGGTGCTTAGGATGCTGTGCCTTATCTGCTTTTGTGGAATCAAGTAGGATGGAGTCTAGAAACAAAGACAATTTATTTATTTGAATCTGAGTTGTCGGAACATGTTTTGTTTTGAGAATATCTATGTCTGTAATAATTAGATTACTTAATGGGTTATGGTATGGGACCTAATATCAACTATTTGGTAATTTAGTCGTTATGGAATTTCTCTTGACAATCTGTTTCGCTCAGTGCCATGCCCCGATGTTTCCGTCATCGGTTGGGGTGTGACAATATTAATATCCAAATTCGTATCCGAAGTTTCGGATATCCGAATTTCCGGATATCCGAATTTCCGGATATCCGAATCGAATTTATGAGATTTAGGATATTTAAACGGATATCCAAAAAATCAAAATAATCCATTGCATGCATAGATTAAAACTAAACGTCTATTCAATTTTCCAAATTTCCAATACTAAAAACAAACAAATAAAGGGCATTCTAGTTTTGGTGTGGTTTTTTGTTGTTCATGTGTTTAAGTGGGTTTGTGGATGTTGGAGACATAGATCGACGTCGTGTGGGTGGATGCTATTTGTCTGTCATATTCATTATCATTATGGAGTCCAAAATAACATTTACACTGGGATCGGTCTCTTCTCCTCATCCAAACCTTCTTCAAGAACAAATAAGACAAAATGACATATGACTGCCATCGGTCTCTTTTTTTTTTGAAATTTGTCCATCTCATGCAGCAAAATCTTACTCCCCTCCTCTAACAAACCATTCAGGGAAACTTCATGCAGAACAATACTGAGTATCCTAGAAATGATGTTTGCCATCGTTGATTTTTCTAACTTTTTGGCGTTTCACAGTAAGTGGTATTTAGGAACCATTGTATTTGTTTTTTTGGTGTGATCAACGGAAGGTGCTGAGACGTTTCTATTTATAGGATGTTCTTTATCGCGTAGTTTAGGCGAGATATTATTATAACAATAAATGTAATTAATAAAGTATCTGGTTTTGCTCAACTTTATCTGTTAAGTCTGTAACACGTCCCATCTTTCAAGCTTGCCGTTTATATTTTATGGCGTTTTATATTTTATGGCGTTTTTATAGGCCAAGACCTTAACTAAAACACAGAGAAAACTACGCAGTAATAAAATTGGCGTTTTGTATTTAATTGGCGTTTTATATTTAATTGGCGTTTTATATTTTATTGGCATTTTACGTATGAAAGGATGTTTACCTTTTTTACCCTTAACAAAGCACGTATAAGAAATAAAATTGATGTTATTAACGATAACGCCACCGCGCCAATCTAGTCTATAGATTGTTTTGATCTGACGATCCATAACCGTTCTCACACTTTTCACCGTTTTTCCTAAATCCTGACCATATATATATATATATATATATATGTGTGTGTGTGTGTGTGTGAGAGAGAGAGAGAGAGGGAGAATTATAGGGGTTTATGGATCAAATTAGCAACTCAAAAATGACCTTTTAGTGTTATTTTGGGTCGTGTCAGAAATTTATGCCCCATGTATATTGTGTGTCTGCGTGAGAGAGATATATAAAACTTTCCGTAGTGGAATGTTTTATTGTGCCAAGGCCCGCCATAATGCCCCATGCCGCCTATAAACGCCACCCCGAGGGACGCTATACCCCTCCAATCGGTTGCCCTATGAAAATTATAACGACACAATTTTGAAGATTTCAATACATATGACCGTTGGAATGGTCAAAAAGAAAAAAAAGTCTTAATTTCTATATATATATATATATATATATATATATATATATATATATAAACGGGATCAGGAGAAAACACCCTAAATTGTGAGAACGGTGAGAACGCATCCTGATGGGACACGTGGCGCGCGATATTATCAAGACGGAGGGGCTTTTTTGTCTTTTTATCTTCCTTTTTTTCATTTTTCGTGTGTCACAATACAACTTTATTTTTTGGCGTGTAAGATTTGTTTGGCGTTTATTTGTATTCAATAACTATCTAGCGTTTTACTGGTCTTTATTAGATCTGTCTCGTTCAATTAATCGTTCTCGTGTCACATAGATAACAGTTTGGCGTTTATGGCGTTCCCAAATTCAATAAAATTAATTAATAATTCTAACATCTTTGGCGTCCTTGGTGTTACCAAAACCATTATATACATTTAATAATTCAAACTATACATTTTTTGGCGTTTTTGTAGCTTTTACCAGTTGAAGTAACCCCATATATCTTATAAATGTAATTTTTTTGACGTTCATGGCGTTCTTAATAATTCTTTAATAATTCAAACGATTATAATAAGATGAGATCAAAACAAACTAATAGTGTTCTATGTATGGGATTACATCAGAGATGTACCCATCACTTTGCTCATCGCTTTCTTCAGATTCATCATCATGTTGTGCATTGGCGTACAACGTCATTATGTCGTCTCAACTTTGATGCAGCCTATACTTAAATATCATAACAACCTTGAATCTTGAATCGTTCGAAGGTGCTAAATCACAGAGTAGTTCAAGACGATGTAGTATCTCTGTCTTTAGAATTTCTTCCATCGGCAATGAATGTTCGAACCCGTGTTGATAAGACACTTTAACCGTTCTTTTTTTTTCATCCAAACTCTAACTGCTAACTGTTGATAGAGTACTATCGTCAATATCATCATCTTCTGCTGAAAATTTTCTCTCCAGTCTTCTTATTACCTTTCGAGTTCTTTCACAATCGTTGGCCATTGGAACCCCAAGGGCCAGAATATCCCTCTGAACCCCTTCATCCATGTTAAGTATGGCCTTGATTGTCTTGATTTTCACCCTTCTCCTGTCAGAGAACTTTAGGACGAAACATTTCTCCGACCCATCAAACCTCCGTGCTAGAACTTGAGCCATTTTTTAAGTTTTTTTGGCGTTTTAGTCAAGGTGTGGCATGTTAGAGAATATGTGGAGTGTTAAATTTTGTTTACCTGTTCTACTTATATAATGACTTTTTTTTGTTGCCATTTAGGATGCAGTCCTACAACGTCAGGTAATTATGGTGTTTTTGAAAAGAAAAATAAATTCAAGTACCGATGTAGTGGGCTTTAATTATAATGTTACTAATAAATTTTCCATCGCTTCAGTTTATTGTTTGTTCAGTTTCATCTGTTTTATGGCTGTAACATGTCCCATCTAAGAAAATGCTTTTAAAACCCCAAGATGCCACAAATTTTATTATAATTTTAGAGTTGGGCGTTTGTGGCATTTTGGCGTTTTATAAGTTATTTTTTTTATAGAAATAATGTATTTTTATGGGAAAATTAGAAAACAAATCACAGAAAGAAAAAAATAGAAGCGAAAAAAATAAACTAAAAATCCTAATCGAATTTCTATTCCAAATCTTCTCTGTCACCAGTCTCTTTCTTCTTTGAAACTACAAGAACCGTCACAAATATATGGCGTTTTTGACTTTGGTATGATTCATTTTTTTTTGTTGAAGTAGCTTTTTTGTGGATGTTTTGAAAACAAAATGACGTGGGTTTTTTGTTTGGTCTTCATTTATCTTCATCTTTATCTTCAATCCACTCTTCAGTGTCATCTGTCTCTTCATGTCATTCAAATATTCATCAAGAACACAGCACAAAAAATGATGTATGTCTGTCATCAGTCTTTTTTTCTTGAATATTTGTCCATCTCAAGCAGGAAAATGTTATTGAGTTACACCCCTCAGCTAACAATCCATTTGGTGAAACTTCACGTAGAACAATATTGAATATCCAAGAAACAATGTTTGCCATTTTCATTTTTTAACTTTTTGGCGTTTTACAGTGAGTGGTTTTGGGGGAACCATGGCGTTTGTTTTTTTTGGTATAATGAATGGAAGGTGCTGAGACGTTCCTGTTTATAGGAAGTATTTGGGGCGTAGTTTAGGCAGGATATTATTAATATGTGCAATTAATAAAATATCTGTCGTTTTTCAGTTACTGTTTGTATTTCCTATTTTGCTCAGCTTTATCTGTTAAGTCTGTAACACGTCCCATCTTTAATCGCGTTTTATCTTTAATGGCGTTTTATATTTAATTGCGTTTTATTTAGTTGGCGTTTTGTATTTAGTTGGCGTTTTAAATTTAATGGCGTTTTATGGGAGAAATGATGTTTTGCCCTTTTTACCTTTAATGAAGCACGTTCCCAGTAATAAAACTGATGTTATTTACAAAAACGCCACCGCACCAATCTTGTCCATAGATTGTTTTCATCTGACGATTCATAAGCGTACTTTTCACCGTTTTCCCTAAATCCTGACCCTATATATATAGGGTAAGGATAGTGTAAAACGGGTCTAAAGTGTGAGAAGTGTATTATAACACTATATATAATACTATATAACATCATATAAACACCGTATAACAATATGTAACACCATATAACACCATATAACACTATGTAACACTATATAACATTATATAACAAATATAACACTATACATCTATCATAGACATGCTATCAGACAACCTATAGTGTTATATTTGTTATATAATGATATATAGTATTACATAGTGTTATATGGTATTATATGGTGTTACATATTGTTATACGGTGTTTATATGGTGTTATATAGTATTATATATAGTGTTATAATACATTTCTCACACTTTAAGCACTTTTTACAGGATCCTCTACCTATATATATATATATATATATATAAGTATATGGGTATATCGGTTCAACCCCGTCCACCACCACGAGTTTATCCGGACCGGGCACGTTCTATTCGCAGCATCCCCATCCCGTCCATGCAGGTATGTTATCTTATTTTTATTTCATTTATCTACGAGCAATTTAATGTTATGTAATGGGTATTTTGTTTAAATTCTTATAGGCTTCCGGCCAATCCTATATATAACAACTCTCCTAAATTTTTTGACACCCTAAAAATATTTAAAATATCCCAATACGCCCTAAAATACACCCCGTATACGAAAACCGGTCCCGAATACCTTTAATTTTACAAAAATTAAATAAAAACAAAACTTCAGAGGTGCTCGCGGGGCGCGACGCCCCTAGCTACCTCCATCGCGGGCCGCGACGAGCTAGGCCACCAGGACACCTCCGGTGCCGCCACGTGTCGCAACCGTGTCGAGTCTAGTGTCCGAGTCAGCCAAGCTAGGGCCTACCCTAGTTGGCCTCGCGGGCCGCGAAGCCCTCCTGTGTCTCCGTCGTGGGGCGCGACGCCTTGTCTGATCAGCCCTATAAATTGAGAGTTTCGGCTCTCATTTGAAATCGTTCAATTCACAACTTTCTCTCTCAATTTCTATATAGTATACACTATACCCCCCTAATTAACGAAGTTCTGCCTTGTTGTAAGTATCATAACCCTCGGTTACGTATTAGATACGCTGCCCGATTGATCTAGGGTTCCGTAACGGCTGTCGTGGTTCTGCCCGACGTAGTCGTTGGAATACCGTCTCGACGCGTGTGCATTTGTGTAATTAATAGATAATCACCAGGAAATCCTTAAAGAAAACCCTAAGACAGCAATGTGAGTAATCTCCTTTTTGTAAATCTTTTTTAAACTGTTTTTACAAAACCTTATTTATTTTAATTTATAAATAGCAGTACTTGAGTCTTTGAAATTCTTCAATTACTGCCGGTATGTTGGGGTTTTGTATACAAAATGTGGAACACGTTACCATTGGACAAAGAGTTAGCCAATGTGTAATATGACCCGCCAGTCAGGATTGACAATATTGAATGAGTAATTGTGTAGATATAAACATTGTAATCGCTCTCAATACTGTTAAAGGATTAAACTCTTCTTGATTAAACTGGGATTCACTCACCAGTATTTTCCACTGACAAAATGTATGTAAACGCGTTTCAGGTAACAAAATGCGAAAGCCAAATAGAAGCCAGCTGGACAGCACTGAAGGCTTGGAAAAGTGGCTATAAAATTACCTAAATAAAGAGATGTTTTTATTAAATAAAATAGGGTATATCCCTATGAAAATGCGTGTACTAGAAACTCGGGATTTTCCCATGTGTTTAATATTATAAAAGTGTGGTATTTTACTCTGATAAAATATTTTCTAACTACGGTCCTGATGTAATTTCCACTGTCAAATTGATAAACACCGATATCACTGAAATGGCCGCGGCCGCCCGTTCCCGGGAAATCAGGCGACGGGGGTTGCGATAGAAGGTGGTATCAGAGCTAAGCCACTTATTCAGCCACAGAAGTGTTCTGCTGACGCCAAGATATTATTCAAAATGTCAGGAAATTTTCTACGGAATTACGTGCATATCTGTATATTATTATTGTGTGTTATTTAACTATTTGTTAGTTTACAGTATGAGCGACCAAGGACCTTCAGACGCTTACCGTCAGTTGTCCAGCTCACCTAGGGACGAAGGCACCTCTTCACAGCCTACCCTCTCAGGATATTCAGCTGATAATGAAGATGGGATATTCGTGTTCAAGGCCCAATCTGAATAGCCATTCCCTCCTAAAAAGAGAGGATGGTACAGCAGAAAAGCGCATGAACGTAGGAAAAGGATGAAAAAGTTACAACAGCAGCGAGCTTTAGCAACCATTAAGAGAGAGACAGATGCTCACGCCCAGGATATGCTCAATAGGAGTCTAGCAAACTTTCATATTTTAGCAACTACAGCTGCAGACCCTAATCTAGAGCCACTCATAGCACCCCAACCATTACCCTTGTTTCCCACACAACCAATGAAGATTGAAGCCAACCCAGAAAACCAAATCCAAATGCATGATTTTGACCCAGTAGAGATACCTAGGGTACCAGCACCCAATCCCTTAGACCCAAACTACGACCCATGGTTTGACGACCATAAGGATTACCAGCAACGCTACCCAATACCCGAAGAACCTATGCCAAACCTAGCAGCCTACCCAGATCTAGACCCTCTAGACCCCTATTATGATAATGACCAATTCATCATGGAAATTCTAGAGAAACCTTATCC
The DNA here is from genome assembly GCA_030545235.1 of Helianthus tuberosus. Lineage (NCBI taxonomy): Eukaryota > Viridiplantae > Streptophyta > Magnoliopsida > Asterales > Asteraceae > Helianthus > Helianthus tuberosus. The sequence goes on from CM060401.1 coordinate 177,242,417, forward strand.
TTACCAAGAACCCATGCCCCCCAAACCCAGTAACAGCTCCTGCACCCCCAATGAGTGCAGAAAATGTGCAAGAACTCCGAACCTTTGGTGAGGAGACTTTAGAAGGTAGTGAAAAGATGAGGCAGATAGGAGAACGACTCGTCTGGAAGTATGACGAGTGTAATATGGAGTTCTGGATGAACCCATACCAGTAGTAATAATAATAATAAACTAATAATATATAATATGTGTGTATGTTTGAAAAAAAAATCTAGACAATAGCTATGGATGCATAATAGTGTTGTGATTTTAATTTCCAGTTTCCAGTTTGTATTAGATGCATAATATATAAGAAAGAGTAAAAGTCGCAATGATTGACGATTTTGACCAATATGTGTGTTGTGTGATTGTTTGTATTGGATATTGTCTTGTGATATTAACATGTGGAAATTGTTTGAAATTCATATGGACAATGAAGTGAACCAGGAAACTCAGAATAATGATAACCAGAATAACAACGATAACCCAAACAACAATAATAATAGAAATCAAGTGGATAACAGTGTCATCCAACACATAGTGGCACAAGGGATTATAGACGCAATGCCATATATTATTAAAACAGTTAAGGAAGCGGATAATAAAAGTAACAATGGCAGTAAGCGACCCACTGAACCTGAACACAACGTAAACAATGGACCCATACTTCAAGTGCTCATTCCCAAAGAAGAAGAACCATGTCTTATGGTTGTTCTTACAAGGAATTCTGGTCTTGTAAACCAATAGAATTCTCGGGCAATGAAGGACCCATTGCAACTCTACGCTGGATAGAAAAGACTAAGGCAGTCTTAAAAATAAGCAAGTGCGCAGAAGAGGATAAGATAATGTTTGCTTCCAATCTGTTTAAGAATTCAGCCTTAGAATGGTGGAACACTATCCTCCAGTCTAGAGGAAGTGACAGGGTTTACAATATGGAATGGGAGGAATTTAAGAACATGGTAGAAAGGAAATTATGCCCTCCCAATGAAAAAGAACAGATAGCAAATAAGTTCTTAAACCTTAGAATGACTGGAGTGGATAGTAAGGGTTACACTACTACTTTCTTTGAATATGCTAGAATAGTGCCAACCATTGCATCACCAGAACCAGTATTAATCTCCTGTTACATCTGGGGATTAATCAGTGAAATTAGGCATGTAGTCAAGGCAGCTAGACCCCAAACCATAGAAGAAGCTGTAGAACTAGCAAACACCTTGACTGATGAATTAGTGCGTACACGAGAAGAGGATCAGAGGAGGAACCTAGCGCAAAGGCTTACCCAAGAATTCCGCTCTGGAAATTCCAACCGTGGGAAAAATGTAGTGTCACGGCCCCCGACCCGGTTTGACCCGTTTCAAGAGCCGCGGCACAGAACTCCCGTGGTATTTAATTAATTGAGTTTAACAGCGGAAGTTTTCATCAGGATCTTTTTAATTAAAAATATTTCCCGATTATTTTATTTCACAATTCGGGATAAAACCCGATAATTTACAATATTTTGATTTCACGAAGAAATCTTTTATTTTTACAAAACATGTTTCTTTATTTTATACTGAGCCACTTCCTTGAGCTTGTAGTGCTATATGGCACTTTTCCTGATTCATAACAAGTCACCTGAAACATGTTTGAAAAAGGTTTTGTCAGCGGGAAATACTGAGTGAATCATTCTATTTTGCATAATGATGCATAGTTATTAATTACAGCATAAGAGCGATTACAATGGCTTCTATCTTATTTTTATCTGGCACTCTGTCACAATGGTGACAAGTCACAATGGTGACGATGGTCATACCACTATTAGATCAATGAACCTAAATAGTGATGATTATCCCTGTAGGTCAATGAACCTAACAGTGATTATTCCGAGTAGGTCAATGAACCTAACTGGGAGAAAATTAGTAATGTGCATGATACCCCACTAACCAGTAATTCAAGATATCCATGACTTATTCCCTGTAATTATAACCTTGAAAATAATTTGAGGTATTGTAAAATAGTTGATAAAAAGAGAATGACTCACATTGCAGATTTAATTTTAGCAGAGTTTAGCCTACTGATTAGCCTTTTTAACCTAAATTTAATAACAGACACACAATTCTGGGTTAGTAATCAATACAGCATTTACGATAACTCACGAGATCAAATTCTCACAACGAACGACAAAGTGCGATACTTAAACATCCATCGAATTAACGACGAACGACAAAGTATAACCCTAATGTGGGCAGCACTTAAACATCCATTGGATATATTGATCGATCGGATAATGAATCGTAGCAGCGATTGAGCTAATACCCTGATTGTGGCGTCGATTAGTGAATCGTGTGTGTTAATTGTGATAAACAGAGCATAACTCAGCGTATTTTTCGAATTTCTTCGTCGTTCTGAAGCCAGAATTCAAGTCCCAAGCTCCTGTATTTATAGGTGAATTTTGACCCTCAGGCGGCCCGCGTGAGATCTAAGCTAACCTTACGCGGCCCGCGTAAGACCTATTTTTAGGCATAGGGTTGCCACGTGTGGGACTAGCTCAGCTGAGTCGACAGTTTCTGAAAATTCGAATTGGACAGCTATTTATGTGGATAAACGTAACTAGGAAATACCCCCCCCCCCCTGAGTTTTAGGGGCCCTGATCCTGATTCTGATTTTTCTAAAAATCTTAGGGTTTGTGCAGAATCACTTGGGTTTCTTAATTAGGGTTTCCTATTGGTCAATTAAAGTAATAATTAGTACTTTTTGATGAGAGTTGTTACATTCTCCCCACCTTAAGAAAAATCTCATCCTCGAGATTTACCGGAATAATTGAGGATATTTTCACTTTATTTCTGATTCCAGCTCCCAAGTGTATTCAGCTTCTCTCTTTGAATCTCATCTAATTTTGACTAAAACTAGTCGTTTATGTTTTGAGAAACTTGCACTTTCGATCCTCAATTTGAAGTGGTTTCTCAACAAATATCAGCTTTGCGTTTATCTCTATATCTCGCAGAGGTACTACCAGTGATTCGTTTGATAAACATTTCTTTGGATACCTGAAATACATCATGTATTCTAGCTAACTTTCCTGGTATTTGTAAACAATAAGTAACTGGTACTACGTACCTTGGACTTAGCTTTTCTTTCTTACTGAATCTAACAACTCCTTTTCAAGAAAATATTTTCAATAATATTTTGTCTCCAACTCGAACTCCAACGGCTTTCATTTATTATCTATATAACTTTTCTAACTATCTCTAGCCATTTTCAGCCTTTCCCTCGTGATACTGAATATCACAGTCGTAGTCATTTAGGATTTTCATCCATATCTTCATGTTTAACTCTTTTTGCCTAAATACCTATCTTAAACTTTTATGATCTGTATAAACAATAACTTACTTCCATACAGATAATGTCTTCAAATCTTAAGGGCAAAAATTATGACTCCTAATTCTAGTTTCTTCGTTCTTTTACCTCGATGCATACGCAATTACCTTTTTGCGTTGCAATAATACTTATCCAAATCCTGGCTTTGAAGTATCACCGTATACTTTAAAATTTTCTGTTCCTTCTGGTTAGGCAATTTGCTTTAAGATCCTAAAGGCTTCTTCTTGTTTATATCCCTATTCAAACTTAACTATTTTACAGATTAGCTTAGTTAATGGAATGACTATCTTGGAAAAATCCTTAATAAATCTTTTATAATATCCAGCTAATCCTACAAAATTCCTAATTTCCTTTGCGGATTGCGGAACCTTTCATTTGGTAATTGCTGCTATCTTAGCAGAATCTATGTAAATACCTTCATGATTCATCATATGACTTAAAATTATACTTCTGACAGCCAAAATTCATACTTCGAAAATTTGGCGTAAAGCTTTTCTTTTCTTAACAGAGTTAAGAGTATATGCAAATGCTGACAATGTTCGTCCTGACTTTTTGAATAAATAAGTATATCATCTATGAAGATAATTACAAATTTATCCAAATACGGTTTACAGATCCTATTTATCCTGTCCATGAATGCTGCAGGTGCATTCGTTAATCCGAAGGGCATGACTGTAAACTCGTAATGACCATACCTAGTTCTGAAAACAGTTTTAGGTATGTCTTCCTCTTGTACTTTCAATTGATGATATCCAGAACATAAGTCGATCTTAGGAAAATATCTATTTCCATGGAATTTGATTGAATAGATCATCAATTCTAGGTAATAGGTATTGATTCTTAATTGTAACCTTATTCAATTCCTTATAATCAATACACTTTCTCATCGAACCATCCTTTTTCTTAACAAACAATATTAGTGCCTCCTGCGAGGATAAACTAGGTTGTATGAAACCTTTACTTAGTAATTCATCTAATTGCTTTTTCAATTCTAACATTTCTGTAGGAGCTAACCGGTAAGATACCTTGGCTATCGGTATAGTTCCTGGAATTAGATGAATCCTAAATTTTACCTCCCTATCTGGTGGTAACCCTGGTAATTCTTCTGAGAATACATCTAGGTATTCTGAAATTACAGAGATTTCCTTAAATTCTTTATCTTTAATATTAATGATTACTGAAATCATATATACTATTCCTTGCTTTCGTTCATAATTAGCAACTTTTATTACTAATATGAACTTTATGGGTTTACATGGTTTATCTCCTGTAATCATAATTACTTCTCCGGTGGGTGATTGAGTTTCTATAAAATTCTGATCACAGATAATTCGAGCATGATTGTTTACTAACCAATCCATTCCTACCACATCATCGAATTCAACTAATTTCATAGATAATAGGATTGCAGAAAACTTATGACTTATTTCTATGTTCTGCATAACCTTATTTATTTTAACTGAATTCCCATCTGCCGTTTCTAATATAGAAATCTGCCTAATACTGGTTAAAAGTAAATTAAGAGCTTGGCAGAATGAAGTATTTCTAAAACTTTGGTTTGTACCAGAGTCAAATAATACTTTTGTGTAAACATTGTGAACTAAGAACGTACCGGCTATCACATCTGGAATCATCTCTGCTTCCTTAGCAGTCAGTTGGAAGGCTCTTACATTCCTTTTTGCTCCTTCTGCAGGTTTGGCTTTATTGTCAGAGGATTTGTTCAGTTTTGGACAATCTGGCCTAAGATGTCCAGCTTCTCCACAGTTGTAGCAGACTGAAAATTTCTTCCTCCTGCAGTCTTCTTCTTGATGCCCCGGAATTTTGCAAAAATTGCAATATCCTTTGCATTTTCCAAAATGCTTCCTTTTGCAAGAATTGCAAAATGGACTAGTGGTAGATTGCCCATTCTCTCTTTTCTTGAAATTGTTATGGTTACCCGAACGGAATTCTTGGGTAATCTTTTGGGCTACTTCCTTCCTTCTATTTTCTTCTCTTGTCCGTACTAGCTCGTAAGTCAGAGTATTGGCTAATTCTACTGCATCACCAATCGTGCGAGGTTTCGCAGCCTTGACAATATTACGGATTTCGGAAATCAATCCCCAAATATAACGAGAAATAAGTACCGGCTCTGGCGAAGCCAGGGTTGGTACCACTCGAGCATATTCGAAGAATGTCGAAGTATACCCTCGACAATCTACATCCACCATCTGGTGGTTTAGAAACTTATTTGTCATTTGTTCCTTTTCATACTCGGGACAAAATTTTCTTTCTACAAGACTCTTAAATTCTTCCCAGTTCATAGCATACGCCATCCTTCTTCCTTTTGCCAGTAACACCGTGTTCCACCATTCTAGTGCTCCTTCTTTGAAAAGGTTTGACGCGTACATGACCTGATCATCCTGAGCACATTTACTTATGGCAATTACTGCTTCGGTTTTCTCTAACCAACGCAGTGCCGCAGTCGCTCCTTCATTGCCTGCAAACTCAGTGGGTTTACAAGCAAGAAATTCTTTGTAAGTGCAACCAGGCGTTGCAACTTTCATTTTCTTAGGAAGCGGAGCTTGCCGTGGTTCATTATCATGATTAACATGATCATTGCCTCCGTTTACACTATTACTGAAGTTATCTTCAGAAATACGTTTGCTTGGAATGATTTGTTGAGGCTCAATTGGATTTTTAACAGCAGCAATGATTGCTGGAATAGCATTGGCTATCCCTTGAGCAACTATTTCTGGAATAGCGTTGGCTATCCCTTGAGCAACGATATTTTCTATATCTTGCCTAGTCACATATTGGTCCCCCGGTTGTTGCTCAGATTGATTAACCTCATTAACTGGTTCATTATTAGCGTTTTCCATCTGATATCTAATTTATAGATAAATAATTAGTATAAAAGAAATAATCCAAGGTCATAATTAATTGCACATAATCACGTAAACGAATATACAAACAAAATTGTAACTTTCTAAAATTTCATTTTATTTTATAGATTATATCATGCTTCTATATACAACCGTTTTATTATTTATTTTACACATACTGATTTTACTATTACTATTACACAACCACCGTTTCATAAACCCCTATCCTTTGTCAGGTGATATTCTAGTAACGGCGTTCCTTCTCATCGTATTTCCAAGAGATCTGTCCCAAAATTTCTTGGATCCTATTCTCAGCATCCATTAATTCTTTGTTAAAATAACGGAGTTCAGCCATATTCTCGTTACTCATTGGTGAATTTGGTAAAGGTTCTGGATTGAACTTAGGAAAAAGCTTATAGGGATGGTTTTGTAACAGTATTTCATTATCCAACCATTCGTCTATTTGCGAGTGGATTGAAAGGTTTGGAATAGCTGGTTCTAAATTCATTGGTAATTGTGTTTCAAGAGAGTGAATAAAAACATTTTCATTAATAGGCTCAATAGTATCATAGTTTGTCATTATAAAATCTAACTCTTCCTGAGATGGTAACTCCTCAATTTGCCTAGAACTTTCCCCAATTTCCATTTTCTTAGTCTTGAGTTTCTCGAGAGGTAAAGCGTTGAATTCTATAGGTTCTTCTATGTCTGGAATATATCTATTGAAATCTCTGGAAACTTCTATTCTTACTGGATAGAGATTTAAATTCTGGAGGACGTCAGACAAGTCACTCATGCTGTTATGCAAAATACCCACAAATACTAAGTTAAAAATGATATCAAATTTCATAGAAAACCTTTTAAATATTATTTCATATTGGGTAACTACCAAAACGACTGAAACTTAAAACACACTAAGTTTTATTTGTAAATTTATTTATTTACTGAATGAGATTTCTAGACTGCTAAAACCTAGGTCAAATTATTTTAAAGATTTATACTTACTGCTACAGTGGTTAGCATATAAAAATCTGCTCATACTGTACAAAATTAGTCAGATAATAAAACATATAATCATAAAATAGCAATTAATAAAAATTATTAAATATTTCTAAATACTTAATTGGCTTTAATCAGTGGCTCGATAAGTGGCTCTGATACCACCTTTTTCTGTCACGGCCCCCGACCCGGTTTGACCCGTTTCAAGAGCCGCGGGACAGAAATCCCGTGGTATTTAATTAATTGAGTTTAACAGCGGAAGTTTTCATCAGGATCTTTTTAATTAAAAATATTTCCCGATTATTTTATTTCACAATTCGGGATAAAACCCGATAATTTACAATAGTTTGATTTCACGAAGAAATCTTTTATTTTTACAAAACATGTTTCTTTATTTTATACTGAGCCACTTCCTTGAGCTTGTAGTGCTATATGGCACTTTTCCTGATTCATAACAGGTCACCTGAAACATGTTTGAAAATGGTTTTGTCAGCGGGAAATACTGAGTGAATCATTCTATTTTGCATAATGATGCATAGTTATTAATTACAGCATAAGAGCGATTACAATGGCTTCTATCTTATTTTTATCTGGCACTCTGTCACAATGGTGACAAGTCACAATGGTGACGATGGTCATACCACTATTAGATCAATGAACCTAAATAGTGATGATTATCCCTGTAGGTCAATGAACCTAACAGTGATTATTCCGAGTAGGTCAATGAACCTAACTGGGAGAAAATTAGTAATGTGCACAATACCCCACTAACCAGTAATTCAAGATATCCATGACTTATTCCCTGTAATTATAACCTTGAAAATAATTTGAGGTATTGTAAAATAGTTGATAAAAAGAGAATGACTCACATTGCAGATTTAATTTGAGCAGAGTTTAGCCTACTGATTAGCCTTTTTAACCTAAATTTAATAACAGACACACAATTCTGGGTTAGTAATCAATACAACATTTACGATAACTCACGAGATCAAATTCTCACAACGAACGACAAAGTGCGATACTTAAACATCCATCGAATTAACGACGAACGACAAAGTATAACCCTAATGTGGGCAGCACTTAAACATCCATTGGATATATTGATCGATCGGACAATGAATCGTAGCAGGGATTGAGCTAATACCCTGATTGCGGCGTCGATTAGTGAATCGTGTGTGTTAATTGTGATAAACAGAGCATAACTCAGCGTATTTTTCGAATTTCTTCGTCGTTCTGAAGCCAGAATTCAAGTCCCAAGCTCCTGTATTTATAGGTGAATTTTGACCCTCAGGCGGCCCGCGTGAGATCTAAGCTAACCTTACGCGGCCCGCGTAAGACCTATTTTTAGGCATAGGGTTGCCACGTGTGGGACTAGCTCAGCTGAGTCGACAGTTTCTGAAAATTCGAATTGGACAGCTATTTATGTGGATAAACGTAACTAGGAAATACCCCCCCTGAGTTTTAGGGGCCCTGATCCTGATTCTGATTTTTCTGAAAATCTTAGGGTTTGTGCAGAATCACTTGGGTTTCTTAATTAGAGTTTCCTATTGGTCAATTAAAGTAATAATTAGTACTTTTTGATGAGAGTTGTTACATGTAGGTTCTACTTCTGAACCTTATTGAAAGTATTGCAAAAGGAAGCATTCTGGAAGATGCTCCATATACTGTAACTTCTGCAAAATATCTGGACACAAGGAAAAAGGCTGCAAGAAGACACCTAACAATAGGATATGCTACAACTGTGGAGAACAAGGTCATATCAAGCCAAACTGTCCTAAACTAGTTCCAGCCATGAACAACAAGACTACTAAAAATGTTAGAGCATTTGTTCTGACTGGAGAAGAACCCAAGATGATTCCGGACGTGATTGCAGGTACGTTTTTAGTTAATGATGTTTTTGCTAAAGTATTATTTGACTCTGGTGCAAACCAAAGTTTTATTAATACTTCGTTTTGCAAACTTCTCAATCAACCATTAACTAAACTCCCACAAGAATGTCTAGTAGAAACAGCAAATGGGGAAACCATTAAAATTACTGAAATCTTGCAGGGAGCAAGAATAGAATTTTTAAATAAAAAATTTATTGCCAACCTCTACCCAATGAATCTGGCAGGATTTGATGTCGTATTAGGAATGGATTGGTTAATAGCCAATAAAGCCAGTATTTTATGTGATCAAAAGTCAATCCAAGTAAATTCACCAAAGGGTGAAAAGATCACAATTAAAGGAGATAAGCCATCTAAATCCACAAAATTCATCTTTGTAATGAAAATGGCTAGTTATGTAAGAAAAGGATCATTAGTGTATTTGATTTCCATAGTCATTAACACTAAAGGAAAAGAACTAAAAGATATTCCTGTAGGATTGGGGATTCAATCAAATGAGTCGATCAGAAGAGTTCTTGATCAATACGAAAGGCGGAATCAGACGTATTGATGTTATATCAGCTAGATTCACACTTAGAATCACTTTAACTGTCGATTGTATTGATTTGATAGTGTTTACAGATCGTTCGACACTTCGGCAGCACTTCCTCTCCGGAATCAGAATGTTTTAAATGAAAATCCAAGACCACCTATTTATAGGAATGCCAGACCCCACGAACCAGTCCTGCCAGGTTGCACGAACTGGCCAGAAAGCACGAACTGTCAGGTCGCACAAACTGGCCAGGTCGCATGAACCTGCCAAGTCGCATGAACTTGCCAAACCACTTCGTGAGGGGTGGCTGGTTCAGGTCTGTTTCCCGTTTCTCTCGTACAACGTGTCCTGGTCTATCTATTCTAGTTACATGACTCGATACAAGACATAAGACGAAGTCAACAGACATATGCACTAACAAACTCCCCCTTGGATGATGACGAGTCTTCAGTGTGTCGAGTCTTCAGTCTTGATCGGTCTTCACGCTCTCTCCAAAGTATCTTTCTCTGTAAGCATCTTCATCAATCTCTCTCTTCTTCTATCAGAATCTCAACATGGCTCTATTCCCTCTCTAATTCTCTTTATCAGGTCTCTTGATTCCTTAAGCTTATCAGTATTAGCAGCTTCTATCTCGAATGCTGTTCCAATAACTGAATCTGGCTCTTATGTCTTCAGACTCCCCCTTTCGACAAGCTGGGATCGCAGTCTTGAATTCACTATCTGCAAGCTTTGAATCAGAAACCTGGCTCTAATCTGCATACGCTTATGCGGAAAATCCTCAGGAGTTAAAACCTTGCATTTTCAAAGCTTTTTACCTGCACATACTCTACCCAAAACATAAGATTTTTTTTTATTTATGACAATTTTAGAAACTACTTGAAACATTCTCAAATCAACATGATCTCTCATTTATGATCTTTGCTTAATCACTTGTATTTGTAACACTCAAATTTTGATTTCAAATTAATGAACCATTTAATCATTTCTCATTTCAAACAAACTCTCCCAACCCTTGTTGTTCATCATGTTCAGCACTTGGAATTTTGAAAATCAGCTTTCCAACATCAGTTGTCGAAAATAAGATGAAATAAAATCTTTTTTATTTTTAAAATTTTATGCTAAAACACACTGAAAATCTTTTTGGATTTTGGAAAATAAACTATATACAGACATCTTTTTGTGAGTTTGTGTAAGAAGATCATATCAGTTTATGACAAATCACTAGTACCATTGAGCTTTAAACACTTTAAGATCTAAACGATTCACTTAGATTGTCAGTTTATTGATCCACTTAAATTTTCACACAAAGTTCAATTGTTTCGAGATACGGATTAGTGTTTTAAGGACTTAAACTTATTCGCGTGTCCCACCTCAGAATATACTCCCGTATCCAGACTCCTATATTCAGTCTTACAGGTGAATGTACACTAATGATATCTGTAAACGGGTAATGTGAGGCCATGAGAGCTCAGGTTAGAACTTCCGTTCAGACAAAGAGATGATGGCTCGACGTTTAGGTGTGTCCCGTTTGGGGATCTTTTCTTCAACATCACATGATTAGCATTTTTCAATGTTTCATCATTTTTTATGCTGAGGGTGGGCTTTATGATTAAAGCAGTGCAGAGCATTATACGAGGACTAGGCTATTGCTCCCGCAAAATTAGAAGTCCCGGTATAATACCCCAGATATCATCATGCACAAAGACCTAGTATGTCAGAAATAGAAAGCCCTTCAAACAAGATTTCAGGGGTTACCTATATATCCGAGAGATGTTCCCCACATGATAAGTAAGTATTTGATATTTAGGTTTATATCTCGAAAACAATCTACTAAGCGTGTAAAAACCTACTGGCATATCATCAGTGAGACCGTTTATCACATTTTAACTTTCCAATTCTTTAGCGTACTGTGATTGTCTACTGATGTACTATCATTTCCTCTTTTTCACAACAAAACTCATTTTTGATTTTTCGATGTTTTTGGTTTTTAGATTTTATCATGTTTTTGGATTTTTCAAATTTTCAAAATTTCTAAATTTTTTACTCCCCCTAAAATCAAAAATATGTTTCAATTTTTGATTTTCCGGGAAAATTTGAAAGTAAAAGCAATAAACTGTACAAATAAAATGACAAACTGATGTGAATTGCTTCAATTCTCCATTCTTTTGGCTTAAACAATCAGAACTCCCCCTGACAACAAACTATTTTCCCATTATGATTTCAAAACACTTAAGTTTGTTTTAATCAAAATGGTTTTTCTGGAAAATTAGTTTTGTTGATTTCACACATCATGGGGATTCATTCATCACTTTGTTCTTTCAACCACTTGTAAAAACTTATTACAAAATATTTTTCAAGTGATAGTTTTTTTCTTTCACAAGTGATAGTTTTTTGTTCTTTCACAAGTGATAGTTTTTACAAAAATATTTTTCAAGAATGATGCCGATTCATGCTCCACGATTACCAACTTGGGAGCTCCGGCAAGTCAGGATTTTCAAGCAAAGAATGCTGACACCCAAGCCTGACCAGCCTTGGGTGCATCCGAGTTATTTTCACTCGGTGTGTAAGTTCTCCTCTTTGATTCATAAAATTCTTTTACCCCTTTTGCCCTACCATCGACCATTTTTCCAAAAATATGTTTTACTTTCCCATTGAAAGCCTTTTCAACATCGAATTCTTTCTTTTCAGAATAGAATTGATTCGAAATTTCTACTTTTCCAACTTTTTGTTTTAAATTTTCAGTCCGCAGTGGTGGAAAGTTTGCGTCATCCATTGGCGGAACTGAATTTTCTCTTTTTAGTTCAACTGGTGGCTCCTCTGACTTTGATGAGTCAGATTCATTGCCAGAAAGTGGCTCCTTTGCTTCCGAAGAAACAAATTCATCGCCAGATTTAACATCTGATTTCTTAACAACCCATTTGTGGTTGTTCAGATTCACTCTTCTTTTGTAGAAACGTGTTGAACTCTCACCAACCTCAAATTTTGAATTTTTGAACACTTTAAATTGTTCGGTTGGTGGTTCATTATCAACCAACTTTTCTTTCAAGTTTTCAGAGACTCCCTGTTTTGTTTGGGTTGCCTTTGGACAGTTCCATGCAATGTGCCCAACTTTTTTACATTGATAACAGGTTCTCATTTCCTTCTTCTGAGCAACATCATTCTTCATTCCCTCTTGCTTCTTAGCAAGGAATTCTTTGTTCGTCTGCTTTCTGAACAAATTCTCTTTTTCTTCTTCAGAAGATGTTCCTGTTACAAAAACAACTTTCGATTTAAAATCTTTAACATATTTTTCATTTTCTTTTGGAATAAAACCTAATCCTTTATTTTTGAAATTATTTTTGTGATTTGGTTTCTTATGGTGATTTGGACCAAAACCTTTTTTCTTGTTTAACCTTTGTCGAACTCTTGAAGTGTATTGTTTAGGTTTTTCAGAAAGATTTTTATCTTTTATTTCAGAAATATTAATTTCTGTTAATTTGAAAATCTTTTTAATCTGTTCAGTTTGTACACTTCTTATTGGAAATTCTTCATCAGAATATAATTTGTCAGAGTCATTCAAAGTATATGATACTTTGAATGTTTCGTCATTCATACTATTTTTTGATATCAGAAAATCATTATTGTAAACCCTTTTTCCTTTTTCAACTGTTGGACTTGAAGTGTCAGACTTTGACTTTGACTTTGACGTTGACTCCTCGGTTTCATCTTTATCTAACACATGATCCACCACTTTCTTAATCAACTCAGATTGTTGATCAGTGTCAGATGCAGTGAATGTGATGTCAATATTATCTGGCAATCCATCTGAAGGTTCAGATTCCCACTTTAAATTGGTTGCCTTTTTGACTCTTTCTGAATTAGGATTTCGTGGAGAATATCCTTCTTCAAGCGGAGGTGGACACTTTGTATAATTGGTACTATGTTTCTTACCAGTATTTTTTACTTCAGAATTCTTCTCTTCAAACGCTTCCATGCCTTCCACTGTAGGATAAATCTTGTCAATCACGTAAGAAGCACATGAATAACTTTTCAACAACCTATTTACCCTCTCAGTTTCTATCCTCTGAGTTTCCAATTTTTGTTCAAGTTCAACACATTTCTCAATGTATTGATTGATGATTTTCTGCTTCGTCATGAACGCTCCATTGAGTGTCTTCATAGCTATCTATTGTTCATTGCTTGACTTTCTATATTGATTCATAGCTTTGTTTAAAGCATCATAAGATTCTTTCATTATGTTCATGTTATGAATCAAATTGTTGTTGTGCCTTTTCACAGTATCACAATTTTCACACTTCTCAGGTATCTTTTCAGTATCTGCTTCCTTCTCAACCTTGATAGTTGAAATTTCTTTAACCTGCTTCTTTACTACTCGAACATTTTCCTCAGGTTTGACCTTATCTTCAACAGTTGCTGCCTTATTATTCTTCTTTTTCGCAGCTTGTCTTTCTTTGATCTCTTCCATTTTACCTGTAAAATACAAATTATACCTATCAGGTGAAAGATCTCTTTTATAATATTCAAGTTTTCGAATTTCTTCACTGTCATCATCACTCTCTTCGTCTGATGAGTGATCAAAGATTGGTGCTTTTTCTGAAGCCTCTTCTGTTGAAACTGGTTCTTCTTCTTTCTTTTTAGGACTGAATTGCTGAGATTCGTAATAAGCATACACTATTTCATCTTCAGCAGTTGAATCTTCAAAAATTTGAGCAACAAATGCTTTAGAATCTGAAGTTCTGTTAGGATCATAATGATCCCAATTAAAACCTTCTAGAATTCTTTCATCTTCTTGATAAACTAGATAAGCTTTCTTTAATGGCTCTTCGATTGGATCCTTCCTGGCATGTGAAGTTTGTGGCGATTGTTGTTGATGCGGCTGTAGAGCAATTTGATGATAAATCGCTTTTCGATGATAATCATTGTTGCCGAATGGATTTTGAGCTCCACTTGCTTCGCGATTTGTGCATTCTCGCTTAAAGTGCCCCTTCTCCCTGCAACGAAAACAAGTAACTTTAGATTTATCAAAACCTAAAGGTGAAGTTCCAGCATCACGGAAATCATCTCTTCCAGTGATCTGTTTAAACTTCTCAGCTCTTCTCAACACACTAGCCGTACACCACTTTATATCCATTAGTTCCATCTCTTCAGCATCAATCTGATCATAATCCTCTTTGGTCAACATTGGAATACCAATCCTTCCGGCTACCAAACTTTCATAAGACTCTAATACGGTCACCAATAAAGACATATGGCCTTTGGCAACCTCTTCCGAGAAATTCTGACCATTCTGAAGATGTAATGCAATGTTGCATTGTAGTACTTGGCCATTATTGTTGTATGAACTTTGCAGTTTAGAATTGGTTGCTGAAAAATTTGGATCAAATGATGGATATGAAGAGAATCCATTATTGTTGTTTGATCCTTGAGATGACCCTCCAGAAGAACTGTTTGCGTTAAATGTCGTTTCGATCTTTGGTGCAATGTTGGTCTTATCAATCGTACTTCCTTTGTAGTACAGACCAATGTCCTGTTCACCATTAGAATTCTTCATTTTCGCCATCTTCCGTTGTTCCATCTCTTGAACTTCGAGTTTTTCAATAAACTTGCTCAGCGATAGATTCGCAAATTCACCATTATTCTTCAAAATCATAAGATACGTGCCCCAAACATCTTGTGGCAACGCATCGGCCAACTTTTCCACCCATTCTTCTCTATCTTTCTTGATATCCAACCGCTTCGTGTTAACCGCCAAATTGCAATATCTTTCTATAATCATTTTGGTGTTTTCAGTTTTCAATCCATGAAATTGATCAAATTCTTTCTTCAAAAGCGATTTTTTGTTCTTGATCATGTCTAAACTTCCAACAAACTTTGTTTTTAGTGCTTTCCACATTGAGTGTGCACTACCATTGTGTTGCAATAAGATAAAGATGTCTTCCTTAATGGCTTGTTGCAATATACTGATCATCATCTTTTCACTTTTGTATTTCTTTTTCTCTTTATCATCTAATCTTTAATAGCAACAATCTCTCCGTATTCATCAATCGGTCTAACATATCGTTCTTCAACACATTCCCACGCCTCTAAGTGATTCGCTTGAACCCAATTTACGAAACGTTCCTCCCATCCACTATACTCCTCGATATTCATGAGCTTAGGCGGTTTTTGTATGGTGCCCATTTCATTCTCTAAGTTCACGTTCTGAGCCATAGTGATCGGGGTAGCAAATGCGTTGTAAAATTCAGAATCCATGTTTCGGTTTTAAAAATTCACAAATTATCAATTTCAAATTATCTGAAATATTTCAAACGATCTGGGATTGAAACGAGCTGGACTTTTCAAACTGTCTGATAATCTGACACTCTCACACAGTCTGAACTTTGGAACAACTTGGAGCTTTTAAACGAGTTGGATTTCACACAACCTGAATTCAATATTCAAACAGCCTGGTAATTCAATTCACACGAGCTGGACTCAACTCGTATGACCTGGGATTTGAAACCGTGTGACCTGAAGTTATTTACTCAACCCGTGCGGCCTGATTTGACAAACCTTTCAAATGACCTGGTTCAATTTCACATGCAACCTGTTCACATGCACTGTATTGATATTTTTTGAAACAATGGCTGGCAAATCTAATATATTCACATGCAATCAAATATAAAGGCCGACAAGATCAGTAAAGATAAGGTGATTTGATTTTCAATTATAACAAATCTCGTTTAAAACAAATGAAATTCTTGATATTATCACGTGAAATCTGATATCTCTTAACATATGATTGGACCGAACAATTATAGATCAGACAAATTGATTTTTTTATTAAAATGTGATTGGGCCGATTGATATGAATCTATCCTTTTTAGTGCATCACGTGACAACTGAAGTATGTAATTAATGAATTCTGAGAAATGTTGACTGACAAAGTTGACTAAGTAATTAAGTGACACTTCAAACGACCTGATCAGACTTGATGTTCAGTTCGTGCGACTTGAAAAATCTTTCAAACGACCTGGTGTTTTTTCAAACGACCTGGTCCTAATTTCACACAATCTGGATCACCTCGCACGATTTGAACACGTTTTGAACGATCTGAAGGGTTTTTCAAACGATTTGGCCAAAATTCAAACGGTTTGGATGAAAATTCACCTCGTTTGAAACATCTAAATCCAAAAGTTCATGATTTTGTCGAATTTGATCAGTTTTTAGATTGATTTTACAGTCAAATTTGTTCAAAGATTGTTCAAAACAGTGTTTTACGTGTTATTTGTCAAAATCAGATCATTTTAGCCGTGGAATCTCGGTAAATTTGATAAGAAAGTGTAGAAGAATGAGTAGAAATGAGATGTTTTTGAAGAAATCAAGCTGAAATGGTAAGAACTCTTCCTCCTGAGCTCTAATACCACTTGTAGGATCGGGGATTCGATCAAATGAGTCGATCAGAAGAGTTCTCGATCAATACGAAAGGCGGAATCAAACGTATTGATGTTATATCAGCTAGATTCACACTTAGAATCACTTTAACTGTCGATTGTATTGATTTGATAGTGTTTACAGATCGTTCGACACTTCGGCAGCACTTCGTCTCCGGAATCAGAATGTTTCAAATGAAGATCCAAGACCACCTATTTATAGGA
This sequence comes from Helianthus tuberosus, assembly GCA_030545235.1. Lineage (NCBI taxonomy): Eukaryota > Viridiplantae > Streptophyta > Magnoliopsida > Asterales > Asteraceae > Helianthus > Helianthus tuberosus. The sequence continues at coordinate 177,259,704 of CM060401.1, forward strand.
ATGCCAGACCCCACGAACCAGTCCTGCCAGGTCGCACGAACTGGCCAGGTCGCATGAACCTACCAAGTCGCATGAACTTGCCAAACCACTTCGTGAGGGGTGGCTGGTTCAGGTTTGTTTCCTGTTTCTCTCGTACAGCGTGTCCTGGTCTATATATTCTAGTTACATGACTCGATACAAGACATAAGACGAAGTCAACAGACATATGCACTAACAATTCCAGTAGTATCCCAGTTCCCAGATGTGTTTCCAGAAGAACTACCAGGACTACCGCCAGACAGGGAAGTTGAGTTCAGAATCCATCTGCTACCAGGAACAGCGCCAATTGCCAAAGCCCCTTACCATTTGGCACCTGCAGAAATGCAAGAACTGAAGAAACAATTAGACGAATTGTTGGAGAAAGGATTCATACAGCCAAGCTCATCGCCATGGGGAGCACCGATTTTATTCGTCAAAAAGAAAGATGGGTCAATGCGAATGTGCATTGATTACCGTGAATTGAACAAAGTCACGATTAAGAATCGGTACCCATTACCGGGAATCGATGATCTGTTTGATCAGTTGCAAGGAGCTCGATTTTTCACTAAAATCGATTTACGGTCAGGATATCATCAATTAAAGGTACAGGTAGAGGACATTCCTAAGACCGCTTTCAGAACAAGGTATGGCCATTATGAATTTACTGTCATGCCATTTGGTCTAACCAATGCGCCAGCTGCATTTATGGACATGATGAACCGAATATGTAAGCCATATTTGGATAAATTCATAATCATCTTTATAGATGATATTCTCATTTACTCTAAAAGCAAGGAGGAACATGCGAAGCATTTACACGCTCTTCTAAGTTTATTCAGAAAAGAAAAGCTTTATGCAAAGTTTTCAAAGTGCGAGTTTTGGTTAGAACAGGTACAATTTCTTGGACATTTAGTCAATCATGAAGGAATTCATGTGGATCCCACCAAGATCGAGGCAATTACTAAATGGAAAACCCCTGAGTCACCAACCGAGGTTAGAAGTTTCTTAGGATTGGCCGGTTATTATAGAAGATTTATTCGAGATTTTTCTAGAATAGCCATTCCCTTAACTAAGCTAACTTGTAAATCCGTTAAGTCTGAATGCGGACCAAAACAAGTAGAAGCTTTCAGAATTCTTAAGTAAAGATTAACCAACGCACCCATACTAGCGTTACCAGAAGGAACTGAAGACTTTGTAGTCTATTGTGACGCTTCTAAGTTAGGTTATGGATGTGTATTGATGCAACGACAAAAAGTTATAGCCTATGCATCTAGACAACTTAAGAATCACGAAGAAAATTATTCAACCCATGATTTAGAGTTATGAGCTATAATTTTTGCCCTGAAAATTTGGAGACATTACCTTTATAGAAGTAAGTTTACCATTTTCACAGATCATAAGAGTTTAAGTTATGTTTTCGGGCAAAAGGAGTTAAACATGAGACAAAGACGCTGGATGGAAATTCTTAGTGATTATGATTGCAATATTCAGTACCATGCAGGAAAGGCTAATGTCGTAGCTGATGCTTTAAGTCGAAAGTATCATGAATGTAATGCCCAGCGTCCTTAAACTTTAAGATTTTGTCAAGATTAGTCCCTGAAGTTTGTCTATTGTCATTTTAGCCCTATTCTATGTGGAAGTTAATGTTATATACTTGAAATGCCTAAATCTACGTGTGGAATGTCTATATCCTTGTAAATGTCTATATCTATGTGTTTGGAATGCCTAATTCTGTATTTGAAATGTCTAAATCTATGATGGAATGTCTAAATCTATGTTGGAATGCCTAAATCTATGTTTGGAATGTCTAAATCTATTTGGTGCTTGACTCTTTAGACTCGTGAAATTTGATTCTTGGTTGAATGAGAGACTAGATCCTTGTCACTGGCGGAATCTATTAATCTTGTAAACTTTTGATGTGTATGTTGTAATCTGGTTATTCTATTACTCAAATAATATGCAATGCCTAATCTAACTCGCAAAACGAATCAGAAACGGGAACACGGAAAGGTTGGATTGGCCAGAGTGGCAATCCGATCGGATTGCCACCCGGACAGATTACCACCCGACCGGATTGCCACACGATCGGATTATCACCCGACCGGATTACCACCCGACTGGATGACCACCCGACCGGGTGACCACCCGATCGGAATGCCACCCGACCCGTGTGCACCTTATCCCCTTTTCACACTCCCACACTATAAATAGGAGATGTCACATCAAGTCCTTCACTGATGTGACAGGCCTGCTCGACTCAGACGCACAAGCACCTTCCTCCCCCATTTTCTTGACGATTCCGGTACGTTTTAAGCTAGATCCTTGTACTTTCTTGAGCTACCCTTCATCCTCTACGTGATTCACCTTTGAAATCACACTTTTCACCATGAAATCTCTCAGATCTGAGTTCTTGAGGGTGATGTCATAATGGTGGTTTGTACGAACTACTATGTGATGTCATTTCCAGCAAGATCCAGCTCGGATCTAAAGTATTTCATGCGTTTTCACACTAAATCCAAGCTAAATCTAGACTTTCATATAAAACTTGAGTACCTTCATCTTTTCCTCAAATTTTTACTTTAAATCGGTGGAAACTGAGTCTAAACAGACTGTAGACTTGATAAATAGCCTAGAGTCGGCTTGGATCTGAGTTATTACCAGTGAGGAAGAGTATGGAATGGATTCCGACGTAAACTTATTACGGATAGACGACTGACCGGACAGGGGTGATTCCCACCCGATCAGAACAGCTGTGTGCTAATGATGTTGCTGTTGTCATAGTACATGCCATACCGTCACCATTAAGCTAGAAACTTAGAAATTTTACAAAATGGTAAACAAGAACAAGGGTCACCCGAGCGAGCGGCAACCCGATCGGACAGCCATCCGATCGGACAGCCACCCTATCAGGTGACACTTGCCCTTTAGCCTTGAAACCTTGAAATTTTTCAACACTTAGTAAAACTTGGAAGTCTTGATCGAGTGGCAACCCGATTGGACAGCCGTCCGATCGAGTAGCCATCCAATTGAGATGACCAACGTACTAAACATTCGGATCGAGTGGCAACCCGATCGGACAGCCGCCCGATCGGGTAGCCACCCTATTCCCCTCACTTTGCAACTTCTAAAGCAAGTGGCAACCCGATCGGATGGCCATCCGATCGGGCAGCCGTCCGTTTCCTCACACACCTGTCATCCAATCGACTGGCAACCCGATCGGATAGCCATCCGATCGGATAGCCATCCGATCCAGTGACAGTTTCCAACACTATTGTTCAATCTCGACTCTTATCCTATTGTAATCTAATCAGGCTAATTCTAAAAGAGCTCCCTTTGATCCAATAACAGTTGCGACTGTTAAGCAATCACTGTGAGTATACTTGATCCCCTTTTTACTTTTAAACTTTGGGGTGTAACATGTATTCTATATAAACTTGAATCTTTTACAATCTAAACTCTATCCTATGTGTTGGTGAAAACTTGTGCATTCTAGTATTCTATTTGTGCTATGTGACGTTTAATCCAGGGTGTGTAGTTCTGCCTTAACAATAGTAGCGCTATAGGGGGTGCACCTCTCCCATTATTCTCAGGGGGTATTGTTAGGAGGATTCTAGTTTACCTTGAGTCTTGGGTAAACACTAAAGCATCGGTATACTTGGGCTATCACTGCGTGGACTGCGACACTAGCACGGCTGAAACTATTTTTATACTTACATTGTGAATATGAGTTGTTTTAATCTATTATTCGATTATCAAACTTGTATACTCGCCAATACTTTTGTATTGATATTTTAATACATGTTGCAGGCTGATAAGTCGCTTTGGAATTCATGGAAATTAAGCTAGGGGATGCCTAGAAACGTCACCTAGTTAATTTAGACATTTGGAACAATTGAAACAACGTTTGTTATGTTGATACTTGTTATTCGTGGTTGATGTTTAATTTAGACAATTGCTATGAAATCTACTTAATGTCTATCAAAATATTTAGTTTTATGGAATTCTCATGAGCAATCTGAACGCTTAGTACTCGCACCCCGATGTTTCCGCGATCGGTTGGGGTGTGACAGATTGGTATCAGAGCTATAACTATAGGGAATTAGGATAAGCAGGAATACTTTCCCTAGGCTATAGTTCTAGGAAGTTTGACTCTTGTTTGTTGTTTAAGACTTATGCATTCTACCGTATTTGCTTCCTAGCAGCATATATTCCTGTTAAACTTACATGCCTTTCCTAAGGCTAACATAGTGTACACTTTATATTTTGAAAACACTGTTACTCAGTGTTTATATTTTGCACGAGATTTGCTCACAAGTCCGGAGTGACATCCGAACCTTGATGGTAAAATCTCCATATAATTCTAGTAGGTCTTGTTTGCGGATAAGTACCAACGCTATTTAGGGTACGATGTTGTCAAGTTAGAGGTGAAACTCAGATCTTGATAACTAGTCCCACTCCTTGATTTTATGTCTCGCCAAAGTCTCGTGACTTCCAATCAATTAGGAACGTGGAATGGCTAAAAAGACGAATATCGTAGGCCTAACATCGATGACGTATTTGTCCAAGTAAATCAAGACGCGTCACCTCAATTCGAAAGGGGATTCGAATCACTTTGGTTAGTCTTCGTTCCTCTACCCGGAACAATCCTATGTTTTATAAGCCTATCGTTTTATGCTATCTCGATTTTTGCGTATGTGGTTTTAAGCTCGATTCTTCGTTCATTTTGGCATACTTTTACACTACTCACACAAGCGTCCGCAACCTAAAAAGTTAGTTCTAATCTCAGATTGAACTAAATTTACGAAGCTTTACCCTATTTGATCAAATCAATGTGATAATGTGTTTGTAAGGCACTAGACGTAACATGGCATGGAATATGAGGGAAAATTGACGTGTCCGAAACATGGTGGATACGCCGCTGGTACTTCCTATATATAAGTGTTTCAGGCATGTTACCAACTTTCGTACCAAGTGCCATGCGAAACTTAGTGTCTGTTTTTGAATTCTAAAGCTATGGAAGGCCTACTTGTGTACTCTATGTGAAATCTATGTGAAGTCTATCGTGTATTCTAGTGAAATCTATGTGTGAACTACATACGTGTGGAATGAGAAACATAATACGAAACGTAGCCTAGCACCGATGACGAGGGAGAAGGTGGCATGTCCGAAACATGGTGGATACGCCGCTGGTACTTCCTATATATAAGTGTTTCTGGCATACTACCGAACCTTCGTACCACGCGCTAAGTGAAGTTCGTAGTTTTGTAGGCTCGGCTTGAAGTTGTGAAATCTATTTGGGTTAATCTATCACGTAAATCTATTCGGTCAATCTATGTGAAGATTTTGTTTAATGAAGCATGACACCGACGACGAGACGGATGTGGCATGATTGAATCATGGTGGACACGCCGCTGGTACTTCCTATATATAAGTACTTCTGTCATGTCGCCGAACTTTCATAGTACGTGCCATGCGGGATTTCGTTGGTTGTGAGTTGTTAATACTAAATCTATGTTAATCTATTAAGTCTATGGAAAGTCTATTGAAATCTATGGCAATCTATTGAATGTCTATCGAATCTATTGAAGTCTATTGAGTTTATTATAGACTATCTGAAGCCTATCATAATATATTGAAATCTATGAAAGCCTATGTTCATCTATGATGAGTGTGGATCACGACATGTAGCATGACATCGAGTACGAGGTGGAAGTGTTGTGTCCGAAGCGTGGTGGATACGCCGCTGGTACTTCCTATATATAAGCGCTTCTGACATACTGCCAAGCTTCGTGCAACATGCCATGTGAAGGTCATGGGTTGTGGTGTTGAATCTATTGCAATCTATCGAATTAATCCATATATATGATGAGAGTATTGTTGGCAATTGCGACACGTAGCATGACACCGAGTACGGGGCAGAAGCGATGTGCCCGAAGCGTGGTGGATACGCCGCTGGTACTTCCTATATATAAGCGTTTCTGACTTGTTGCCAAGCTCCGTACAACGCGCCATGCGAAGGTCGTTGATTTGCAGTGCCTATGTAAATCTATGTGAATCTTGATTCTTAGTCTAACGCGCGTAAATCTATGATAATCTATGTTAATCTAGACTTATACGATCCTCTTATTGGATCTTTAGGATGTCTTCTCGAAAGGTATCCGACACTCTCAGGAAATCCAGGGAGAAGTCTCAGAAAAAGATGATGTCATTCATGGCCAACCAGATTGCTCGAGTCGTGCCAAAGATCGTCTCTGAGCTCCAAGGATCTAACACCCCTCCATCCTCTGTGGACTCCAAGGCTGAGAAACAGAAGCCTACAAAGTTCAGCTACAAACATTTCATCTCTTGCAACCCTAAGCCTTTCACGGGCAGTGATGGGGTGACTGCTATGCTCGAGTGGTTCGACAGCATCGAAGTTACCTTCATTTACAGCGAATGCCCAGATCATTTGAAAATAAGGAGTGCAACGGGAATGTTCCAAGGCAGAGCGTTGGAGTGGTGGTCGAATGAGAGGAACATCCGATCTAATGAAGAAGCCTATGCTCTTCCATGGGCTTAGGTGCGAGAACTCATGATGCTCGAGTTCTGCCCTCCTCATGAACAACTCATGCTTGAAGAAGGTTTTGGCATCTGAAGCAAGTCGGTGATAACAACTTGGCTTATACTACCCGGTTTAAGCAGCTAAGTCTTATCATCCCCCATTTGGTTTCGACTCCTAAGCGGATGATAACCAAGTACATCAACGGCCTACCTCCTGCTATGCGTGATTCCATTGAACCAGCTCAACTAGAAACTAATAAGGGAGTCTACCGTCTGGCAGCAAGTTTGAACAACAATCGTGTGCGTGATAAGCAGTTTGCTACCCCTGCTCCTTCAAAGTCTGCTAACCAAGTTACCCAGCAGCCAAGTGGCAGCAAGAACAAGAAGAGGAAATCTCAGGGTTCGGGATGTAATGCTATTATCCCTGCTGCTAACCCTGCTACGAAACCTGCTCCTACTCCTGCTGCTGCTAACCCTGCTGCTCCCGAAGCGAATAAGCAATACACTGGGTCGTATCCCAAGTATGCAACTTACAATTTTCATCATCCTACTTCTTCTGCATGTCGTCTGTGCACCAACTGCAACCACTATGGTCACACGACTCCCTATTGTCGCCAAGGTAATCCAGCTCAGCAAGCCCCAGCCCAGGCAGCTTTACCAACACCTCCAGCTCCTCTGCAGAATCCTAAACCGGTCATTGTTGTTCGTGCATGCTTCCAGTGTGGAGATACTACGCATCTTCGTAATCGTTGCCCCCAGCTGAACCAAGACCAACAAGCAGCCGCTCGTGGATGAGCATTCAATCTCAATGCTAATCAGGCTCGCAACAACAATGACGTGGTGAATGGTATGTTTCTCGTTGATAACCTTTAAGCTTCGATCCTATTTGATACTGGTGCCGATAAAAGCTTTGTGTCCGTGGAATTTGAGTCTTTGATAAATGGTACACGCTCTAAGTTACCAGAGTCGTTCTCTGTTGAGGTCGCCAATGGTAAGTCGATTCTTGTTAACTCTATTGTGCGTGATTGTTCCCTGACTCTTAATGATCACATATTCTCTATTGATCTCATACCCGTGCGTTTGGGTAGTTTTGATGTCATTATCGGTATGGATTGGTTGCGTAAGAACCATGCCGAGATTGTTTGTCATGAGAAACTTGTTCGTCTCCCTCTGTCGTCTGGTGATGTTTTGAATGTCTATGGAGACCGACCTTCAAAGGGACTGAGGCTGATGTCATGCACACAGGTGAGCAGAAGTTTACGTAAACGGAACCTTGCCTTCTTGGCCCATGTGGTGGAACAAAAGGGCAAGGGGAAGAACAAAAACGATGTTCCGGTTGTGTGTGATTTCCCTGATGTCTTTCCTGAGGATCTACCTGGTCTTCCTCCTCCTAGATCCGTCAACTTTCGTATTGATCTCGTACCCGGTGCGACTCCTGTCTCCAGGGCTCCCTATCGTCTTGCACCTTCCGAGATGCAAGAGTTATCTAGTCAACTACAGGAATTACTCGATAAGGGCTTTATTCGTCCAAGTACCTCCCCGTGGGGTGCTCCCGTGCAATTTGTCAAGAAGAAGGATGGATCGTTTCGTATGCGTATCGACAAGCTTACCGTGAAGAATCTTTACCCTCTACCTCGTATTGATGATCTATTTGACCAACTACAAGGCGCGTCCTGTTTCTCTAAGATTGATCTTCGATCTGGATATCATCAACTACGTGTCCTCTAAAGATGATATTCCTAAAACCACATTTCGTACTCGATATGGACACTACGAGTTCGTGGTCATGCCTTTTGGACTGACCAACGCACCCACTGTGTTCATGGACCTTATGAACCGCGTTTGTAAACCCTATCTTGATCGTTTTGTTATAGTCTTTATTGATGATATTCTTATTTATTCTAAGTCTAAGGCAGATCATGCTCGCCATCTACGTCTTATGCTCGAACTTTTACGTGGTGAACGTCTGTATGCTAAATTTTCCAAGTGTGAGTTTTGGATTGATGAAGTGCAGTTTCTTGGTCATATTGTCAGTAGTCAGGGTATTCATGTTGACCCCTCTAATGAACGAGGCTCACAAATCCCGTTACTCTATCCATCCAGGCGCTGATAAGATGTACCATGATTTGCGTACAACCTACTAGTGACCTTGTATGAAGAGGGACATTGCTATATATGTTTCAAAATGCCTCACCTGCTTGAAGGTGAAAGCTGAACATCAGCGTCCCTCTGGACTTTTACACTGTGTTCCTGAGTTTTATTAAATAAGAGAAAAGAAAAGATTTGGAAGGAAATAATTTTTAGTTGTGTTCCAGAGTTTCATTAAAGGAGAGAAGAGAAGAGAAAATGAGAGGTTTTTTGCCTAAATTTAATCTTTCCAATTTGGAAAGAAACGGAGAGAAGAGAAAAGAAAATGAAAGAATCATTTCTTTTCTCCCCTTAACTTAACTCGGGAACACAGCGTTAGAGCAGCCTAAAATACCCATTTGGAAGTGGGATAGTCTTGCTATGGACTTTATTACTAAGTTACCCCGTACGCCTGCCGGTCATGACAGTATTTGGGTAATCATTGACCGTTTGACTAAATCAGCCCGCTTTCTTCCTATTCGTAAAGACTATAAAGTGGAGAAACTGGCTAGAATCTATACCAATGAGATTATATGCCGTCATGGCATTTCTCTTGACATAATCTCTGACCGTGATGGTCGTTTTACTTCACGTCTATGGCAAACATTTCAGTCCGCTATGGGATCGCACTTGAATCTTAGCACGGCCTTTCATCCTCAGACGGATGGACAGACCGAGCGTACTATTCAAACCCTGGAGGACATGCTCCGTTCTTGTGTCATCGACTTTGGAGGTAACTGGGATGTACATTTACCATTGATAGAATTCTCGTACAATAATAGCTATCATTCCAGTATTCAGATGGCTCCTTTCGAAGCTTTGTATGGACGAAAATGTCGATCTCCTCTCAGCTGGCATGAGGTTGGGGAAAAGCAGTTCACTGGCCCTGAAATTATTTAAGAGACAACGGATAAGATTCTTCAGATCCGTGATAACTTGATCAAGGCTAGGAGCAGACAAAAGAGCTATGCTGATAAAAGGCACAAGCCTCTGGAATTTGCTGTTGGTGACCGAGTTCTACTCAAGGTATCTCCCTGGAAGGGGGTAGTTCGTTTTGGTAAGAAGGGAAAGCTCGCTCCTCGCTATGTAGGTCCTTTCGTGATACTAGAAAGGATTGGCAAGGTGGCGTACAGACTCGACTTTCCACAAGAGCTAAGCAATGTGCACCCGGTGTTTCACATGTCCAATCTACGTAAATGCCTAGCCGATGAGGAACTGCAGGTTCCCCTTGAGGACTTGCAAATAAATGAAGTTGTCCAATTTGTGGAGAAACCGGTCGAAATCATGGATCAAGCTGTCAAACGTCTGAGGCGCAACAAAATTCCCATTGTTAAGGTTCGATGGGAAGGAAAGCATGGTGCCGCATTCACTTGGGAGTTGAAAAGTGATATGAAGGCCAAGTATCCGCAGCTCTTCAAGCAGTCTTCATCTAAGATTTCGGGGACGAAATCTCCTAAAGGAGGGGAGACTGTAACGCCCAGCGTCCTTAAACTTTAGGATTTTGTCAAGAATAGTCCCTGAAGTTTGTATATTGTCATTTGAGCCCTAATCTATGTGGAAGTCTATGTTATATACTTGAAATGCCTAAATCTACATGTGGAATGTCTATATCCTTGGAAATGTCTATATCTATGTGTTTGGAATGCCTAATTCTATATTTGAAATGTCTAAATCTATCATGGAATGTCTAAATCTATGTTGGAATGCCTAAATCTATGTTTGGAATGTCTAAATCTATTTGGTGCTTGACTTTTTAGACTCGTGAAATTTGATTCTTGGTTGAACGAGAGACTAAAGCCTTGTAACTAGCGGAATCTATTAATCTTGTAAACTTTTGATGTGTATGTTGTAATCTAGTTATTCTATTACTCAAATAATACGCAACGCCTAATCTAACTCGCAAAATGAATCAGAAACGGGAACACGGAAAGGTTGGATTGGCCAGAGTGGCAATCCGATTGGATTGCCACCCGGTCGGATTACCACCCGACCGGATTGCCACACGATCGGATTATCACCCGACCGGTTTACCACCCGACCGGATGACCACCCGATCAGACTGCCACCCGACCCGTGTGCACCTTATCCCTTTCTCACACTCCCACACTATAAATAGGAGCTGTCACATCAAGTCCTTCACTGATGTGACAGCCCTGCTCGACTCAGACGTACAAGCACCTTCCTCCCCAATTTTCTTGATGATCCCGGTACGTTTCAAGCTAGATCCTTGTACTTTCTTGAGCTACCCTTCATCCTCTACGTGATTCACCTTCGAAATCACACTTTTCACCGTGAAATCTCTCAGATTTTTGTTCTTGAGGGTGATGTTATCATGGTGGTTTGTACGAACTACTATGTGATGTCATTTCCGGTAAGATCCAGCTCGGATCTAAGGTATTTCATGCGTTTTCACACTAAATCCAAGCTAAATCTAGACTTTTTCATATAAAACTTGAGTACCTTCATCTTTTCCTCAATTTTTTACTTTAAATCGGTGGAAACTGAGTCTAAACGGACTGTAGACTTAATAAATAGCCTACAGTCGGCTTGGATCTGAGTTATTACCAGTGAGGACGAGCATGGAACGGATTCCGACATAAACTTATTACGGACAGACGACTGATCGGACAGGGGTGATTCCCACCCGATCAGAACAGCTGTGTGCTAATGAGGTTGCTGTTGTCACAGTACGTGTCGTGCCGTCACCATTAAGCTAGAAACTTATAAATTTTACAAAATAGTAAACAAGAACAAGGGTCGCCCGAGCGAGCGGCAACCCAATCGGACAGCCATCCGATCGAACAGCCACCCTATCAGGTGACACTTGCCCTTTAGCCTTGAAACCTTGAAATTTTTCAACACTTAGTAAAACTTGGAAGTCTTGATCGAGTGAAAACCCGATCGGACAGCCGTCCAATCGAGCAGCCATCCGATTGAGATGACCAAGGTACTAAACATTCGGATCGAGTGGCAACCCGATCGGACGGCTGTCCAATCGGGCAGCCACCCTATTCCCCTCACTTTGCAACTTCTAAAGCAAGTGGCAACCCGATCGGATGGCCATCCGATCGGGCAGCCGTCCATTTCCTCACACACCTGTCATCCAATCGACTGGTAACCCGATCGGATAGTCATCCGATCGGACAACCATCCGATCCAGTGACAGTTTCCAACACTATTGTTCAATCTCGACTCTTATCCTATTGTAATCTAATCAGGCGAATTCTAAAAGAGCTCCCTTTGATCCAATAACAGTTGCGACTGTTAAGCAATCATTATGAGTATACTCGATCCCCTTTTTACTTTTAAACTTTGGGGTGTAACATGTATTCTATATAAACTTGAATCTTTGACAATCTAAACGCTATCCTATATGTTAATGAAAACTTGTGCATTCTAGTATCCTATTTGTGCTATGTGACGTTTAATCCAGGGTGTGTAGTTCCGCCTTAACAATAGTAGCGCTATAGGGGGTGCACCTCTCCCATTATTCTCAGGGGGTATTGTTAGGAGGATTCTAGTTTACCTTGAGTCTTGGGTAAACACTAAAGCATCGGGATACTTGGGCTATCACTGCGTGGACTGCGACACTAGCACGGCTGAAACTATTTTTATACTTACATTGTGGATATGTGTTGTTTTAATCTATTATTCGATTATCAAACTTGTATACTCGCAAATACTTTTGTATTGATATTTTAATACATGTTGCAGGCTGATAAGTCGCTTTGGAATGCATGGAAATCAAGCTAGGGGATGCCTAGAAACGTCACCTAGTTAATTTAGACATTTGGAACAATTGAAACAACATTTGTTATGTTGATACTTGTTATTCGTGGTTGATGTTTATTTTAGACAATTGCTATGAAATCTACTTAATGTCTATCAAAATATTTAGTGTTATGGAATTCTCATGAGCAATCTGAACGCTTAGTGCTCGCACCCTGATGTTTCCGCCATCGGTTGGGGTGTGACAATGAAAAGCCAATAAGAGTGCTTTCTCTTAAATTAAATCTACAGGTAGATTTAGATGACCAAATTAGAGAAGTACAGGATTCAGTAATCAAGGATGATACTGAAAAATTGAAAGGAATGATTAAAGATTTAGAACAAGGAACAGATGGAATTTGGAGATTCCATAAGAAAAGAATGTGGATACCTAAATTGGGAAATTTACGCCACCATATATTAGAAGAAGCCCATAATTCTAAATATACGATGCATCCTGGAAATGATAAAATGTACCAGAATTTAAAGAAAAATTTCTGGCGGATAGTAATGAAGAAAGATATAGCAGCTTATGTTTCCAAATGTTTAACCTGTTCACAAGTTAAAGCTGAACATCAGAAACCCTCTGGTTTGTTGCAGCGGTTAGAAATGCCAGTTTGGAAATGGGAATTGATAACAATGGATTTTGTTACCAAACTACCCAAAACAAGAAAAGGTAATGATACAATCTGGGTGATTGTAGACAGGCTAACTAAGTCAGCTCATTTCTTCCCAATGAAGGAAACTTTTAGTATGGAACAACTTGCCAAGTTGTATGTAAATGAAATAGTTTCATTACACGGAATACCTTTATCAATTGTTTCTGATAGAGATAGCCGTTTTACCTCTCATTTTTGGACAAGTTTCCAAAAAGCAATGGGAACCAAGCTCAATCTAAGCACTGCTTACCATCCTCAAACGGACGGACAAAGCGAAAGGACAATTCAGACAATGGAAGACATGCTTAGAGCTTGTGTAATTGATTTCGGAGGTAATTGGGATGATCATCTGCCATTGATAGAATTTTCTTATAATAACAGCTATCATACCAGTATCAATGCTGCACCATTCGAAGCACTTTACGGACGGAAGTGCCGAACTCCAGTCTGTTGGGTAGAAATTGAAGAAAAGCAACTATCAGGACCTGAGATAGTACAAGAAACAACCGACAAGATTGTTCAAGTCAAGGAAAGACTAAAAGCAGCACGTGATCGACAGAAGAGTTATGCAGATAACAGGCGAAAACCGTTGGAGTTTCAAGTAGGAGACAAGGTGTTGTTGAAAGTTTCTCCTTGGAAAAGAGAAGTAAGATTCATCAAAAGGGGGAAGCTAAGCACCAGGTATGTTGGACCTTTTGAGATTATTAGAAGAATAGGACCTGTAGCTTATCATCTCCAACTGCCAGAGGAAATGGCAGGAATACATGATGTACTTTATGTATCTAATCTCAAGAAATGCTTAGCTGATGAATAACTGGTAGTACCTCTTAAGGATATAGAGGTAAATGAAAAACTCAAGTTTGTGGAAAGGCCTCTACAGATTGAAGACAGAAAGGACAAAAATCTGAAACACAAGAGATTAGTTCTGATCAAAGTAAAATGGGATTCCAAGAGAGGACCAGAGAACACTTGGGAGCTTGAATCAGAAATGTAAAGGAAATATCCACACCTATTCCAGTAGACCTCGAGGACGAGTTCTAAAACAAGGTGGGGAGGATATAACAACTCTCCTAAATTTTTCGACACCCTAAAAATATTTAAAATATCTCAATACGTCCTAAAATACACCCCGTATACGAAAACCGGTCCCGAATACCTTTAATTTTACAAAAAATAAATAAAAACAAAACTTCAGAGGTGCTCGCGGGGCGCGACGCCCCTAGCTACCTCCGTCACGCACCGCGACTAGCTAGGCCACCAGGACACCTCCGGTGCCGCAACGTGTCGCAACCGTGTCGAGTCTAGTGTCCGGGTCAGCCAAGCTAGGGCCTACCCTAGCTGGCCTCGCGGGCCGCGAAGCCCTCCTGTGTCTCCGTCGCGGGGCGCGACGCCTTGTCTGATCAACCCTATAAATTTAGAGTTTCGGCTCTCATTTGAAATCGTTCAATTCACAACTTTCTCTCTCAATTTCTATATAGTATACACTATACCCGGGCATTATACCCCCTAATTAACGAAGTTCTGCCTCGTTGTAAGTATCATAACCCCCGGTTACGTATTAGATACGCTGCCCGGTTGATCTAGGGTTCCGTAACGGCTGTCGTGGTTCTGCCCGACGTAGTCGTTGGAATGCCATCTCGGGGAGGGTATTACTAGTGTAAATATTGGGTTATTATACTAAGGCGTGTGCATTTGTGTAATTAATAGATAATCACAAGGAAATCCTTAAAGAAAACCCTAAGACAGCAATGTGAGTAATTTCCTTTTTGTAAACCTTTTTTGAATTGTTTTTACAAAACCTTATTTATTTTAATTTATAAATGGTAGTGATTGAGTCTTTGTAATTCTTCAATTACTACCGGTATGTTGGGGTTTTGTATACAAAATGTGGAACACGTTATCATTAGACAAAGAGTTAGCCAATGTGTAATATGACCCACCAGTCAGGATTGACAATACTGAATGAGTAATTGTGTAGATATAAACATTGTAATCGCTCTCAATACTGTTAAAGGATAAAACTCTTCTTGATTAAACTAGGATTCACTCACCAGTATTTCTCACTGACGAAATATTTTTAAACGCGTTTCAGGTAACAAAATGTGAAAGCCGAATAGAAGCCAGCTGGACAGCACTGAAGGCTTGGAAAAGTGGCTATAAAAATTACTTAAATAAAGAGATGTTTTTATTAAATAAAATAGGGTCTATCCCTATGAAAATGTGTGTACTAGGAAACTTGAGATTTTCCCATGTTTTTAATATTATAAAAGTGTGGTATGTTACTCTGATAAAATATTTCTTAACTACGGTCCTGATGTAATTTCCGCTGTCAAATTGATAAACTCTGATACCACTGAAACTGGCCCCGGCCGCCCACTCCCGGTAAATCAGGGGACGGAGTTTGCGACATTATACTCAGCCCGAACTTTCTATGCCACATTTTCGTCAATCCGGCCAGACCATGCCGCTCTTTCCTTTGTCCGACCTTTCCATGCAGGTATATTATTATTTTGTTTTTATTTCATTTTCTATGAACAATTTTAATATTATGTAATGAGTATTTTGTTTAAATTTTTTATAGGCTCCAGACACGTCCTATACGCGGCACAACCCATCGCCCTCTACTAGGCGTGGTTTGAACTTTACGGAGAAGGAGCTCGCGGAGTCTGACACGGATTGATTACGATAGTGGTTTATGTTATTTTTATATGATGCAGTACTGTATGAACAACTTAATTATTATGTTTTGATGTATGAACAGTTTAATTTTCAGTATTTGTAATATTTGTTTAATTTGGATATGTTTGTTTGATAAATTATAATGTATGGATATGTTTAGTTTGCTTGGATTGCTTAATTTCACTACGTCTTTTATAAAAAAAATTAACATCATTTTATAACAAAAAACCAACTTAATTAATTTTAAAAAAATAAAGTCCAAAAGATATTAAGAGCTATATGATACTCTTGAAAAAAAAAATCCTACATTCCATTTCTCTGGTCCCCTAATCATTGGTCTGAAAAATTTGTAGTTCAAGTACACCTATAGAAAGTGTATAGTTCAATATGCTTGGACCTAGAAGAACCGTATTGCGCTATACAATTTCTATATAGCTCTACGGATAGTTCCTGCCCAGGAGTGCTCAGGTTCGAATCCCACTTTGACCGAGCTTTAGTAATGTATTGCCCTGATCGAGATGTTAAAAAATATATATATAGCTCTACGGATGTACAAATAAAATGGAGGATGTGTGAATAACCAAATCCTTTTAAGACAAACATGTATGTGTCTTTAAATGAGTTGAAATCATGTTGCCTCGATTGTCGTGAGAGAGCGGGAAATCTTTTTGACCGACATTATCATAACAGGATAAAACAACACTTTTCAACCAATATATCAAGAGTAAATTGCCATTTTAGTCCCTGAGTTTTGTCCAAATTTGCCATTTTGATCCAAATAGTTTTTTTTTCGCCTGTGGGTCCCTGACTTTTCCATTTTGTTGCCATTTTGATCATTTTGTCTAACTCCATCCAAAAAAACAGTTTTTAACAGGGGTATTTTTGGGATTTCCATAAAATATGTTTTTACTTGCATTTTTATCCATTCTTTTTATCACATATATAAAGATATTTTACCCCAATTAAAACCCTAACTTTCACCCTAAGTGTCAGCTTCTTCCTCATACGATCATCAAAAATCTTCCATAATCACACAGTTCAGTCGACGACGATTGGAAAGCAACAACAATGTGGAATGCTCGGCCTCTTGGTTCAAACTTTAATCCCGAATTAGATTATGGTATGTGCTAAATTAGTGTAATGATCCCCTGTTTTCTTCGATTAGGGTTTTTTAATGGTGTGTTTTGTTGTTGATTTCAGCTGGCGAGCCAGACCTGTTCACGTTTGAGATACATCATGGAGGGGAGTTGATTGACTTTCCAGAATTTGGGTATGAGGGTAAAGTATCGTATATCGACAAGGTTAACCCTGACTACTTTTCTTTGATCATATTTAATGATATGATGGGTGAGCTAGGTTACACAGAAGATGAACTGGGGGGATTAAGATACAACTTTAGGATTCCAGGGGAATGTTTTGAATTTGGGATAAGATCTTTAATGAGTGATAGTGATGTTATTAGAATGATCAAGTATACGCAAACTTACAAGGTCATTGAGGTGTATGTTGAGCATATTTGGGGTAATAAAAAGCAAGGTGATGATGCAAAGTTTGGTGATGAATCACAAGCTGATCCTGCAAACTTAGGTGATTTAACACAAGCTAAAGTGCAGGGTAAAGAAAAAGAGGTTAGGGATGATGAAAAAGAGGTTAGTGCAGTAGATGTAAGCTCTGACTCTAGTTCAGATGACAGTGATGAAAGTGCTGAAAGTGCTGATGTAGTAGACGATGAACAGAGCAAAGAAACTGAGGTAAAATATGCAAAATTTATTGATCCTGATGGTGGTGATGATCCTGATTACAGTGGTAATGAGGATGAGGGTACTGATGAAAGTGAGGAGGGTAGTGATAAAGGTGAGGAAGGTAGTGATAGTGAGGATCCTGATTACATAGTAGATGAGGAATACGTAGATGATGTTGATATGGATCAGGTTGAGTTTAGAGCTGCTGTAGAATTTGATATCAGTGATGATGAAGGGCAGGCTCAGGATGAGCAAGAAGTTGATGACTTTGAGATAGACAATTTTGATAGTCTTAGTGATGAAGAGCAGACAAGTGTTAGAGAAAGGGCAGTTAGGGGGATAAGGAAGAAGAAAAAAAAAGGCAACCGATGATTGCCAATTCTATGTTGGTCAGTGTTTTAATGATAAAAAGGACATTAGGCAAATGGTGAAACAATATGCAGTCCAATCTAAAAGTCAATGCCCAACCACTTTAACAGCCCCAAAGTATCACAAGCCTGCTGGGAGACCCAAAAAGAAACGAAAGAAATCTGCTGTTGAGTTGGAGGAGCTAAACCAGACAATTGAAAAAAGTGGAAAAATGGCCAAAAAAGGGTATACAGTGACTTGTCTTACCTGTGGGCAAAAAGGTCATAACAGAAGGACCTGCACTAAAAGTAAGGGTGGGGAGGCTGCTGGTGCTGGACAGGAAGGTGGGGAGGCTGCTGGTGCTGGACATGATGGTGGGGAGGCTGCTGGTGCTGCTGGACATGATGTTTAGGTTGTTATGTAGGTCTTTTGTTGGTTATTAAGTCATTTTGTTCAAGCTGTACTTTGACTGTTTTGTATGGTCTTTTGTTGGACATGATATTTAGGCTGATATGTAGGGTCTTTTGTAGGTTATTAAGTCGTTTTGTGATGGTCTTTTGTCAAGTTGGTTGTCGTTTGTAATGGAACAACACTGTTATGGTATGCATCCAGGTTATTCGAATGGTGTCGTTTGTAATGGAACAACATTGTTATAATGGTTTATTGTAGTCTTTTGGTATGCATCCAGGTTATTCATCTGTACAAATGGCAAATTTGTGCCAATAAGTTTGACGCATTTGCATATCAAATGGTGTCATAAGTGTTCATGCCAATGTGCATATAACTTCGACACATTTGAATACATTAACAAACAAGTTGCATAACATTACTTGAAGACACTGCATTACATACACTGCATTACATACAATGCATTACATACACTGCATTACATACATGCTTCATAACATTACACCCATCCCATTTGTTACTTACAAAAGAAGTACACCACTACAAACAACAAAGTCACCCCTAGAATCATCTTCAAACTTGTGTTTTCTGATTTGTATTGTTCAGCAACTTCATGCAATTTCCTGACTTCAACAGCCAAATCACCTTGATTTTCAGACTTTATGGTTGTTTGTGCTGGCACGTACAAAGGGGGCTCAGCCCAACAGACGAACCCACAACTTTTTCTTGGCCGATTGCAACAACGAAAACGGCGACCTGGATTTTGTGAGGTCCTCGAGGTACGTATCTTGGTTTCAAACCCACATATGCAGTATACCATGATGAATTGTTGAGCAACCCTCTGAAATTAGGGTTTTGATTTGAAGAGGTGGTTCTGATTATTGTTTGATGAATCGTGAGGAAGAAGATGATGAAAGTTAGGGTTTTAATTGGGGTAAAATGTCTTTATATATGGGATAAAAAGAATGGATAAAAAATGCAAGTAAAAACATATTTTATGGAAATCCCAAAAATACCCCTGTTAAAAACTGGTTTTTTGGATGGAGTTAGACAAAATGATCAAAATGGCAACAAAATGGAAAAGTCAGGGACCCACAGGCGAAAAAAAAAACTATTTGGATCAAAATGACAAATTTGGACAAAACTCAGGGACTAAAATGGCAATTTACTCAATATAAAAAACGTGTCCAATTGGAAAATATGATTAGGGTATCATGGTTTCCTCTTTCTTATTATTCAATATCTACAAACCCCATGAGGGGTAATAGTGGTTGATGTCTATTGGCCTAGATGGGCGGCAGAGGCAATAGCGTTAGCTGCCTGACATTTCTCTATTGGCCCAACAAATTTATGATTTTTTTATCTCGCTTTAAAATTACGATTTTGCTATCAGTTCAAAATTATGTTTTTGCCCCCTCTTAAAAATAAATTTACACTTTTGCTCCCAGCTAAATATTTCAATTTAGTCCCCGGTTCAAAATTACGATTTTGCCCCGTTCAATTTACAGTTTTGCCATTAGTTTTTTCCCCTTAAAATTACGATTTTCCCATCAGTTCAAAATTATGTTTTTACCTCCACTTAAAAATAAGTTTACACTTTTGCTCCTAGCTAAAAATTCCAATTTTTCCCTCGGTTCAAAATTACGATTTTGGCCCGTATAAATTTATAGTTTTGTCATTAGTTTTTTTTTCTCACAGCCAAGTTACGATTTTGCCCTCAACTTAAATTTACATTTTGTCCATCGTTTTTGTTTGTTTTGCCGGTGAAGTTACAATTTTGCCCCAGTGTAAAATTACAGTCATGCCGGCAGCTGCCTGGCACTCCCCCTGTCGGATCATTTAATTTACGATTTTATTCCTGAATTAAAATTATGATTTGCCCTCAGTTAAAAATTACGTTTTTCCCATCGTTTTAGTTTTTTAGCAAAACTATAAAGGTTTTTTGTTTTAATTAGTTGACTCGATTTAATTTTTTTTCGTGTCAATGAGCTCCCTAACACTGGCTCATTAGTCCTGAAAAATTACAATTTTGCCCTGAGCCCAAAATTATGGTTTTATCATCGTTTTTGTTTTTTTTTTCCTAGCAAAATTATAGTAGTCTTTTTTTAATTGATTGAAAATTATTCGGCCATCGCCTCGCAACGCGGGCGGAGCATCAACTAATTCCATACATAAATAAGCAAATTTTTTTCATAAAAAAAAAAAGAATTTGATTTTTTACTTTTAACCTAAAGGTTTTTATCTTTTGTAATTTTAACCCTACATAATTTGTTTTTATAACTTTAACCCAAAACTAAACTTGATTTTTTTACTTTTAGCCCAAAGGTTTTTAGTTTTCGCAATTTTAACCAAACATAATTTGTTTTTTTAACTTTAACCCAAAAGTTTTCATTATTTGCAATTTAACTTCACAACTTTTGTCACTTATACTTTTCATCTCTGGCAAATTTTTGGTTTACGTATAGTTCTAAATTTTTCGGCTTAATAGAACGCAACGTACGAGTGTGGTTCAATTTTTTTATGTTTTGTTTCAAATTTTGCAAGTTAACACAGCGCAACGTGCATGTGTGGTTCAACGTTTTTACCTCTATTTTTTCATGTTTGACAGGTTCGTCGCAACACACAGATCCTAGGTCGAGTCAGTGTTGGTGGTCGATGACGGTTGTGTTACATTAGTACTATTTGACACCGTTTTACGCCCAGCCGCAACGCGGGGTGTGCTTTGGGAGTTTTCTAAAGAAAAAATGGTTATGCATATTGTTGTCGTGACTTTGGCTTTGGGGGTTTTACAAAAAAAATGATTTTTTTACTTTTCAACAAAAAGTATTTCATAAGTTACTTTTAACCCAAAACTATTTGTTTTTTTTTTTACTTTTAACCCAAAACTTTTTTATCTTTTACAATCTATCTTCGCAACTTTTTTTACTTTCAACTTTGGTCCTTTATAGTTTTCATTTTCCGCAAATTTTTCGTTTTATGCTTGGTTCTAAATTTTGTGACTTAACACATTGCAACGTGCGTCTTTGGTTTAACGTTTTTACGTTTCGTTCTAAATTTTGCATATTAACACGACGCAACGTGCGGTGTGGTTGAACGTTTTTACATCGTCTATTTTTTCCCGTTTAACAGGTTTACCATAACGTGCGGGTCCTAAATCGACTTAGTTATAACTAAAGAATTTCCACCGCATTGCGGCGGGTCTCAATTCTAGTTTCACTTTATTTTCAACAATAATAACACAAATATACTTTTATCTACGAATAATTATTAAAAAAGTAATGTTAATTTCATCTGTATAATTATCTCTCCACTTTCATCATTGTCAAAGAGGACAAGAATACTAATTAATGAAAACATATATAATTAGGTGCTTTGCATAACATATCTCAAAAGGTGATTTATTAACTTTTTCTTATTGTAATCATGTTTTCTCTGTGGACCGATCTCTACGAGAGAGGAGTTAGGGGCAAATGTAGTGTATTGCATGGGGTAACATTTGTTACCTTTTAACTTTTCCGCTAAATGTAATTTTTTTAATTACATTTTCTATTACAGTAGTCCTGAAATTAAATTATGTTACTTTTTGAAATTTAAAAAGCCTAACACCGTTATCATTTTAAAGGTTTATTAAAAGCCTACTATTTAATTTATAAGTTAAAAGTCTAATTAAAATAATAGATTAAAGCCCAAATACCAGTTAGAATCTATTTTTTAAGGGGAAAAATTGATCATGAACATAGCAACCACAACAAGCAATACCATGCACCTCCGTTGTCACTAGGGGTGCAAATTAGCCGAGCTGAGCCGAGACCAAACTCGACCAGGCTAGAGCTCGATTAATTTATGAGAGTTCGAGCTTGAGCTTGCCTTTCCTTTTATTTAGGCTTGTGAGCTCGATAATTAAAGCTCTTGCTCATTTACTAAACAAGCTTATTTTTAGGTTCAGGTTCGGCTCGTAAACAAATTTAAATAAACTCGGCTCCTCTAGTTTACTAGACAATTTTAAATAAAGGGTAAACTAGGTTAGAACCTCGTGTATTACACGGGTTGAATAAATGCAATTTTATATACTAAATAAAAAAACATATATTTTTAAAAACCTCATTTATTACACGTGTTGAGTAAAAATAATTTTATATATTAAATAATAAAAAATTCATATCTTAAGAACCTCGTTTATTGTGCGGTTTGAATAAATGTAATTTTATATAACAAACAATAAAAAAGTTATATTTTAAAAAAACCATGTGTATTCATGGGTGGTAGAAATGTAATTTTATATACTAAATAATAAAAAAAAATTATATTAAAAAAACTCCGAGTATTGTATGGGCTGAATAAATATAAGTTTATATAGCAAATAATAAAAAATGATATATCTTTAAAAAGCCTGTGTATTACACGGGTTTATCTGTTTTAAAAAAAAAAATATTTCTAAATCAAAATGGATTTTTTTTATTATTTTTTAAATTAGGTTAATACTATTTTATATTTTTGGTTTGATTAATAAGTTGTTTAATATAATTTCTCATAGTTAATAATAACATTAACAATAAATAATATGCATGTTTATATATGTTAAGTGAAACAATGCTTTTTAGTTTACATAAGACTTTACCATTTGAAGTTAAGTTTATGCCAATAATTTCAAGTTGATAAAATTTATATTAATTTAATTAATTTTTAATAATTTAAATTAAATAATAATTATCTACAATTAAAGATAGTCTAAAATAATGACAAGTGTCCTTCCATTGGTTTCTTTTATTGTATAGTATAGATATTACTAAATGTTAATAAAAACTAATATTACACTAGGGACGCCCAGCTTGTGATGTGCACATATAATGTATATATGCGGGGCCTTCGGGGGGCAAAAGTGAAATTGAATTAGTTTTAACGTTATTTTACTAATTTCATAAAGATAACGTTAAAAGTGGCCGACAGTTAATCAGGCATCATGTGGTGACATTGATAGCCGAAAGACAAAAGAGTACATGCACTAATCGGTCTTTGTCCCAACTGTTAAGTGTTATGTGCCTTATTGTCCAAGGTTTGATGCAAAACTACTGTTGAGATGGGGGGGGGGGGGTCTCACTGGAAGCGATCTCTCTATTCCTACGAGATAGAGGAAAGGTTGTCTACACAATACCCTCCTCAGACCCTACCTTAGCTTTATTATTGGTGGAATTTACTGAGTATGATGATATATTATATTACACTAGGACTCGACAAGGCTCAACGATCCTGATGAGTTTCACATTCCAGCCTCGAGCTCGGGCTTGATAAAGGTCGGCTCTTTTTGATCTTTTTTTCGTGTAGATCTCGAGTAGCTTGCGAGCCGTTTTTTTGTTTAAATCCGCCACTAGGTCTCAAGCTCGGTTTGGGCTCAAGTTCGGCTCGGGCTCAAGCTCGTTTGCACCCGTTTTGGAGCCTTTTATTATCATGTTTTTATTTATTTTTTCATTTACATTGTTTGAAGTACGGTAAAAAAAATTGAATGCTACCACTCAAATTTTGATCGAGATCTGCCACTGAGAGGAGTAATAAAGGAGGTGTCACTATAGATCAAGCTAGAGGTTCTGATGGTCCATGTTTTATGGTTATTCGGTCAAACCTTGAGTTAAACCGTTGGTAACGATTTTTGTTATAAAAAATGGAAACCGAACCGTTAAATAAAAAGCGAACCAAACTGAATCGTTACTAACAATTTGATTCTAGTTTGGTTTCACAGTTTAGGCTCACTGGGTTTTAATTTGTGTAGATTAGGAACTTAATCGTGGCAACTTAACGTTAAAAATAACCCTATAATATAAACCATTAAATACATATAATATGAAACGTTTTAAAAAAATATATATTTTCAAATCTTACAATCCGTTCAGGTTTATACGAGCGGTTTTTTGTGAAAACGCAAAATAAACAGTTCATTACGTTTTAAAAATTTTGAGACTGACCAACCAAGAGTTAAAGAAAAAATCGACCATGAAACCAAATAAATGGCTGGTTTAGACGATTTCACTATTTTGAACTGAATTGTGAGCATCCTAGATCAAATCGCACCCCTTGGAATTTTTCATCCGCACCCCTTGGGTTGGGTAAAAAATATTATGGATTTATATTATAATTTTTTTACTAAACTCTGATTTTTTATAAAAAAAACTACCTATATCCATTACTTATACTAGTTAAACAGTTAAACCCAAACCAAAGTTTTGGCCCAAAAATAAACATTAAGAATTAGCCCAATACCCCCCAACAATAATCATTAACATAGCCCAAAAACCCCTTCAATAATACTCCCGCCCTTCTGTTTCTTTTCTAATACGACTGCCCAGTGCAACCAGCGACTTCATCAGCATTCAGCAAGCCAGCAACAGCAGCCAGTTTGACTCAAAATTCCGGCCAGAAACTGACCGGAATCCGGCCAGGCAGCAGCAAAACAGCAGCGACAACTTCTGATCTTCATCAAGGTTAGTTTTTTGTTTTTTTTTTATTTTACTTGATGATTTACTGCCATAGATGGTTTTTATGATGGTTTTTTTGATGATTTTAAGTGATGATTTACTGCCTTAGATTATTTTTTTGATGATTATGTTATTTAGATGATTTTTAGGGGTGATTAAACAATTCTAGGGCTTGATGATTATGTTATTTAGATGATTTTTAGGGGTGATTTTTAGATGATTTTTGGAACGATGAATTTATGTTCATGGATGACCGATGATGGATCAATATGATTGTGATAGGAACCATGAGTAGAGAGTTTATGGCGCGATTTGTCAAGCGGAAAGTGGATACATCTTCCAAACTAATTGATTTGGATACTCTTCCTTCGGATCCGTATGATCGCAAGCCGATAGAAGAATATAACGTGAATCAACGGGATGATATTAGAAGGGCGTATATACTAAGTTTGACGTGTTTGCCATATATATAAATTTAGATGATGTTTTGGATAGATTTCAAAAAATGAAAACCCGTAGGGCGACGTTTTAATTATGTTTGTACAAAGTTTGACGTGTTTGCCATATATATAAATTTAGTTTGATGTTCTTTTGACTTACATGACCCGACCCGACCCGATACAACCGATTTTTTTACTTATGTACCTAGGGGCCTAAATTTTTTAAAAATCTTCCGCACCCCCAAGGAAAAAATCCTGGGTCCGCCACTGATCAAATAAAGTTTTTTTTTTTTCCGTATATACGGTTTCGATTTGATTTAAATGTGAAATAATTTTATAACTCTTAATATGATAAATCAAATTTCATAACATCCAAAATTAAGTGTAACTAGTGGTATTCTCCCGCGCTACGTCGCAGGAATTCGGCCGGCATCGGTTCGGTTCGCTATGATAACCAAAAGAGAAAACTAAACAAATAAAGTTGTGATATGCCAAAAAGTTATTAACATGTGTTTAAATAGACCGAAAACAATAAAAATAAATATCAGTACCGGTTCCGATAATAACGATATTGGAATTGATGTTGTTCTCTCCGAATTGGTTCGGTTTGTCATGCTACTGTCACTCGTATAACTTACGATAGAAAGAAAAAGAAAATACTATATTCCGAATATATATTTATACCAAAATTTCAGGGGAAGCAGGTTAAACACAATTGCATATTCATTTTTTTAAAAAGTTAATGAACACAAATTATTAGAAAAAAAATCAAATTAGATAAAAATTAAAGGGTGTACCTATTGGCACACCCATTTGCCTATCTACACACCTTAAAAGATGTTTTTTGTCTTTATATGCACACACTGCAGTGTCGAACTGTGGCCAAAACGCGGCGTTTTGGTCCGGTTAACCTAACAACGACTGACGGGTTTCTGACGGGTCTGTTGACCGGACCAAAACGCCGAGCTTTGGCCACGTTTTGGTCCTGTCAACCAGACAAAAGACTGACACCCGGTCTGGTTGACATGACCAAAACGCGGCCAAAGCTCGGCGTTTTGGTCCGGTCAACAGACCCGTCAGACACCCATCAGTCTTTGTCTAGTTAACCAGACCAAAACACCGCGTTTTGGCCACAGTTTGACACTGCAGGGTGTACACATAAGAACAAAAAAGACCTTTTTGGGGTGACTATCTACACACCAAGTGTGTAGATAGTTTGGGCCAAATTAAATAGGTCAAAAGCGTATATAACAAATGTTGATAGCAGTTTCGATAATACCAATACCAAAGTTGTTCATTAAAAAGTCAACAATACTCACACTAAAAGGTTAAGGTTTATAAAACTTAAGGGGTCGATTGGTTCATAAAATCCGAGGGAAATGAAATTGGAATTTGAAAACTTTTCTATAAAAATTGTTTTTGGTTGGTTTTTGATGGAATTATAATTGGAAAACATTTCTTCAGATTTCATCAATTAAAAGAATTTAACAATCCTTCCTATATGGGAGGGAATTATAAACTTTTCAAATGAACTAGTTTAATACCCGTCCGGTGGACGGGTTACGCTAACAACGTAACAATACCCCACACGTGTCATCCACTCCACCAGTATCCATTTTTAGGGCATCCACACCGCTTACTACCACAAATCACCGTCTCTCTTCCCCAAACCTGCGTCACCTACCAACATCGACCACCACCGCTTTGCCCCAAATCGATGCCGGCGACATAACCACCGTCCATTCGAAAGCGCTTAGCTTTATCTGCTCACCAACCAAAACCCAAGCAATGTTTTCCGTTTGAAATTAGGGCTCCAACACCTACACTTGAACCTGGTTTTCGTCTGAAATTAGTTCTATATCCGTCCGGTGGACGGACATATTAATGGTATAATAAAATAAAAAATATATCATAATAAATACACAAGTTTATGATACAACCATAGTATTTATAACACATTAAAACCATAAATATTAAAACCATAAGCCCACTGTTTGGTGAAAGACCAAATAGTGGTGATTTCGTTGAACTAAAAAAGACATAGTTTTATACCCGTCCGTTGACCCGATACTTAACGTAGTATTTTTTTTGAAAGACCAATGAAATTTTATCCATATACTTTTGGTTAACTAACTGTTAAACATAATACTACACCAACATTTGTGTCAACTATCTAAAAGGACCCTCCTTATACACATGCAAATCACCACATTTCCTTTGAAAATAAAAACAATGTCTATGTTTCTCTTCAAAGGGTGCCTAGAAAGTCAAGTGCAGTTAGAAATACAATAGTATGGTAACGACTTTCCCGCACGATTTGATGGTGATTCGGTCAGGATTGTTTTGGTTCTTTGCGGGTAAAACCAAAAACAGTCAATGGCATTGAACTTTTAAAACATTCAATACGACACTCACATACAAAATGTTTATTAAAATGACAAAAAAATACAAATTGTATCATGTAACCACGCCTCTCTTTCATTTGTCAACTATGAAAGCATCCAACCATCTTAAGCCTTTAAAATCCATTTATATCCATAGAAACAAAACTAAATATTTAATTTTGGGTCATTATGTGTGTTTAAGATGCTAATTAAAATATTTTGTGGCACATGGGTGAAATAGATGGAATTATTCACCCTAGGACATTTAAATTATGTAAATGATGAGAAATAAAGAAGAATTCTAGCCACTTAAAGTGGGTGTTTGGGGTTCCTTATTTTGAAGAAAAAAAGACTTTTGAAGGGGCAAAAGTCCTTTTGAGAAGTGTTTGGCTTTCCATTTTAAGGGCAAAAGTCCTTTTTTGAAGGCAAAAGTCAGGATTACCTGACTTATTTTTGCCAAAAGGACTTTTGGAAAAGTCAGCAATAAGTTAAGCCAAACATGCCCGAAGACACTTATACAAAGTTCTAGAAAGAAAGGATATTAAATTTTTTATCATGGATTAATCATCCTGGAAACAACGTATTGGAAGAATCTTTACCAATGTTTTGAAAACCGGACCGGTCCGGCCGGGATCCGGAGCCTATACTGGGCCGGTTTAGCACAGCAGTCCGTTTCAGCATTAGCCCGGCAGTCGGGCCGGGGGCCGGGCGGTCGGGCCGGCGGGTCGTCTCGATGTTATGGCCGGATTTGAATGTAAACGGCGAAAATCGTAAACCTTCAGCCCAAAAATGAATAGACAGAATGCCGGATAGTTACCTGTGTATTTGACGAATCTACAAAATTATGATCGGTGCATGATTGACAGAGACAAAGTTGAGTAGAAAGTAAATAGTTTATGTTTGAAGCGGAGAAGACGAGAGAAATTGAAAATTGAAAAAGGATAATAATCAAATAGTGTTGAACATTCTTTTTGAAGATCGGAGATTGAAGATTGGAAAATGAAATTTGCAGACATGAAAAGACAGCACTCATTAACTTATGGGAAAATTACCGCAGTGGCCCTTGACCAAGCCAATTTACAAAACTAGCCATTTGACCATGCATAAAAAGGCCCGGTCACGCTCCCCCATCCCAGTGAACCGTCATTTTTATGCACCTTCAATCCAGCCACAACCAAGCGGACACGTGTCCTCCTAGCTGAACCGGCTTTATGCCGCTACCTCTGACCGCCGATCCGTTTCATGAGTTTGAGATTTTAAAGCTAAGAAAAACGTCATAAAACCGAGAGGTAACCCACCCGATGAAAAAATTGGCATAAAACCGAGAGATTCCATAGAAAAGGAGAGAACACAGAGTAGAGAACTCCTTCTGTATGGGATTCGATTTTTTAAAGCTAAGAAAAACGTCATTTTCTTAAAAAATACAACATTGAAAAAATTTGTCCCACCTATACTTCAAAAACCAATTTGACATATTTTGATGTATTTTGATATTTTTTTAAAAAATACTACTGAAATTTAACAAGAGTTTTGAAAATTTAACACCATAAATCTCAAGAACGTAGCGGCTCGGCTTGGCCTTGAAAGGTCATGGCTTGTACTTGTAGCGGCTTGGCTAGCTTGTGGGGCAGGGGGCGAAGCGGCTCGGCTTGGGCATGAAACGGCTCGGCGGTCAGAGGTAGCGGCATAAAGCCGGTTCAGCTAGGAGGACACGTGTCCGCTTGGTTGTGGCTGGATTGAAGGTGCATAAAAATGACGGTTCACTGGGATGGGGGAGCGTGACCGGGCTTTTTTATGCCTGGTCAAATGGCTAGTTTTGTAAATTGGCTTGGTCAAGGGCCACTGCGGTAATTTTCCCTTAACTTATTTACATATTTGTTTGTTTATTATTCTAATTAAATAAAGGGAAGAAAATTGTTACTAGAGTTATTTATTTTTTATCTAAATTGTTTATCTGCTAAACTTTATAATTTCTAAATTTTTATCTAGGAAAAATGCAATCCGGTTCTTAAAACGGTCTGACCGGTCGGACCGGTGAACCAGTTGAATGACTGGTTCGATGACCGGTCTGGTTTTAAAAACATTTATCTTTACTTGTCCTTTATACAAACCCCTCACTTGTGTCACATCCTTGCCAATTTACAATCAACTCCCATCATTTTGTGTATGGGCTTTCTTGATGGTGCAAAAAGGCTGAAAGAAAATATACTTGTAAGTATAGTAGCTACAAATTATTTTAAAAACCAACATTTGTCACAAATTAAAAACTAAAATTGACTACTTACCATCATTCATTAGATAAACATCAAACACTTGCTAATACTAAAATAGAAGTTCCAATTTTGTTATTTGAAGTAAGTATAGTTCAGACTTAAAGTAAAATAGAAAAGGAGTTGAATTTAGTCAACAGTAAAGGCATAATGGAATTTGTTGAATTAAAACCGATGGTAAAGGTCTAACAAAAATTATATGTAAAATGTAAAAAACTGGTTACTAACCTTTTCTTCAAAGAGAGATCAATTTCTTCATAGGAACGACAAAATCCAAAATCATGCTCGCCTTGCAAAATAACTTCTATGTACTATATTTGTTAGCGAACATTTTATCAGTAACTTAATTTTTTTCAAACAAATTGAAGAAAATTAAACAAAAAACAGCAAGAAACAGGTTCTTTTACAAAACAGGTGAAGAAAAAGTACTAAAGTCGAAGGGAAAAAAAGGTTATAAAATCAAAACAAATGCGTCAACAATTGCTTCACCGAATATAAACATATTGACATAACATAAAGTTTTACGTTAACATATGTTTTGTTGCACATGGTCACAACCTAAAAAGACCATCAATTTAAAATTACTCTATGCAATATCATTGTATAAATGTAAATAACGAAAAAAAGTAATTGGCTCAAGACATACATACATATATAAATACATAGTGCAGGCCATGTATGTGCATAATTAT
The DNA here is from genome assembly GCA_030545235.1 of Helianthus tuberosus. Taxonomy (NCBI): domain Eukaryota; kingdom Viridiplantae; phylum Streptophyta; class Magnoliopsida; order Asterales; family Asteraceae; genus Helianthus; species Helianthus tuberosus. The sequence continues at coordinate 177,290,246 of CM060401.1, forward strand.
ATATCTATTTTTGTCAAGAACTAATAGATAAAATGAACCAAAAAAATATATATGTAAAAGCAAAAGTCTTTCTTGACAAATTAATTGAAGGCAAAAGAAACCACATAAATCTACCTTATGACCAAAATCTCTGTTATAAAAACTGATGCGAATATAAAATTATCAACCCTTCAAAATGTAATAGAAACCACATAACGACAATTGAAGGAAGATTATGAAGAAGGGATTCTAATGTTTATGTAACAATTCTCATCAAAAAGTACTAATTATTACTTTAATTGACCAATAGGAAACCCTAATTAAGAAACCCAAGTGATTCTGCACAAACCCTAAGATTTTCAGAAAAATCAGAATCAGGATCAGGGCCCCTAAAACTCAGGGGGGGTATTTCCTAGTTACGTTTATCCACATAAATAGCTGTCCAATTCGAATTTTCAGAAACTGTCGACTCAGCTGAGCTAGTCCCACACGTGGCAACCCTATGCCTAAAAATAGGTCTCACGCGGGCCGCGTAAGGTTAGCTTAAATCTCACGCGGGCCGCGTAAGGGTCAAAATTCACCTATAAATACAGGAGCTTGGGACTTGAATTCTGGCTTCAGAACGACGAAGAAATTCGAAAAATACGCTGAGTTATGCTCTGTTTATCACAATTAACACACACGGTTCAATAATCGACGCCGCAATCAGGGTATTAGCACGATCGCTGCTACGATTCATTTTCCGATCGATCAATGTACTCAATGGGTGTTTAAGTGCTGCCCACATTAGGGTGATGCTTTGTCATTAGTCGTTAATTCGACAGATGTTAAGCATAGCACTTTGTCACTCGTTGTGATGGTTGATCTCGTGAGTTATCGTAAAGGCTGTATTGATTACTAACCCCGAATTGTGTGCCTGTTATTAAATTTAGGTTAAAAAGGCTAATCAGTAGGCTAAACTCTGCCCGTATAAATCTGCAATGTGAGTCATTCTCTTTTTATCAATTATTTTACAATACCTCAAATTATTTTCAAGGTTATAATTACAGGGACTAAGTCGTGGATATCTTGAATTACTGGTTAGTGGAGTATTGTGCACATTACTAATTTTCTCCCAGTTAGGTTCATTGACCTACTCGGGATAATCACTGTTAGGTTCATTGACCTACAGGGATAAGCATCACTATTTAGGTTCATTGATCTAATAGTGGTATGACCATCGTCACCATTGTGACTTGTCACCATTGTGACAGAAGGCCAGATAAAAATAAGATAGAAGCCATTGTAATCGCTCTTATGCTGTAATTAATAACTATGCATCATTATGCAAAATAGAATGATTCACTCAGTATTTCCCGCTGACAAAATTTTTTTCAAACATGTTTCAGGTGATCTGTTATGATCTAGGAAAAGTGCCATATAGCACTACAAGCTCAAGGAAGTGGCTCAGTATAAAATAAAGAAACATGTTTTGTAAAATAAAAGATTTCTTTGTGAAATCAAACTATTGTAAATTACCGGGTTTTATCCCGAATTGTGAAATAAAATAATCGGGAAATATTTACATTTTAAAAGATCCTGATGAAAAAAAACTTCCGCTGTCAAACTCAATTAAATAAATACCACGGGATTTCTGTCCCGCGGCTCCTGAAACGGGTCAAACCGGGTCGGGGGCCGTGACAGAAAAAGGTGGTATCAGAGCCACTGATCGAGCCACTGATTTAAGCCAATTAAGTATTTAGAAAATACTTAATTTTTATTAATTGCTATTTCGTGATTATATGTTTTATTATCTAGTTAACTGTATACAGTATGGGCAGATCTTTATATGCTAACTAATGTAGCAATTAATACAAATTTTTAAATAATTTGAACCAAGTTTAGCACTTTTATTATCTACAGTCTAGAAACCTTATAAATAAATTTACAAATAAAACCTAGTGTGTTTTAACTTTCAGTTATTTTGGTAGTTACCCAGTATGAAGTACTATTTAAAAAGTTGTTCTACAAAATTTTGTTATGACTTAGTAATTGTGTGTATTTTGCTAAATAGCATGATTGACTTGTCTGACGTCCTCCAGAAATTAAATCTCTATCCAGTAGGAATAGAGGTTTCCAGAGATTTCAATAGATATATTCCAGACATAGAAGAACCTATAGAATTCAACGCTTTACCTCTCGAGAAACTTAAGAAAAAGAAAATGGAAATTGGGGAAAGCTCTAGGCAAATTGAAGAGTTACCATCTCAAGAAGAACTAGATTTTATAATGGCAACCGATGATACTATTGAGCCTGTTAATGAAAATGATTTTATTCATTTTCTTGAAACACAACTACCAATGAATTTAGAACCAGGTATTTCAAACCTTTCAATCCACTCGCAAATAGACGAATGGGTGACTAATGAAATACTGTTACAAAACCATCCCTATAGGCTTTTTCCTAAGTTCAATCCAGAACCCTTACCAAATTCACCAATAAGTAACGAGAATATGGCTAAACTCCATCATTTTGACAAAATGGATGCTGGGAATAGGATCCAAGAGATTTTGGGGCAGATCTCCTGGAAATACGATGAGAAGGAACGCCGTTACTAGAACATCACCTGACAAAGGATAGGGGATTATGAAACTGTGATTGTGTAATAGTAATAGTAAAATCAGTTTGTGTAAAATAAATAATAAAACTGTTGTATATAGAAGCATGATATAATCTATACAACAAACAAAATATTAGAAAATTTACAATTTTGGTTGTATATTCGTTTACGTGATTATGTGCAACTAATTGTGACCTTGAATTATTTCTTTTATTCTAATTATTTATCTATAAATTAGATATCAGATGGAAAACGCTAATAATGAACCAGTTAATGAGGTTAATCAATCTGAGCAACAACCGGGGGACCAATATATGACTAGGCAAGATATAGAAAATATCGTTGCTCAAGGGATAGCCAACGCTATTCTAGGAATAGTTGCTCAAGGGATAGCCAATGCTATTCCATCAATCGTTGCTGCTATTAAAAATCCAATCGAACCACAACAAATTGTTCCTAGTAAACGTATTTCTGAAGATAACTTCAGTAATAGCGTAAACGGAGGCAATAATCATGTTAATCATGACAATGAACCACGGCAAGCTCCGCTCCCTAAGAAAAGGAAAACTGCAACGCCTGGTTGCACTTACAAAGAATTTCTTGCTTGTAAACCCACTGAGTTTGCAGGCAATGAAGGAGCGACTGCGGCACTGCGTTGGTTAGAGAAAACCGAGGCAGTAATTGCCATAAGTAAATGTGCTCAGGATGATCAGGTCATGTATGCGTCAAATCTTTTCAAAGAAGGGGCGCTAGAATGGTGGAACACAGTGTTACAGGCAAAAGGAAGAAGGATTGCGTATGCTATGATCTGGGAAGAATTTAAGAGCTTTGTAGAAAGAAAATTCTGTCCTGAGTATGAAAAGGAACAAATGACAAATAAGTTTTTAACCCATCGGATGGTGGATGTAGATTGTCGAGGGTATACTTCTACATTCTTTGAATATGCTAGAGTGGTACCAACGCTGGCTTCGCCAGAGCCGGTACTTATTTCCCGTTATATTTGGGGATTGATTTCCGAAATCCGTAATATCGTCAAGGCTGCGAAACCTCGTACGATTGATGATGCAGTAGAATTAGCCAATACTCTGACTGATGAGCTAGTACGGACAAGAGAAGAAAATAGAAAGAAGGAAGTAGCCTAAAAGATTACCCAAGAATTCCGTTCAGGTAACCATAACAATTTCAAGAAAGGAGGGAATGGGCAATCTTCTACTAGTCCATTTTGCAATTTTTGCAAAAGGAAGCATTTTGGAAGATGCAAAGGATATTGCAATTTTTGCAAAATTCCAGGGCATCAAGAAGAAGACTGTAGGAGGAAGAAATTTTCAGTTTGCTACAACTGTGGAGAAACTGGACATCTTAGGCCAAATTGTCCAAAACTGAATAAACCATTTGACAATAAAGCCAAACCGGCAGAAGGAGCAAAAAGGAATGCGAGAGCCTTTCAGCTGACTACTCAAGAAGCCGAGATGATTCCAGATGTGATAGCCGGTATGTTCTTAGCTTACAACATTTACACAAAAGTATTATTTGACTCTGGTGCAAACCAAAGTTTTATAAATACTTTACTCTACCAAACTCTTAACTTACCGTTACCCAGCATTAGATAAATTTCTACAGTAGAAACGGCAGATGGGAATTTAGTTAAAATAAATAAGGTTCTACAAAACGTAGAAATAAAACTTTTAAGTCATAAATTTTATGCAACCATATTGGTTGAATTCGATGATATGTTAGAAATGAATTGATTAGTAAAACCACTATGTTCGAATTCTTTGTGATAAGAATTCCATAGAAATTCAGGCAACTACTGGAAAAGTAATAATGATTACAGGAGATAAAACCCTGTAAACCCATAAAGTTCATATCAGTAGTGAAAGTTGCTAATTATAAAGCAAGGAAAAGTATACATGATTTCAGTAATCATCAATACTAAAGATAAAGAAATTAAGGAAATTTCTGTAATTTCAGAATACCCAGATGTATTTCCAGAAAATTTACCTGGATTATCACCAGATAGGGAGATAGAATTTAGGATTCATCTAATTCCAGGAATTATACCAATAGCCAAGGTTAACACAATGTTGATTGTTAAGAAAAATGATGGTTCAATAAGAATGTGTATTGATTTTAGGGAATTGAATAAAGTTACAATTAAGAATCAATACCCATTACTTGATGATTTATTCGATCAATTCCAGGGAAATAGATATTTTCTAAGAACGACTTAAGATCTGGATATCATCAATTTAAAATACAAGAGGAAGACATACCTAAAACTATTTTCAAAAACTAGGTATGGTCATTACGAGTTTACAGTCCTGCCCTTCGAATTAAAGAATGCACCTGCAGCATTCATGTACATGATAAATAGGATCTGTAAACTATATTTGGATAAATTGGTAATTATCCTCAACGACGATATACATATTTATTCTAAAAGTCAGAAAGAACATTGTCAGCACTTGCATACACTCTTAACTTTGTTAAGAAAAGAGAAGCTTTATGCCAAATTTTCGAAGTGTGAATTTTGGTTACAAGAAATGCAATTCTTAGGACATATGGTGAATCATGAAGGTATTCACTTAGATCCTGATAAGATAGTAATAATTACCAAATGGAAGATTACTTAATCCGCAATGGAAATTAGAAGTTTAGTCGGATACTACAGACGATTTATTAAGGATTTTTCTAAGATAGTTATATCATTAACTAAGTTAACCTGTAAAATAGCTAAGTTTGAATGAGGATCTTAAAGCAGAAATTAACCAAATACTCAGATATTAGCCTTATGAACTAAAGATTTTTGAAGTATAATGTAATGCTTCAAAGTTAGGATTTGAATGCGTGTTAATGCAACGCAAAAAGGTAATTGCGTATGCATCAAGGTAATTGAGAAAGAACGAAGGAACTATACCACTCATGAGTTAGAATTAGGAACCATAATTTTTACCATAAGATTTGGAGACATTATCTGTATGGAAGTAAGGGTACTATCTATACGGATTATAAGAATTTAAGATATATATTTTTGGGCAAAAAGAATTAAACATGAGACAAAGGAGATGAATGAAAATCCTAAGTGACTACAACTGTGATATTCAGTATCACAAAGGAAAGGATGAAGACGACAAGAAATAGTCAGAAAAGTTATACAGATAATAGATGAAAGATGTTGGAGTTCGAGTTGGAGACAAAATGTAATTGAAAGTATCTCCTTGGAAAGGAGTAAGAAAGGAAAGCTAAGTCCAAGATACGTAGGACCATTTCAGTAATCCAACATATAGGACTAGTTGCTTATCAATTACAACTACCAAGAAAGTTAGTTGGAGTACATGATGTATTTCATATATCCAATCTCAAGAAATGTTTATCAAACGAATCATTGGTAGTATCTCTTCGAGATATAGAGGTAAACGAAAAGCTGAAATTTGTTGAGAAACCACTTCAATTTTAAGGATCGAAAGATCAAGTTTCTCAAATATAAACAACTAATTTTAGTCAAAATTAGTTGGGATTCAAAGAGAAGAGCTGAATACACTAGGGAGCTGGAATCAGAAATGAAGAGAAAGTATCCTCAATTATTCCGGTAAATCTCGAGGATGAGATTTTCTTAAGGTGGGGAGAATGTAACAACTCTCATCAAAAAGTACTAATTATTACTTTAATTGACCAATAGGAAACCCTAATTAAGAAACCCAAGTGATTCTGCACAAACCCTAAGATTTTCAGAAAAATCAGAATCAGGATCAGGGCCCCTAAAACTCAGGGGGGGTATTTCCTAGTTACGTTTATCCACATAAATAGCTGTCCAATTCGAATTTTCAGAAACTGTCGACTCAGCTGAGCTAGTCCCACACGTGGCAACCCTATGCCTAAAAATAGGTCTCACGCGGGCCGCGTAAGGTTAGCTTAAATCTCACGCGGGCCGCGTAAGGGTCAAAATTCACCTATAAATACAGGAGCTTGGGACTTGAATTCTGGCTTCAGAACGACGAAGAAATTCGAAAAATACGCTGAGTTATGCTCTGTTTATCACAATTAACACACACGGTTCAATAATCGACGCCGCAATCAGGGTATTAGCACGATCGCTGCTACGATTCATTTTCCGATCGATCAATGTACTCAATGGGTGTTTAAGTGCTGCCCACATTAGGGTGATGCTTTGTCATTAGTCGTTAATTCGACAGATGTTAAGCATAGCACTTTGTCACTCGTTGTGATGGTTGATCTCGTGAGTTATCGTAAAGGCTGTATTGATTACTAACCCCGAATTGTGTGCCTGTTATTAAATTTAGGTTAAAAAGGCTAATCAGTAGGCTAAACTCTGCCCGTATAAATCTGCAATGTGAGTCATTCTCTTTTTATCAATTATTTTACAATACCTCAAATTATTTTCAAGGTTATAATTACAGGGACTAAGTCGTGGATATCTTGAATTACTGGTTAGTGGAGTATTGTGCACATTACTAATTTTCTCCCAGTTAGGTTCATTGACCTACTCGGGATAATCACTGTTAGGTTCATTGACCTACAGGGATAAGCATCACTATTTAGGTTCATTGATCTAATAGTGGTATGACCATCGTCACCATTGTGACTTGTCACCATTGTGACAGAAGGCCAGATAAAAATAAGATAGAAGCCATTGTAATCGCTCTTATGCTGTAATTAATAACTATGCATCATTATGCAAAATAGAATGATTCACTCAGTATTTCCCGCTGACAAAATTTTTTTCAAACATGTTTCAGGTGATCTGTTATGATCTAGGAAAAGTGCCATATAGCACTACAAGCTCAAGGAAGTGGCTCAGTATAAAATAAAGAAACATGTTTTGTAAAATAAAAGATTTCTTTGTGAAATCAAACTATTGTAAATTACCGGGTTTTATCCCGAATTGTGAAATAAAATAATCGGGAAATATTTACATTTTAAAAGATCCTGATGAAAAAAAACTTCCGCTGTCAAACTCAATTAAATAAATACCACGGGATTTCTGTCCCGCGGCTCCTGAAACGGGTCAAACCGGGTGGGGGGCCGTGACAGTTTATGCAAAACACAATCAAAACCACATAAGGATAGTTGAAAAATCATGAATAACGGATATGGTAGTTACCTTAATAGCCGCGCAAATTGTCTGCATGTGTACAAGTCATCATGTGAAAAAAACATCCAGGAACTTCTCAATATAGTACCTTGAAGCAACAACATCCAGAGTTCTGAGTGTTTATCAACATCTCTGATGTATATCTGAACTATGCCATCCTCCAAATATTGTATATATGTAAAGTGAAACTCGTTAGGCATTTACAAAATAATGTTCCTGTTTAATAAATTCATTAACTAAGTAATATTTCCTAGGCCGTTCCCGTCATATTTATATTCACAAGTGAACTCCATATTTTTAAATTTATTTAAAATACCAGATACCCCTTTTGTAGGTTGGTTTCATCCTCATCATATGAAAACCCTTCTTGAAAACCCTTCTTGTGAATAATGAACATGAACCCCTTTTTGCTAGAGCCTGGGTCGTTTGAGACCTACCAAATATATCAGAAATTAAAACTGAAGCAAGTAAAAACAAAGACATAAACTCCAAACTCGAAACTATCTCTAGTTGAAGATTATTTAAACAAACTTAAAGAAGGCTGACAAACTTGTCCAGTCCAAGTAAAGCAGCAGTTTTAGGCTTTTAGCCTCCCTGGGTCGTTTGATGAAATCACACTGTTGTAATTCTTGTCTCTAGCTCTATGACAAACGATCTGATCCAACACAAACCTTAGGGTTACGGACAAATATCAATGTAAATCAGACGCAAAAATGTGGCTATGATTTTAATTTGAAAAAAATAAAATTTGGGATTACTTACAGAGATGGAGAGCTGATTCTTGAAAACATTGGTAGTATATACTAAAGATGGTAGATGCTTTACCTTCGTTATCGAAGACGATCCAAACGGCATAGCCTCTGATCGATCCAATTGAGAGGAAGGTTGATGATTCCTCAATTTCCTCATCCCCTGAAATCGTTCTTTTGCATCTGTACAAAACACCGATCATTAAAAAACCCTAATTACCGAAAATTTAGGGCCCTGTAAATATTTCAGGGCCCAAGCTAGGGCCGGCCCTGTACGTTAATATCATCAAGCAATTGTAAGACGTTAAAAGAGTATGATTATGTGATGAAACAAAGGATAAATCTATTACCTGGTTCTCTGTTGTGGAAGCAATGATAATGAGAATCAATGGAGGCAAACTTATCGCACAAATCCAGGGTACGTTGAGTGTGAAATTTTGGCTATCAGAGAAAGAAGAATGACCAATTTGTTTGTCTTAGGGCTTGGGGTTATGGTGCGATAGATGATGGTGCCATTCCGCAAGAAGATAGCCGGCGGAACACTGAGAAACATGATTTGATTTGAGAAAGAGAAACAGACGCTATAGATATATAAATTAATGATTGAATTTGTGAAATGCAGGTCCATTATATAGCAATAGATCATCTCAACTGACCCATATTTGTAGGAGTTGGTTTGGAGATAATGGGTCTAGGAGAAAAACTGCTGAGAGGTGGAGATCATGGCAGAAAATTTTGGAGCAAAACCACCTGCAGGAAAACTGCCAATAACCGCCTTGAACCGCCATTAGAGCGGTTAAAATTAAGAGTTTAAACGGCCCAGATTTAATCTCAGCATAATCGAACAGATGATATTGATTTCAAAGGTAACTTCCACTTAATGGGTTCCATATATATGTATATAATGTTTCAAGATTGCCAATAAACACACATCTTTCCACTAATTACCTTCTTATTATATCTAGGAGTGAGGTTATACTGGGTAATTGTGTAAATGATTTGTTTTTGCATTCAAATTCCTTTAACAATTCGACAAACCAAACACAACACTAACTTTAATTGGAACTAGTTCCAGATCCTTCATATTCCAATTCATTTAAAACATTCCAATTCCATCGTATATATTCCATGAACCAAACAACCCCTAAGTTTGTTGTTTCCACTATTTATTGGTGTATCATGGTGAAGCATCCCACTACGGATGCTCTCAAGAGTCATAGGATAAAGAGGCTCATATTGGCTTTGCTATTTAAAAGTTCACTAGCAAAGTTGTTGGAGCTTGTTGTTGATAACTTCTTCTTGTTGGTTTTGTTAGTATAAAATATTAATGTAGTAAGATAGATTGTAATTGGTTCTTTCGTGTTTGAAGAAAGTTCAACACATTTGCTCAAAACACGAGAACATGGTTATTTAAATATCTCCCACCTATCATACGAGCAAGTTTTTTTTACCCAAATTAACTACCTGGACATTTCTTTCCTTTTGATTTATCACCTCAAGTATACATTTATACCGGTTAAAAGACCTTAAGAATGTGCCTCGGCTTTTAACATTGAAGTTGCTTGTTTTGCCAAATATAGAGTAGACATACCTCCGTTAGCTTGAGCACTAGATTTCATAGGATGTATTACATCAAAATTGTGTACTAATATATAGAATGTAAGGTAAACACATGTCATGATTGGTAAGAAACAAGCACCTTTAAGTACACTTTTTAAAATCCCTGACAAATTTGTAGTGAGTAGCCTATATCGTTTCCTCCATAACAAAGTTGAACTTACAAATCTGATTTTGATTCCCAGCACTGTAACTAAAGCATTCAATTGTGAACTGTGAAACTTATTATTAAAGTTGTTGATAAAATGCCTTAAGTGATTCATGTTAAAAAATGATAGTTTATTGACAAGAAAAAGAAACCAAAATTAATATGATTTTCATAAACAATATCCGTGAAAACAATGTGACTCTAACCAAGGAGATTCTTGTTCATTAATTGCCTTTAAGACAACATGACTATCGAATATTAGACATATCTCTACGGTATCTTTCACCACATATATGTTTCCTAACATGAGAAAGAAACCAACCCCAATTAACTAGCGTAACATTCATTTTCAACAATAGAAAAGCAAGTGGTAATATTGTTTATTACAATCAACTCTTGTTTCAATCATCATCTTACCTTTATACTTGCCTTACAAATGTAACACCCCAACCCGGAAGGGCTGACGTGTCACAATAACAGTATCATAAACAAAAGTCATAATTCCATTTATTTATTTGATAAGGATACAACCACACGACAACTAAACTTAAGGTTAATATACAAGCGGAGACATTCGATTTAATTAACTAACATCTTCAGATTTATTCCTAGGCTTTAATCTTCTCTCCTTTCCCCGACCAAAGTAACATGCGGACCTGTATATACAAAAAGTTTTACGGAATGAGCCGAATGCTCAGTACGAAATAATAGGCTCAAATAACAAGTAACGCTTTATAGAAATGTTATCAGTATGGAACTTTATGCGAAAATGATACGATGCAAGAACATAATTTCATAATCATATCATACGGATGTACCCATGAGCCAAACTTAAAACGTGACAATACACATGTAGCTACTCCTGCATAATTATCACATGAGATGGCGAGTTGGCATACCCGCTATCCACCTCCTTAACTTAAATCCTAGGATCAATCCATACGCCTCCAAGTAGCTTTGTACCTCACTTGTACCTAGGGACGCCGTGAACTGATCTCTCCGTCACGGATGGAGCACATGATGTCGATGTCGCAACAACATGCTTGTGGGACACTCCACGAGAAGCGATACTCAGGGTATCAGAGTACAAATGGTATTATTCACATAACTTATCAAAATATTTTCATAACAGGACGTAACATATATTGGAACATGCAATAATGAGTACAACTAACATAATACTATCGCATGACATGAAAGCTAAATTCAAAGTTTAGAATAGGAATTCAACGGACTGTCAAATGAATCGATAATCAAAGACGTGAGGAGTTTTTAAAAGATATATGAATTTAATGGGTTTATAACAATTTGAATATGAAGCAATAAGGAGTGAGGGTAAGGATCCGTACCTTAATAATTCCAAAGTGAAGCTACCTTGTGATAATATTTCAGATTTATACGGGCAGAGTTTAGACTACTGATTAGTCTTTTAACCTAATTTAAATAATATGCACACAAACTAGGTTAGTAACTTAATACAGCATTTACGATAACTCACGAGATTAAAATCCTCACAACGAATGACAAAGTGCGATACTTAAACATCCATCGGATTCACAATTAATGACAAAGTGAAATCACTTAAACATCCATCGGATTCACAACGAATGACAAAGTGTAAACACTTAAACATCCATCGGAATCACAATTAACGACAAAGAGAAATTACTTAAACATCCATCGGAATCACGACTAATGACAAAGCATAACCCAAATTTGAGCAGCACTTAAACATCCATTGGATTGATTTCAATCAATCGGACATTGAATCGTATCAGCGATTGAGTTATTACCCTGTTCTGCAGCACCCCGCTATACTAATTAGTGTTTCGTGTGTGTTAATTGAAGTAAACAGAGCATAACTCCGTGTATTTTCCGACTTTGTTCGTCGTTCAAGTGCCCAGAAGCAAGTGCCAATGTCTGCTATTTATACCCGAATTTTGCCCCCCCTTACGGACCGTAACAATTAACCCTTACGGTCCGTAAGGGTTACCTATATTTTATAGAGTAGCCACGGTTGGGACTAGCCTAGCTGAGTCGACATTTCTAGAATATTTAATTTAAACAGCGAGTTAATTAGATAATCGTCAATAGGGAATACCCCCCCCCCCCGAGTTTTAGGGACCCTGATCCTGATTCTGAAAATTCTGAAAAATGTAGGGTTTGTGCAGAATCACTTGGGTGTCTTAATTAGGGTTTCTTATTGGATAATTTATAATAATAATAATAATAGTTTTGGTTGATATAACAAAGATGAATCATAAATATATATTATTATTATTCTTTTATTTCTAGAATAATGATTTTTAAATTTAGGGTTATTACAACTATTACCCCCTTAAAAGAAATTTCGTCCTCGAAATTTGTCAAATAAGAATAAAACATATCGCATAAGTAACGGAACTTTCATAGCAAAGTTACTAACTTATATAACAAGAATATCCTAAACATACATGTGTATCTGAAATTTATTATTACGTTCATGACCATAATTGTCAATGACCTTACCATCATGTCCTAATGGTTCTTCCTCTACGTATCTTAATAACATATTTAATCATGCAGAAAATCAACATAGACTTGCAGATAACAAGAGTGACTATTGATACTGATATCTCCTACATAAACATGCTTAATCATAACTAAGATATATTCACAAAAAGCCAAGCATGAATGACCATAAGCAGAAACAAATGAACATAGATCAAAGAGCAAGGTTCACCGTTATCTTGACTAAAATTCTATTGCGAGAATAAATTAGGGTATAGAGAACGAATTGATTCTTCAGATTTCCATGTTGCTTCACGTTCAGAGTGATTTTTCCAGAGGATTTTAACAAACGGAATTACTTTCCTACGCATAACCCTTTCTTGTCGATCTAAAATGGCTTCTGGTTCTTCTTCGTAGGACAAATCTTCGTGAATTGTAAGTAACGGATAACTAAGGACATGGAGTGGATGATAATTATATCCTCTTAACGAGGAGACATGAAAAACGTTATGAACGTGAGAGAGTTGAGGCGGTAGAGCTAGTCGATATGATACTTCTCCAATTCTTTCAAGGATTTCAAATGGACCAATGAAACGAGGACTAAGCTTCCCTTTAATTCCAAATCTACGAACGCCACGCCAAGGTGATACCTTTAAGAATACGTGGTCACCAATTTTAAATTCCAGTGGTCGTCTATCTTGATCTGCATAGCTCTTTTGTCTGCTCTGAGCTTCTTTCAGTTTTTCTCGTGCCATAGTGACTTTTTCATTTGTAATCTGAACTAGTTCTGGCCCTTCAATAATCTTTTCTCCAACTTCATCCCAGCATATCGGTGCTCGACATTTCCGACCGTATAAAAGTTCAAAAGGTGCCATGCCAATACTTGCTTGCCAACTATTGTTGTAAGCGAACTCAACAAGGCATAGATATTCATCCCAGTTTCCAGACCATTCAAGTGCACATGCTCGGAGCATGTCTTCCAAGGTCTGAATCGTGCGTTATGACTGCCCATCTGTTTGTGGATGGAAAGCCGTACTAAACTTTAGTCGTGTACCCCAAGTTGCCTGAAAACCTTTCCAAAATCGTGAGATGAAACGTGGGTCTCTATCGGAAACAATGGAAGATGGTGTGCCATGGAGTTTAATAATTTCTTGAAGAAATATTTCGGATAACTTACTAACCGAAATTCCTTGCTGAATTGGTATAAAATGTGCTGACTTTGACAATCTATCGACAACAACCCATACAACATCATTCTTCTTGAATGTCTTAGGCAAACCGGTAACAAAATCCATTGTGATCTCATCCCACTTCCATATGGGAATATCCAATGGCTGCAACAGACCGCTTGCTCGTTTGTGTTCAATTTTCACTTGTTGGCAAGTGAGGCATTTACTTACGTATCGAGCAACGTCTTCCTTCATGCCATTCCACCAGAAGTTCTGTCTTAAGTCTCGATACATTTTGGTAGATCCTGGGTGAATTGAAAATGGTGAGCTATGAGCTTCGGCTAACAATGACTCACGAAGGGTGGAGTCATCGGGTACACAAAGTCTTTTACCGCACCAAATCACCCCATGATGGTCTATACGAAATTCAGATTGCTTACGCACCTCAAGATTTTGCACAACTGCCCAAAGTTCTCCATCTTGCTTCTGTGCATCTTTGATCTGTGATATGAGGTCGGGTTCAATCTGCATTCCAGCTAGATATCCATCAGATTTACTAACCTGAAGCCAAATGTTCATCCTTTCGTGATCCCTCCTAATACGAGGCTGAATTTGTAAGCAAGATATAGTCCCGGAATTCTTTCGGCTCAATGCGTCAGCTACAACATTGGCTTTGCCTGGATGGTATTGAATATTTGCGTCGTAATCTTTTAAAAGTTCTAACCACCTTCTTTGCCTCATATTTAGCTCCTTCTGCGTAAATATGTACTTGAGGATCTTGTGGTCGGTAAAGATGTCACAACTCTCACCATACAGATAGTGTCGCCAAATCTTAAGTGCAAAGACAACTGCGGCTAGTTCTAAATCATGTGTAGGGTAGTTAACTTCATAAGGCTTCAACTGACGGGAGGCATAAGCGATAACCTTCCCATGTTGCGTTAGCACACAACCTAATCCTTTCTTTGAGGCATCACTATAGACTTGGTAACCTCCTGATCCAAAAGGGAGAGCGAGTATCGGAGAGGATACAAGTCGTTTCTTCAATTCTTCAAAGCTTTTCTCTTGTTCCTTATTCCATGAGTACTTCACCCCTTTCCTTAGGAGTTTTGTGAGTGGTAAAGCAATTACCGAGAATCTTTCAACAAATCTTCGGTAATAGCCAGCAAGACCCAAGAAACTTCGTATTTCGGTAACAGAAGTGGGTCTTGGCCATTTTGTAATAGCTTCAACCTTTGTTGGGTCTACCATAATTCCCTCTGCTGATATGACATGACCTAGAAATGCCACTTGGCTAAGCCAAAAGTCACATTTGGAAAACTTAGCGTACAACTTCTCATGTCGCAAGGTTCCAAGTACTGCATGTAGATGTGCTTCATGCTCTTCACGACTCTTAGAATACACCAGAATGTCATCAATAAAGACAATAACGAATTTGTCTAGGAATTTGTGAAATACGCGATTCATCAAATCCATGAAGACTGCGGGTGCGTTAGTTAGCCCAAAGGGCATAACCAAAAATTCGTAATGACCATATCGAGTACGAAAGGCGGTCTTGGGAACATCATCATTCTTGATCTTTAGCTGATGGTACCCAGACCTCAGGTCAATTTTTGAGAAGAACTGAGCCCCTTGAAGTTGATCAAAGAGATCATCAATGCGAGGCAGAGGATACTGATTACGAATAGTAATCTTGTTCAACTCTCGGTAGTCAATACATAAACGCATACTACCGTCTTTCTTCTTCACAAATAAGACCGGAGCACCCCAAGGTGAAACACTAGGTCTTATGAATCCCAGATCTATCAATTCTTGCAATTGTTCCTTCAACTCCTTCAGTTCCATTGGGGCCATACGGTATGGAGCTTTAGAAATAGGTTCGGCACCAGGGATCAAGTCGATGGTGAATTCTACCTGACGGTCGGGTGGTAATCCCGGGAGTTCATCCGGAAATACATCAGGATATTCACGAACAACGGAGTGGTTATCGATACTCTTAACACTAGCAGAAGTATCCTTAATCGATGCTAGGAATCCAGCACAACCGTTTGATAAGAATTTTCGAGCCTTAAGCGCAGAGATAATTTTAAGAGATTTATGAGCTTGAGTTCCCTGATATATAATATCAGGATGATGAAGATTACCGAAAATAACACGGCGGAAATGACAATCTATAGTTACGTGATGTCGAGACAACCAATTTATCCCTAGAATAACATCAAAGTCACACATATGTATTGGAAATAGGTCTGCCTTACACACAATAGATTCAATACGGATCGGACAATCTTTATATACGTAAGTGATTACGGATGAATTTTCCATGGGAGTGGAAATGGTTAAAGTATGATTTAAGAGAGTTGGTCTTATCGAAAGGTACTTAGTAAACGAGTGGGATACTAAAGAATTTCGGCTTTTGTTTTTGGAATTTAGCGATCCATATGTCTATACTATAAATAGTATGGTTCGTGGTATTCTCACGAATTTCTTCACCAGAGATTGGATTCGTGTTATTACGTTCTGGATGACGAGTTTGTTGAACAACGGCCTCAGCTGTTTGAGCAACAAGGTTTGGAAGCAACCCGGCAACAACCTGGTTGATAGCATTAATCACGTTTGGATCAACTGGAGTCTCATTCGAAGAAGTGTTGTTACGCACATGGTTAGTACGAGTACTCCTACGTAGCGGACGACGAGGAGGCATCTATAAGAATAGACATAGAAGTTAAACCAAATAAGAGACCAAATTGAATCCTATCATAGATATCTACCCATTCCTCACAGGTTTTAATTACTATCTTTAAGTTTTCTACAGGAAAGAGCCTTTGCTCTGATACCATAGCTGTAACACCCCAACCCGGAAGGGCTGACGTGTCACAATAACAGTATCATAAACAAAAGTCATAATTCCATTTATTTATTTGATAAGGATACAACCACACGACAACTAAACTTAAGGTTAATATACAAGCGGAGACATTCGATTTAATTAACTAACATCTTCAGATTTATTCCTAGGCTTTAATCTTCTCTCTTTTCCCCGACCAAAGTAACATGCGGACCTGTATATACAAAAAGTTTTACGGAATGAGCCGAATGCTCAGTACGGAATAATAGGCTCAAATAACAAGTAACGCTTTATAGAAATGTTATCAGTATGGAACTTTATGCGAAAATGATACGATGCAAGAACATAATTTCATAATCATATCATACGGATGTACCCATGAGCCAAACTTAAAACGTGACAATACACAGGTAGCTACTCCTGCATAATTATCACATGAGATGGCGAGTTGGCATACCCGCTATCCACCTCCTTAACTTAAATCCTAGGATCGATCCACACGCCTCCTAGTAGCTTTGTACCTCACTTGTACCTAGGGACGCCGTGAACTGATCTCTCCGTCACGGATGGAGCACATGATGTCGATGCGGCAACAACATGCTCGTGGGACACTCCACGAGAAGCGATACTCAGGGTATCAGAGTACAAATGGTATTATTCACATAACTTATCAAAATATTTTCATAACAGGACGTAACATATATTGGAACATGCAATAATGAGTACAACTAACATAATACTATCGCATGACATGAAAGCTAAATTCAAAGTTTAGAATAGGAATTCAACGGACTGTCAAATGAATCGATAATCAAAGACGTGAGGAGTTTTTAAAAGATATATGAATTTAATGGGTTTATAACAATTTGAATATGAAGCAATAAGGAGTGAGGGTAAGGATCCGTACCTTAATAATTCCAAAGTGAAGCTACCTTGTGATAATATTTCAGATTTATACGGGCAGAGTTTAGACTACTGATTAGTCTTTTAACCTAATTTAAATAATATGCACACAAACTAGGTTAGTAACTTAATACAGCATTTACGATAACTCACGAGATTAAAATCCTCACAACGAATGACAAAGTGCGATACTTAAACATCCATCGGATTCACAATTAATGACAACGTGAAATCACTTAAACATCCATCGGATTCACAACGAATGACAAAGTGTAAACACTTAAACATCCATCGGAATCACAATTAATGACAAAGTGAAATTACTTAAACATCCATCGGAATCACGACTAATGACAAAGCATAACCCAAATTTGAGCAGCACTTAAACATCCATTGGATTGATTTCAATCAATCGGACATTGAATCGTATCAGCGATTGAGTTATTACCCTGTTCTGCAGCACCCCGCTATACTAATTAGTGTTTCGTGTGTGTTAATTGAAGTAAACAGAGCATAACTCCGTGTATTTTCCGACTTTGTTCGTCGTTCAAGCGCCGAGAAGCAAGTGCCAATGTCTGCTATTTATACCCGAATTTTGCCCCCCCTTACGGACCGTAACAATTAACCCTTACGGTCCGTAAGGGTTACCTATATTTTATAGAGTAGCCACGGTTGGGACTAGCCTAGCTGAGTCGACATTTCTAGAATATTTAATTTAAACAGCGAGTTAATTAGATAATCGTCAATAGGGAATACCCCCCCCCCCCCCCCCCGAGTTTTAGGGGCCCTGATCCTGATTCTGAAAATTCTGAAAAATGTAGGGTTTGTGCAGAATCACTTGGGTGTCTTAATTAGGGTTTCTTATTGGATAATTTATAATAATAATAATAATAATAGTTTTGGTTGATATAACAAAGATGAATCATAAATATATATTATTATTATTCTTTTATTTCTAGAATAATGATTTTTAAATTTAGGGTTATTACAACAAATGTGTGACATCAACGCTTGTAACATGGCGACAATGCTTAAATCCAATCATAGAAGGATTAAATGCCCAAAACACACGTCTAAACTTCACATGCTCTACGCCACTCTGTCTCAAAGCGCACCATTCAACGAGGATTGCACTTTTTAATGCTACATTAAATAATATAAGATTCATCCAAATCCCCGAAGACATGTTTAATCGCCTTTTGTTTTCCTTATCAAACCTTATATGAAGGAGTATATATCCTAACTTATTAATTACCTTAGCTTTTAACGTAGTAATGCTAATAAAAATGTTGTTCTTTTTATAAGGTTTTGTATTTATTGAGCGATCAAGCTGTCATCTAGTTTAGGATGGTCTTGAGTAATCTTAAAATGAAAACAAGTATGTGAACCAGTATACTTTGTGATGATACACAACAGTAATGCTAACTAAAACAACATGATAAATAATATTATTTAAGGAATTGAACTCTAAAATATGATATGGATCATATTATCAATCTCTAGGCAAGAAACATATCGTTTCTTTGTTTTAATAACAACAAAAGATGTGTTTCAACCAAAAAACTAAAAAACAAAGAAAATTTGTTGAACTGATTTGTGAACATCACGAAGGGATAACAAACCTAGGAATTGGAAATCGAAATCTGATCAAAACCTGTAAACAACTTAGAAATCGAAATCAAACCCAAGCCTGTAATCGTTCGATGATCCGCCGTATGAATCACAGGTTGGTTGCATGTTTATTTAGTCAGTAAACGAACCGAACGTTCATGAATTGTTCGTGAGCTGTTCGACGGGAAGTTCATTTATGTTTGTTTATTTAAATGAACAAACGAACCAGAACAAAACAAATGTTCATTTAATTAAACGAACGAACATGGATACACGTCTTGTTCATTCATTTATGTTTGTTCGTTTAAATTTTAATTAAACTAGAATTACGACCCGCCGCATTACGGCGGGGATTCTTTAGTTATAACTAAGTCGATTTAGGACGCGCACGTTATGTTGAACCTGTCAAACAGGAAAAAAAATAGACGATGTAAAAACGTTCACCCACACACGCACGTTGCGTCATATTAACTCGCAAAATTTAGAACGAAACGTAAAAACGTTAAACCAAAGACGCATGTTGCGATGTGTTAAGTCACAAAATTTAGAACGAAGCATAAAGCGAAAAATTTGCGGAAAATGAAAACTATAAATGAACAAAGTTGAAAGTAAAAAAAGTTATGTGGACAGATTAAAAAGTTTTGTGTTTAAAGTAAAAAAAAACAAATAGTTTTGGGTTAAAAGTAATTTATGAAATACTTTTGGGTGAAAAGTAAAAAAATCAATTTTTTTTTTGAAAAAAACCCCAAAGCTAAGATTACAACAACCATATGCATAACCATTTTTTCTTTGGAAAACCCCCAAAGCCAAGATTACAACACATAAGTAAAAAAATCAAAGTGGTTAAATCGCAAAAGATTGAAACTTTTGAATTAGAAGTGAAAAATCAAATTAAACAAAGGGGTTAAATTGTATAAGATGGAAAATTTTGAATTAGAAGTGAAAAATCAAATTAATCAAAGAGATTAAATTACCAAAGATTAAAACTTTAAACTTAAATCGTCAAAGATTAAAACTTTAGGGTTAAAAAGGAAACAAAGATTAAAACTTTAAACTTAAATTGTCAAAAAATAAAACTTTAGGGTTAAAAAAGGAAAATTCCTTTTTTTTTTTTTGAAAAACACCCTAAGCCAAGGTTACAACTCATATATGCATAAAGATGTTGCTTCTTTATAATGTTTAATGTATATGTAGTTATATTTATATGATTTTAAACATAAAAGTGTCTTTCAAACTACTTATATAAATATGAATGCTTAGTAATTGGGATTTCTAGTAATAAAAAATGGGCCTTCCAATGGGATGTATCGTAATTGATCATCAATTTATATACAAAAAAACTTGGTAACTGAATTATATACAAATAAACCAATATTTTAGATGCGTTTTTAAAACGACTTATGATGTATTAGACTTGTTGGTTTGTATCCACTGATGTTAATTTATATTCGCTTATGTTTGTTCGGTTATGTTCATTTGCGTTCGTTTATGTTTGTTCAGTTTTGTTCGTTTAAGTTTGTTTGTGTTCGTTTCATTCAGTTTAATAGAACACGAACATAATCATTTTCTTAATAAACAAACATGAACAAAAAACTTTGTTCGATTATATGTTCGTGTTTGTGTTCGATTAAAGTTAAACGAACATAAACATAACCATGTTCGTATTCGTTTGCTTCATTTACAGGACTAGTGATTATTGGGGGGTGATTGTCATGGGAGAGCGATGGTCGTGAATAGGAAACGCAGTTTGTATTCGTTTTATATATTAAAAATAATACAAGTAAATTAAATATACCCAGATTAGTAATAGTTTTTTAAGTACGCTACAAAGATAAATATTTTTTTGTATCTATTTTCATTTTGGTAGCAACTCATAGAAACCAACTAGACTCGTTGTCTGAATTTTATAAACTATTTACTACAGCAATGATAAGGTTTTCCAAATAACGAAAGAACAAAATCACACTTCATGATATCTAAAAGATCACACTTCATGATATCCAACAGGATCGACACTCAATCGTTAAAAATGTTCAAATACTTTGTAAACGTTAAGCTTCTTATTTCCATTTACTTCTTCTTAATAGTCTATAGTGTCACGGAGTTATTCTTGAACTCTCGTGCGGCACTTAGAATACTTCTAAGTTCAGCCTTTTGGATGGGTTTGGTTATGTATAGCAGCGGAAGTCTTTGTTTGTGAACAGGGGCGTAGGATTTGAGGGGCGGGAGGGGGCGCCAGACCCCTCGAACTTTTCGGCCAGTAGTATTATATATGTACGTTTCGTATATGATTTTGTAGTTATATATGTTTTCGACCCCTCGGTTTTATAAAAAAATTAGGTATATACGTTTTCGACCTCCCAGTTTTAATTTTTTTATTTATATAGCCCAAATAAAATATTTAATTAGCCCAAATATTATAGTCCAAATCATTATATTTGGTAGAATACTAGAATGTATATTATATAACCCAATTAAATCATTATATAGTCCAACTTAAAAGCCCACCCTATAAAAAAAAAACTAAACTCGATTACTTTGGGACATCGACCAGAAGAATAGAAGCCACAAGCCAGAACTGCAGAAGGGGGGAAAACGCAGGTTTCAGAACTGTTCGACTTCTACTTCTTGTTCGAGAACAGATGCCAAAACGCTGCTCTTTGTTGTGGTCTTGTACTCTTGTTCGACTTCTTCAATCTTCATAAGGTTAAAGATATGTGTTTTTTTATCTTTAGGTTTAATTTAGGGCTGCAAATTATATGATTTAGGTTGAAATTAAGGGTGAAATTGGTTCGAATTTTTGCCCTAAACTTGTTGAATCTTTCTGTAATTATGTCTAATTTTATTTGTTTAATCTTATTGTGATTTGATTTAGATAGGAATTATGGTTTCAAATTTAGGGTGATTTATTAACTTGTTTTGTTATTAGATTATGCTACGGGGAAGATAGGCAGAACTATAATTCTCGTCCAGGAGAACCGGGTGCCCACCTTCCTCTATCCTTTTTAATGTTTTGGTGTCTTTGTTCGTTTGTTTGTTAAACAATGTTTACGTTTTAATGTTTGAGAACGTTTTTTATTGATATTAATGTTTGACCCGACCCGACCCGACCCGAATCAAATCACCGACGTCCGACCCGAACATACACCTCGAAACTACGCGATAGAAAATTTTTTGTAGGCCGGTTACCTTCCGACCCCCCGAACTTTTTTTTCAAGCTTCGCCACTGTTTGTGAAGATCACAAGTATGATTCTGTAGTGCGATACTACAACAAAGATGGTTATGTATTACTTGAACAAAGTTACAAGTACAAAGTGTTTACAAGAAGTTAGGTTATGAATGAGTTATGAGGGGTTATGTGGGGGTGTTCCGGATCCTTCCAGGCGGCTCTATGCGTGACTACATGGCCCCTGAAAGTTCTAGAAAGCTGAAATTTTGTGCTTAATTTTGGCGGGGCGTGACATCCTCCCCCACCTAAATTCGCAACGTCCTCGTTGCGATTTTGGGTTATGACTTGTTGTGTGGTTGATCTTCTCATGGAATCAACCTCCATTTGTATTGTAGTAATTGACATACCTTGATGTCTAGTGTCCGTCTCTGTCTTCATTGTGTGAACTTGGTTTCCGTCTATGATGCAAAACTTGTTTGCAAACGGAATAGGGAAGGCATGTTCCTTTTCGAAAAAATCATGGCCAAGCACAAAGTTATGGTTTTTCATTAGCACCACAGAAAGGTCGATCTTACCTTTCCATTTGCCGATTGTGACTTTGACGCCGTATGCCATCCCAAGTATTGGTTGGACGGGTCCATTCGTGGTCTTTATCATTGCGTCTTGTTTTGTGACTCGAACACCGAGTCTTATTGCTTCATCTATTGAGACGAAGTTATGGCTTGCTCCTGTGTCAACTAGTGCCTTAACGGGTCTCCCGTTTACCACCATGTTGACGAGTTGAAGTCCTTCTTCCGACTTCTTTTCTGGTTTTGCGGTTGTGGATCTTTTCTTTCCCTTGTTTGGGAGCTTTTTGATGTTATGTTTTTCCCGTGTTTTGGGAGTTTCTTGTGTGTTTAAAGTATTAAGATGACTTACTTGCATGGACCCCAGACATGCTTCTTGTTGTGCCTTGTTGGTGTCGATCAATTTTGCTTCTAACTCAGCAAAGTTTTTGTGAAAGTTTTGGATCTTGGCGTCTACCTCACTCCGCAGCCTTGCGATTTCCTCCTGGATCATGGCTTGCATCTCGAGGCGTATGACGTCGATAGCGGTTTTGAAGTGTTCTTTGAGTCCTCTTAACTCATTTGGCAATGTTCCCAAAGCGTCTAGCTTTTCCAAGGAACGATTGATAAGAATTCCAAGTTGTGTGATCAAAGCTTCGACATTAGTCTTTATTTTGTCTAAGGATCTGACCAAATCCATAGACACACTTTCAACTTCTTGTTGATTCTGGTTTTGATTGTGTGTCTCCTCTTCGCTAGAGACGTTTTTCTTGCTCGTTGCTCCTTTCTTGTCTTTATTGTTTGCCATCCCTAAGAACCGACGCGGCTCTGATACCACTTGTCACGGAGTTATTCTTGAACTCTCGTGCGGCACTTAGAATACTTCTAAGTTCAGCCTTTTGGATGGGTTTGGTTATGTATAGCAGCGGAAGTCTTTGTTTGTGAAGATCACATGTATGATTCTGTAGTGCGATACTACAACAAAGATGGTTATGTATTACTTGAACAAAGTTACAAGTACAAAGTGTTTACAAGAAGTTAGGTTATGAATGAGTTATGAGGGGTTATGTGGGGTGTTCCGGATCCTTCCGGGCGGCTCTATGCGTGACTACATGGCCCCTGAAAGTTCTAGAAAGCTGAAATTTTGTGCTTAATTTTGGCGGGGCGTGACAATAGGCAATGCTTGTTAGTATTGAACACGCACGAAAGCGCAGTAAACGATTACAAAGATTTAAAGTAGTTCAGTTGGCTTAACTTCGTCTACTGTACCTCAACTAAGGTTTCTTTTATTATCTGAGTACTATAAGAAACTACAACAAACACAAACAATCATTAGGGGGTCGGTATGAATGCGGTAAACCCTTCGGGGATATGGAATCACCGATCGGTGATTGAAAGCCGGTAACAAATCGGTGAGTGGGGAGTTGATCATTCGGTGTATAGTCACCGATGAGAGGAGAGAGAGAGGAGAGGAGAGAGACAACCAATCAATTTTTATTTTTTTTAATTGAGGGGTGTTTAAATCATTCCTAGTGTTTGAGTAGAAAATGGGGAGTGAACAGTGGCAGACCCAGGAATTTTTCCATGGGGGTGCGAAACATTTTAAAAAATTTTAGGCCCCTAGATATATAAGTAAAAAATCGGTTCGTATCGGGTCGGTTCGGGTCGTATCGGGTCGGGTCATGTAAAACAAAAGAAATCGCACCATAACGTCCCTACTCATGGTTCCTATCACAAACAAATTGATCCATAAGTTCATCGCTCCATAACATAATGTTTCAATTTTAATTTTCAACCCTAGAAATCGTGTGTAATCACCCTAAAAATCATCTAAACAACATAATCACCCTAAAAATCATCTAAACAACCATAAACAACATCAAAACACATGAAATTTCAAACCTATTTAAGAATTTTGTAACTCTTTGGTGTCGGACGGCGGTGGTTCGCGGCTGCTGATGACGTGCTGTTGTGGTTGCTGTTTTGTTCGATGATCGCTAGCAGGAGACGACCCAAGAGAGAGAGGGCGGGAGGAATTCTAAGGGACTATTGGGCTTATTTTAATTATTATAGTTTGAACTTAGGTTGAGTTTGGTTAATGGGCTAGTAATTAGTGGGCTAATTATGTTTAATGAAATAGTGGGTTAAGGTATTGGGTATTTGGGTATTTAGGTTAAGTTGGGTAGTATAAGTTTATATAATTTAGGTAGTTTTTTTTATTAGAGTTTACTAAAAAAATTAAAATATAAATCAATAACATTTTAAAAACCTAAGGTGTGTGGACGAAAAATTCCAAGGGGTGCGGATGAAAAAATCCAAGGGGTGCGGACGAGATTTTCAACGGAAAATAGCATTAAAATTATTTTTTTTCCCGGGGGTGCGCCCGCCCACCTTGGGCTAGGGGTAAGTCCGCCCCTGGGAGTGAAATGGGAATTTGAAATGGAATGAGATTATTGGGTAGAGAAAACTCAAACACCTTAAAAGTAGGAAACTTAATCCTCAAGTTAGGATCAAGCCGTATAAAGATAATTAGGTTCGGCTAAATTAAAACCTAATTTACTACTGATTATAAACTATGTGAGTTGATCCAAGACTATAGCTAGCCGCCCTCCCTTGATCGGACCTCCACACCAAATCATTTAACAAGACTCTAGTCTATAGCATCAAATTGTGTAGATAACTAGTTTTATACCTCGCCCGCGTTGCGGCGCACTAAACCGAATACATCTTAGTTTAATAACATGTATTTTGTGTTTTGGTTACTTGTACATACTACTCATAACACGATCTTGATGAAAATTGCATTAAACCGAATACATCTTAGCTGTGGTAAGATCAAATAAAAAGTTTATTTTGCCTAAGTAGGATGAGAATAAATATTAACCATTCATTTTTCAAATCAATGGTTAAGATGAAAGTGTAGGAGAAAAGAGGAGTGCAAGGGTATCTTGGGAAAATGAATTTTCTCTCTCCACATGCAAGGCACATGCATATTCCACCCTTATTTTTTAAATGTTGATAACTTTTTTTATACGACATTATTTTTTCATAAATATTTCACCGTAAAATCGAGCGTCTTTTTATCTTTAATTTGACTACCATATTGCATATAAAATATGAAAACTAAAAAAACCCACTAAAATGTGTTGTATTTCTATGTTGTATAACATTTTTTTTGCTGGATTTTTGTACTATATTTTTGTGCTAATTTTTTTGTGTTGAATTTTTTTGTCTTAATTTTTTTTCTCAGTTTTTATGCTAGATTTTTTTGTACTGCATTTTTTCGCTAAATTTTTCCGTGCTATATTTTTTGTACTAGATTTTTTGTGCTAGATTTTTTTTTGTTGTATTTTTAAAAAACAAAAGGGGTGTCACATGTCATTTTCACTCATATTTAAAAGGACTAAAATTTCCTTCATTCCTACTTATTAGAAGTGACACATGTCATCATCACAATCGTTCTTAGGCTACTTACGCAAAATCCAATTTTTAGTGGATCCTTCCCCCATCTTAGCTTACTATTCTGGTAACTAGTTGTAGGACCCGTGTAACCACACGGGTAGGTTTAATAATGATCGAAATCAAATACTAAAAAACAGATTATAATATATCATTTAAATTTTGGTCTTTAGTTCTATATCTTTATAAAATATTGTTAAAGACAGTATGTGTTAGTATTATAATAACTATAATGATAAAAGTTTTTGTCTATGTAAATATGTAAAACATGTTGTGAGAACAAATATTTGATGAATTCACATTCGCATTTTAGTTAAGTATACATTAAACTAGTCGACTGATTAACTATAAACATAAGAGAAGCATAACTAACACAAGAAACATTATTTGTTGCCAATATACCAATTCAATACAAGAGAAGCATAACGAACCCAGGAAACATTATTTGAAGCATAACCTGGACTTGCTGTAATTCCACCAGTTCAGTATTTAATCCTAATATACCAATTCAATAGAAAAATGAAATATTTAGTGTACTACAATTGTAAATAACTCATGTAACAGATTTGAAACCATAATTATGGATTATAAACATCTATTTACATAATGTAAAAACAATATGTCACCAATGCACAAACTTTCATTAAAAGTAGTCTTATTTGGCCCATAAACAAAATTTTGAAACTCATTAGGCTATCACCCGGGAACATCCCGGGTTAGGAAAATTTAGTTTTCAATAATAAAAGGTACATAAACAACATTTTGAAACTCATTAGTATCTTCTTTCCCTTCCCACAATAATTTACTTCTAGCTACCAGCTGATAACATTTAAAGAGAACCAAATTACCAAAGAGCCTTAACCGCTAAACAACTCTCTTTAGTTGAACCCCTTCTTAAAAGTTATCACCCGAGATTGCTTCCCGGGCTCAAAAAAGTTATTTATATTAAAAACTATTTATGATTAATAAATGATTGAAATCATACAAATGACTTCATGAAAGTTTCTATAATGATATCCACATGTTGAAGGTTACATACACCTCTTCAAAACTAATGTTTTAGTGGTTTTGACCCTAGGTGATGATGTGAACCTTACGGGCGGCGGTCAAGCAAGTTTCGAAGAACCGAGCACGACTTTTGAAGCTTCCGCACTATTTTGATCTTTAATAGACTACGTTTATGGGATGTAAACAAATTGTTAAACAACTTTTGAATGTTTTAACTTAGTCGATAGTTGACTAAGGTTTTGCCACTTTTGAACTTACTTTTGGAATCTATGTTATAACTAGACATCTTTATCTAAAATGGTGTGAATTATTATTAAATTCAAGTAAAAAAAAAAAAAAAAAATTAGATGGGTGTTACAAGTTGGTAATCAGAGCTTAAGGTTGTCAACAAAGTGTTCGGTTCAAGCTTGATCGATCGTCCGGTAAGAATTAATTGCTTTAGTAGACTTATTAGAATACTAGAAAAAGGAAATTTGATTTGATATGCACGGGAAGTGTGTGTTTACACACTCAAACCCGGAAAAGTGCACTAAGCATAAATGGTTTAAGCAAGTGGTGAACTTGGCTAGATCAAAATGAATGACGCATATGTCATAGATGAAATGTTTAACAATTAGTGTAAACATTTCAATTTCAAGATGAAGGAAAGATGGGAGGAGTGTATAAATACGCTCGAACCCGGGAAAATACACTAAGTTAGAAAGGTAAGGCAAGATATATACTTGACCAAAACCGAAAAAGAATAACACATTATTTATGATTGAGTGAGAGTGATATAAATTTCCGTATAATAAGATGGAAATGAATTAAATAATTATTGATAAATCGTTATGGATGTTTCAGTTAAAGAAATGTCTGGAGTAACCGGAGATGATTCGACATCTCAATTGACTGAACAAATGAAAGCTAAGATTTTCGAGGCAGTCGGAAAATCTCTAGAAAATAGTCTATCACAGTATATTGATAGATTACAAACCACAATCGTGCCGGTGGTGAACGATATGATGGCTGAATTGAAAGACAGCATACTACAAGAAATAGAAGAAAGGAGGGTGTTGGATATGAATCCAAGTTCCGTAAAGAAATCCAAGTCTAATAAAACTCCCAAGAAAGGAGTTACAAAAAGTGTAGTACATCAGTGTAAATTCTGTGGAAAAATCCACAAGGGCACATGTGGTAAGCGAAGACATAAGAAGTCTAAACGTCCAGAGAGGCTTGGAACCAAGGACTCAACCGACACAAAGTCTGATGCCCAGAAATCAATGACAAAGTTGTTTTATATAACAGCCACGGAGGCTAAAGCTGAACCTGATGTCGTTTCAGGTATACTCTTGTAAATTAAATTTCAGCATGAATTTTTAATTATTACGAGTGCAAATAAATCGTTTGTTTTATATCGATTTATTTAACATTCTACATTAATGTTAACGAAATTACCAAGGCTTTGAAAAATAGAAAGAGGTAATAATAAAAGTTCTATTGTTTATAAGAGGTGCTGAAACTGTATGTTGAGCATCGAGGTAAAAATAATCATGATAAATATTGCCTTGGGAAGAGGTGCGCGCACACTCGAACCCGAGAACGTAATGAAAGATAAGCGTCATAATAGGGAGGGGTGTAATAACACCCGAACCCTGGGAGTTTACAATAGTAATAGATGACAAGGACATGGTTATAGACTAAGCTAAACTAAATGAAACAGATAGAAACATCGTTTATGTCAACAAACGATGTGGATAAATTCCATACATTGATATGAAACAATAACATGAAATGAATTGATTTTGTTATTGTAACAATGGGTTAAAGTCAGAAATCAAGAGATTAAGATTTGGATAGGAATATCCTCGAAAAAGAAACTAAATGGACAATATGTATTAATTGTTGCTGTAAATAATGAAATACCAATAAATTTGGATTTAAAAGCTCGGGTATGGGTAGATACCCAAGTAACATGTTATTAATAAATTCCTCCTGAGGAAGAACGATAATCACCTTGATGAGGGTGAATATGTGAAAGATTTAGTAAGACAAACATTATGAAAGCGTTAGAATAAGAACAAGTAAACTCCAAAGGCCGAATAACAATAACAGTAGTTTACCAAATAAGACTTGAGACATGGGCCTTCGGGACATTTGTAAAAGAAACAGACCTAAGAGTTGCTGACAAAAGAAAGGTGGTGTACGGATTAATTAAGTAAAGTGCTTTGATAATAAAAGTAAACGGAAGCCGGGTAATGGGAGCATATTACATTAAGATAATGAGCCCAAGGGAAGGGATATGAATCAAGCAAACGAAAATATGAATCGACAATTTAGAATGTCAAGGCATAAGGATAAAGTTGACGGTCATAGGAAATGGAACTCACACGAACAAGTCAAACCAGACGAGTGAAAGAATAAAAGACTTGATTGAGTAAAAGCGGTGGGTTTTGCTGATACGACCAAATAAATCGAGAAACAAAGTTTTAAGGAATGACGGAAGGGTTGCTATGAAAATAATATCGATAAAATACTCAATTAATAGGTATGTTTTCAGATAAATGCGAAACCAATAGTCAAGAACGCGAATTAAAAGTCAAGAGACTTGGATTAAGAGTTATGACTGAGAAAACAATAAAATTTTGCAAAAACAGAAATTTCGATAGTCATGTTCAACTACTTTAATGTTAGGCGGGTTGAATAAAGTATAGTAGTTGATATCCCAAGTAAGGGCAACCTGGATAATGAAAGTGTAAAATATTATTGAATCTATGGGATAGGTCATAAAAGAGTCGGAAAGATAATCCGAAAGAAAGTGAGGGTAGCCTTAGACTACGGTCAAGGTCAAACGAATAGAAGATGATCCATGAGATCACCATAACCTCCAAATTATAAACAATGTAAAGGAACCTACAGGTCGATAATATAAAGCGTGGAGAACCAATTATGATTTCTCGTGTAAAATGATAATCCCGAAGAATAATCCTTGTCGTCAATTCCTTGATATGATTAATCGACATGGTTAAAGAGAAAAACATTAAACTAAAATTCAGTTTTAGTAAAGAAACGATGTTCTAACACCTATGAATACCGAGAGAGAAATTAGAAAATGGTTAGCACTAAAGAAAATAGGTCTAACGCCGAAAGCTGTAAGATGATGCATTCGAAGGAAAGATTCTTAAGAATGAAAAGTCGATGTAAAACTAAACATGGCGTGATGTGATCACGGACACAAAAGTAATAGAGAATGTAATCACGTTATAGTGTGAATGACTAGATATGAAATTATAAGCACGCAAAGGGCCGATGACGACATTATTGCATACCCGAATGACGAGGTATGAGGTAAAATGGTGACCAATTAGTTTAGGCAACAAAACAAGTTGTAGCCTAAATAACACTGTGACCTATGTAGAGCGCTTGTTAATATAAAACTAGCCTCAAGTAAGTATGATGACGGACTCAGTGACTGAATGGTCAAAAGACAACCCGATCAAAAAGGGCGACAAAGGATAGGAAATAGGTGATATAGTTATGCTAAAAGTTTTCCCCAAGGAAGGGTGTTATCCGATTCAGAAAAAGAGGGAAACTAAGCCCGAGGTTATCGGGCCATTTAAAATCATCGAACGGGTTAGCAAGGTGGCCTATCACCTCGAGCTACCGGAAGAGTTGAGTGGAATACATGGCACGTTCCACGTGTCGCAATTGCGGAAATGTCTAACGGAGGAAACAACTTATATCCATTACGACGATATCGAGGTGGATAATAGCCTGAATTAGGCGGTAAGACCATTGGAGATTTTAGATCGAAAGGTCAAGCACTTGCGAAACAAACAAATCGATCAAGTCAAGATCAAATGGAAGCATAGGAAAGGTTCGGACACTACATGGGAGTCCGAAGAAGAGATGCGACGTCTCTACTCTACACTATTCGGTATGTACTCTGGTTTCGGGGACGAAACCCTTTTTAAGGGGGGTGGACTTGTAACACCCCGAAATTTATAAAACTTTATATTAAAATAATATAAAGTTAAAAAAATAAAATAATAATAAATAAACGAGAATGAACTCACTAGGAAATAAATAACCTAGTTAGTTAGTTGGCATGTTTTAAGGCATAAATGAATTTAAAATGCCAAAGATATAAACTAGTTAGAAGTGGAGGGACCTATATTGTTAAATTTGAAACTTGATAACATGAATCACAAATTAAAACAAACCAAACACCCACTTTGGGGGTGTCTGGTCGAACAAGAAGTAGGGGGCGACAGGAGGCTCCTCACCCAACCCCAATCTTCACAAAAACCACAAATTGAAGGCTTAAATCATGTCCAAATCGATTTTCAAGCATAAATTAATGATCACCTAGTTGAGGGGATCATAAGGTATGTAAAATCTTTATGTTTCGATTCATCTCAAGTTCTAGGTTAATTATGAAAGATCGAAATTTAGCTTGATTGTGTCATGCATGGATGTGATTAGAAGAAATATGGTGTCTAGGGATGAACCCTAGGTGAAATCTTGTTAAAATATTTCATGATAATCATAGAGTTTATAACCACCATTGTAGGTGATTAATGAACTTGAAGAAAACTTGATAAGCCCTAGAATTGTGATCTTGTTCTAACATAAATCTGAATTTAAGAATAAATTTCAGAAATATTGATGTTAAGACATGTGTAGAATTGACTAATTAAAGTTAGTTTAG
Organism: Helianthus tuberosus; assembly: GCA_030545235.1. Classification (NCBI taxonomy): domain Eukaryota; kingdom Viridiplantae; phylum Streptophyta; class Magnoliopsida; order Asterales; family Asteraceae; genus Helianthus; species Helianthus tuberosus. The sequence continues at coordinate 177,322,341 of CM060401.1, forward strand.
ATGATAATTACAAGTCATGAACTTGGTTTTGTTTATATAAAAAAAATCTGACCCGCTAGGTGTTTGACGGAACGCCTAAGTGAGGGTTAATATGTTAAAAGTTAGGTAAAAACGCAGATTTGATCATTTTAGAGGATTATGCGTTAAAGCTTGTGAAAGAGTTCTAAACTTATTGTGAATTGAACTCTTTAGGCAAAGAATCCGGAACGTCAAGCGGACACGCCGGGGGAGATACGCGCTTGAAGGGTGTGCTCTAAAGGTACGCGACTTGTTGTCTCGTTACATTTATGTAGATAAGCTTAGTCGTAAATATGCATAATGTTGTTATAGCAAAAATAGTTGCGTTTGGTGAGTCTAAGAAGTGATGGAATTCACTCGACAAACCAAACGGGTCAAAAGAAATAGTTTGTTAGATATGTCTATTGATAATATCGCTTAATTAGTCATAATGGGATGTAAGTAAAGTGATGTAATTCACTAGATGAAAAATGTGTTAAAATAATGGTCGAAATGGTAATGTTTGGGGTGACTCGAACGTCACTTGTTAAATTGAGTTATAAAAGCAGAGACCATGGATTAGAAGGGATACGCTAAGGTCGACAAGCCCGGGAATGGGTAATTAAGGTTAGAAAGCAATGTCGATGAATTATGAAGGTATGTAACTTGATCCGTTACATTAAGTGAATTGTGGTTATATTATGTATAGTAGCATTTTAGAATAGAAATTTTGATGATTTTTTGCAACTATGATCTCTAACTAAATTAATAGAGTTAAAACCTATAAGGAACCGTTTGGTAGTCATCACATTGGAGGAATTCCACAAGATGAGTCAACGGGTCAAACAATAGTGTAAATTGTAGAATTGGTGTTTTAATTAGTTAGCAATGGCGTTATAAATCGCAAGAGCGTTAAACCATGGAATTGGTAAGGAAGTGCAAGTAATACCAAGCCCCGGATGATGGGTATAAGGCGCCATAGGCTTACTAGTGAGAAGTAGTAAAATAGAATAAGTTAGAATGGGTCGAAAAATAGTATAAGTGGCTTTAGGCCGTTATGATCGGAGAGTCAAAGTTGGGTATGATAGTCGTAAGAAATATGTCCGTAATGAATTTACAAATATACAGGAAATGAATCACCCTAAACAACGTGTAGAACAGGGTGAAATCAATAAAATAGTCAAATGGTAAATTCACAGAGTCCACCGTAAATTACGGTCTCCACCGTAATTTACGGTGGAAAACAAAAACGTTACGGTGGTTTACTCCTGTGTTACGACAGACCAGAATCACTCAGCGTCTACCGTAACTTACGGTAGACACCGTAAGTTACGGTAGAGCCCAGAAAACTTGTATTTTATTTATCATATTTCGATGTCGGAACTTGTGTTTATGTAACATATATAAATGTCAAAACTAATGTTTTAGTGGTTTTGACCCTAGGTGATGATGTGAACCTTACGGACGGCGGTCAAGCAAGTTTCGAAGAACCGAGCACGACTTTTGAAGCTTCCGCACTATTTTGATCTTTAATAGACTACGTTTATGGGATGTAAACAAATTGTTAAACAACTTTTGAATGTTTTAACTTAGTCGATAGTTGACTAAGGTTTTGCCACTTTTGAACTTACTTTTGGAATCTATGTTATAACTAGACATCTTTATCTAAAATGGTGTGAATTATTATTAAATTCAAGTAAAAAAAAAAATTAGATGGGTGTTACATGGATCTTGAATTAAATGAGGCCACATATGAGATGGCATACACATACACCAAACGGCTATATTTTGTGGATAAAAAAAAGTTACCAAACCTCATGTTTTCAAATCTCCCCCAGCAATCTTCTTTCATCTTGATTGGCTCTAGCCTTCTTCATGCTAGACCCAAATGACACCAAATTTATCTTAGGTTTTGTTAAAAAAATCTATATCTATAAAGGTATTTTTTTGTATGACTTATAACCTTCTTCATGCTAAGACCCATGTAACCCCGTGTAAAAACATGGGTAGTTTTTAGAAAATTTACATACCACATTTTATTAAACGACGAATGGATACACATTTTTTAAGGTTTATTAAAAATGAAATATAAAGAAAGGTAAACATGTTTAATCGTTTTAAAACAATAAACCGAAACGTAAACACAATCGTTTTCAATAACAAATAAACCAACAGATTCCTCTTTTAAAAAAATATCTTCCACATTTTAAAAACATGTTTGATTACTTAATCTTACAAAGATGCAGGTGAGTAACAAAGAAACTAAAAACAGAAAAAGAAAGATTAATTCTTTCAATGAACTTAGAGATAAAAACACACATCAACTTTTTTGGTCAGACAAAATGAACTATTCAACACCATCACCAGACCAATTCTTAGCAAGTCGCTAAGAACCAATCCCAAACCATAATATCCAAGAAGACTATAGAAGGCTTGTAAATTTAACTGATACAAAGAATTCACCCATTCCGTTGCCCTGCAAATTTATAGCATTCATCGAATCAACTTTCAACCATGCATGGCACACTTTTGACCCATTCACTTCTGAGTGAAACCATTCAGGTTATTGTCATCCAAAGAGGTTGAAAGAAATTAGTAAAAAACCAACCATAGGTAGGGATGGCAATGGGTCGGGTTTGGGACGGGTTTAGGTAATCCCAAACCCAAACCCGGTTAGATAAGATTGTCCCAAACCCGTCCCAAAACCCATCGGGTTTCTAGCGGGTAAATACCCATCGGGTATCGGGTATACCCGCGGGTTTCGGGTAAACCCGTTAATATAAAAAGATTACCAGATGGGTATACTCATCTCAAAATCCATTGTGTATTTATCGGGTAACTACTAACTGGTTACATTTTATATTGTTACTATAAAAATATATATCAAATAACTACAATGTATACGGAATAGAATACCTATATGTGTAAAAAATGGATGTATCATATATGTACATATTCAATAATATAAAAGAAATTATACTGGGTATACAATCGGGTAAACGGATACACTTTATCGGGTAATTGGGTCGGGTAAATGGGTATATCACTAAATCCCAAACCCGCGAAAAAAATAAAGACGATTCCCAAACCCGTCCCAAACCCGATTAACCGACCCCAAACCCGTCCCAAATGTGTCGGGTTTCGGGTTTACCCAACAGGTTCGGGTTTGATTGCCATCCCTAACCATAGGTCACAGGTTACCTACAGGACTGGACTGTACAGGCCATGGGCCATGTGAATCACCTTAACTGAACCATCACCACCACATGAAAAAAAAAAAAAAAACAATTTGAAACAACCTAAATATCTATCACAGTGTTTCAATCTTTAATTTAAAATTCAAGTAACCTCATGTTATTATTATCTACTAAACAAAAAATTAAACTAAAAGGGTAAAAATGGTATACCCTAACTGTTTTGGTCAAAAATCAAGCAGTGACAATGCAACCAAACTTTCTGTTGTGAGGTATGATGCTTGAATTGATGAACAACAATAAGGATCACTATGAAATGTATTGAACAAGTGACACGAAGATTTATACGAGGAAAAAGCCCTTGATCAATGAATGATCTCCGGCATAAAAAACCTCGGGTGATGGAAACTACCGATCACCAACTCAAATTAAACAAGAAATCTATTACAACTTCGGATGATAGCGAGCTAAGTACAAGGATCACGATAGTGTATTGTGTAAAATAGTGTGTAATCGCCAAGTGAGTTAACGAGAGCTGGTGAGAGCAGTTGTACGAGTGTGTGTGTAGCCAAAAATAGCCAAGTGTTTTCTAATTAGCTCGCTACCCCTTTAAAAATGGAAAATATCTACTCTAACTAACATTCCGCAAATGGTGCAAGTCCTCCACAACTCCATAACGTCCACTTCTGGCCATGCACGTGCGGAATAAACACATAATATGCTCCAGGAATATCGCCAAGACCAAGTCCAAATTGATACTCCTGCAAAACAATTTCGAATTCAAAGTAGACAATCGTTAGTACAAGGATCCTTCTGGTGATCCATGATCCTGATCATGCAACACTTCTGAGGATCACTACTTCAGACAGAACTGAGGATCACTAAACCCAACAGTAAATGAGGATCACTGATCATTTAGAAATCCACCCCTAACAATTGCCCCCAAAATATAAGGAGTAATTCTGTAAATGAGTGAGTTATATTTTGTTCTTATCCATAACAAATTAACGGATAACTAGCCGTTGGAGTCGGACTAGCCGTTATGAGTATGACGGCACTGAGGTGACTAACCTGCAAAATCATCATTATAAATAGGAGTTAGAGATAGGGATCAATTCGCATTTAAATTCAAGAGAAACTCCCTTTAAATTTGTGACAACTGGCACAAACCGGTAATTTCCGTACACTTTAATTATTATTTATTGACTGCAATTATGTGCTTAATTGTCAGCAATGTCTGAACACGTGATTAAACAAGTGAATTCATGCACGTTGTATACTACAAAATATTGTTTTATGCATAAACGAGAGCGTTGCGTCAAAAATACTAAGTAAACTCACCGGTAAGACACTATGTGTCAACGGAACTGCAGAAAGCAGTCAGACAATAAAATTGAGGCCTAGGTGTAGGTCCCGACAAAAGTACATTAAAACCCAAGAGTACATGTAAGGGTTTAATTTATAGACATTGTGAAAGCAAAAATAAGCACTAAAAAGCACCCGAAACGCACTTTAAGTGCAGAATTCTAATAAATTCAGCTTAAATCAGCATTTAAACATATGAATATTATGCAGAAATTTCGTTTTATCATCCAGAATATTTCCCTAAGTGTTGGGAATTGAAAGAGTACAAGAAAGGTACTTAAAAGACACTAAAAAGTGTAATTTAGCACTTTAACGAATCGGTATGTAACCGAACAATCGGATATTACCCGGAACACCAAAATAATGCTAGAAGCATTGTTTTTATTTTTCTAAGCTAGTTAGGGTCCCCGAACACCCTAACACACTTCACATTATATAACATACTTAACACACTAAATCTAACATTTAACAAGTAACTAGATATGGTAACTAACAATTGAAATGCAACCAATACCCCCCCCCCCCCCTCCCTATGTTGGACGGTTGGGAGACCAAAATCCCTCATGGGATTTCTTTCTTATATTTTAATGAGTAGTGTTGGCACTTTAGTAACACAATATACATTGGGTATTATGGAAAGATGGTTATAAGAACTAACCTAAAGGTCATAACCCTCATTCCTTCCAACACTTCAAGACACACAAACTCCCTCCTTCCTTCTCCAAAGGCTACGGCCCAAACACCCTCCACCCACATCTTCATTTCAAGCTTCATTCCATTCATTCCCTTGGTATACAATGGTGTAAGAAGCAAAGTTAGGAAGTGTGGAAGCAACGAAACTTGAAGGACCTTCTTCATTTGCTTTTATCCACTTCATTTGCACTCTTGAACTTCCCTAGCCTTGTGCTAGTAGTAAGTGCTCTAAAACACCATCTTGTTCTTGTTTAAAGTGGTTAATAAGTGATTTAACGGTTAAAAATCGAGAACACACAAGATCAAAACTAAAAGTCTTGAAAGAAAGATAGACTAGTTGGATAAAGAGTAGATATGTGTGTAAATCTTGTAAATCTTGTATGGTTGTTATTATTTGATGTTGTTTGTCATTAAAAGTGGGATGGATCATCATCTACGCATACTAGTTCATGTTCAAGAACATGAACTAGTAGTATGTTAAGTGCTAGAAATATCAAAGAAGATGAAATCATCCACCATGAACTTGGAACTTGTGTAAACATAATTTTCCTTGTAAAATAAGACTCTAAACATGTAGATCTAAAGATCTACAAGTGGTATTTTCGAAGAACCAAGTAAAATATATACAAGTCTTATTTTAAGCCGGATCTTACACAACTAAAAATGTTTTTGTGAACAAACAAGTGTGTGGACACTTGTGTAACAAAAGTTTTAACCAAGAAATATTTTCGTAAATACCGACTAGAAGTTGTAAAACTTCATATTCTTTAAAAATAAAGTTTTCAAGATAATGATTTTATTTTTAGAGATGGAAAGACTTACTAAATGTGCTAGTAAGTTACTACACATTTTTGTAAATATTCAAGTTCATGAAATGGAGAAATTAGTGATTGTTGTTGATGAATATTGTTGGTAATTGTTGTTGATGATTGATGACGATTTAAAAGAAAATAAACACATGTTTTGAAAACATGGGAAACCTCCATTTTTAGGGGAAACTCTGTCAAAATTTTTATAAATTTTGACACTTAGAAAAATATAAGTTTTCGAGAAACTTATTCCCTAAAAATGTATTTAAGAGTATTACCAAGGTTTCCCTAATTTTTGGTGATAAGAAATGAGGATTTCTTCAAGAATGAAAATGGATATAAATATGTATATTTTTGAGAGAAAAATATATATTATTTTATCACCAACTTTTGTGCTAAGTGTGTATAGTATGTGTTATACGTGCTAGTGTATTAAGACTTAAAAATACACTAAATACTCATGAGGAGTATAAACATAAAAATACACATACAACATACAAGATACATAATTCGGGTGCAAAGTGCAAAACACGAGATACTTATATTAATTTTAGAGAAAATAATATAAGTAAGATACGTAGTTAAAAATATAGAATATTTTTAACACAAGAATATATACAAAAGAGAGTGACTGTACTTGTGCGACGCAAGTCTAGTGACTAACGTTAAGAAAACGCGTATAGGTTACGACGTTAATTAAGCAAATCCGGTGAAGTTTACGACGCACAGGAACGCAAAGTTGTGAGTTCATGCTCCCCCTTTTCTTTTAACTGTTTTCAGTTTTTATAACTTCGGGGGTGAAATACATGTACAAATGTACAATATTTATAATTGGTATGATATAAATATAAGAAGAACACTTGGTGAGAACGAGAATCAAGTGTGATGAAATATAAGAATACAAGAAGTACACTTGGTGAGAACGAGAACCAAGTGTGACGAAATATAAGATAATAAGAAACGCACTTGGTGAGGACGAGAACCAAGTAGGATGCGTTATGAGAAATGATAATAAGAAACGCGCTTGGTGAGGACGAGAACCAAGTAGGATGCGTTATGAGAATTGATAACAAGAAACGCGCTTGGTGAGGACGAGAACCAAGTAGGATGCGTTATGAGAAATAGTGTCACGAATAGGGTACATAAGCACCATTAATCAACAATATACCTAGACCGCAGAACAAAAGGTTAGATCTAACGGGTGCCTGGCAGCCACACTCTCGGTGAGGGCGAGAATCGAGTAGTGCTTTTGTGTCTCAGAATATACCAATTAAATGCCTTAGGTTTGGTGACTTCCTATGTCGTGTCACATGTTAATGGCTTTGCAACCCATTAACAATCCTGATACTTACAGGAATACTTTATTTACATAAAAGTCATACCATACTAAAAATTGATGAATACTTGAGTACGTTGGGTACTCAAGAAAAGATTGAATTATACTTGAAGTACGTGGGGTACTCAAGAAAAGATTGAATTATACTTGAAGTATGTGGGGTACTCAAGAAAAGATTGAATTATACTTGAAGTACGTGGGGTACTCAAGAAAAGATTGAGTTATACTTGAAGTACGTGGGGTACTCAAGAAAATGGGAATTATACTTGAGTACGTGGGGTACTCAAGAAGAAATTGAATTATACATGAGTACATGGTGTACACATGAAACTGAATTAATATATGAAAACTTGATTTATTCACAAACTATGTTTTCATACAAAGTATACAAACGTGAAATACAAAACTGCATGAATTCACACCAACATTATGTTGACGTTTTTCCAAAACTCACATGTATTTCAGGTAACTAGGATGGATGTGCGCGCGGTCTCGCTTATGCTTGTGGATGTCGCTATCGTTTATCTTTAAATAAAGTTGTAAACTTTTTAAGACAATGTTTTATGCGACTTAGCGATGTAAACGCTAAACTTATGTTTTCAAATTATGGTATTTGATGTTTTTACGAGCATATAGCATGTTTACCTTTCGTATGCAATGAGAACCTTTCATGATCACACCTCGTGCTTCCGCTGCAGAAAGGGGTGTGACAAAATTCATATCCGCAGATCAATCAGGTATCTCTCTTCCTCTTCTTCCTTTACGTTTTCTTTCTCTGCTCCTTCTCTCTTCACCTTCTTCAAGATGATATTAAGATCCTCCCCTGCGAAGGATCACAAGCAGGACAGTCCTCTTAAGAGCCAGGGGATCATCAAAGATTCAGCGAATGAAAGGTGCTGCTTCACTGATCCGCAAATAGACAGAATCCGGCATTGCTTTCCGGCGAACACCTATTTCAAACCGTTTGATCCTACTGTTCTAAGTGATTACATTTCTGAAACTTGGGTAGCTTTCCCGGTCACTCCTTTCACAATAGGATACTCCTATCCTTTTCCTGAATTCACTCAGTCTTTCTTCTCCCTCACCGGCATCTCCTATATTCAAGCTATGCCAATGATCTGGAGGGTTTTATATACCCTTGAGAGGATCATTGAGCAGGAAGGAATTGCTCTAGGAATGTCGGAATTGGCAGAGATGTATGACCTCACCACATTTGGATCCCACCGATATCTATTCAAGCGTAAACCCGGTGAAGAACACCCAATCTTCGAAGCCACCAAAAATGATACCAACTGGAAACGGCGTTTCTTTTTTTTCAGAAGGGATTCTATCCCAGATGGAAAGCATCTGCCAAAGAAGTGGGCCACCCATGGTAGGACAGAGGATCCTGAGGAGGATCACTAGATAACCTTGTTTTTGTATACTAACATCCTTTTGTTTCTGTTGTACAGCTATCTCTGTTTCGCATCTTATACCTTCACCTGCCACCAAGGAAAGGCTCGCTGCTTTCAGAAGACTTGATCCTGCAACAAGGTCGTTCAAAACAAACACCCAGGATTCACAAGAAGTATCCTCAGGTTCTGTCACTATGTCAAGTAAGTATCCTGTATTTTGTATAGTCAAATATTTAAATAAATAGTTGAATAGAAATAGGATTAGGATACTTATCTATTTTGAATGTGTAGGCGCTAGGAAATCCTCAAAATCTGCCTCCAAGTTCAACATCACTGATCTTGACAATGTCAGATCCTCCAAGAAAAAGTCTGCTGCTAGCCCCTCCGTTGTAATCCCCAAGGCTACCACTTCAAGGGGAAGAGGTGGAAAGAAAAGAAAAACCTCTGAAGCTGACAACCTTCAAGGCTTGCCTCTGATCCGCCATCAATTCCTCGAGTACTTTAATGATGTAAGGATCACTGACTTAGCTTGGTTACCCTATCCACTTGAGGATCATATGATCCTAACTTTACATTGTCTTGTTTGCAGAAATTTGCTGAAATTGAGGATTATGTTGGCAATGTTGAAGAGCTAGAGGAGAAACACTCTGACCTCCAAAAAGTAGCAATGCTCAAAGACCTCAAGATCGCTTCCCTTGAAAAGGATCTCAACGATGCCAAAGCTTAAACAACTGCCATTCTGATCAATTTTGATTATGAGAAGAGCGAGATCACGGAGGATGCTAAGGTCTCCGCTGCCATTGCCATGTACAAGACCAAGCTACAGATGGCTCAAGAAGCTCAGGATCCCGCCTTTGATAGGAGCAGCTGGGACATGGAAGGCTGGAAGGCCAGGCTGGCTGAGTTGGAGGATGAGGATGAGGCTGACGAGGTCCTGGCAATCGAGGCTAGTGGTAGTGGCAAGGATCAAGCGAAGGATACTGGAGCTGGAGGGGATGATGATGCAACGAAGGCATAGGCTGCATGAATGGGCGATGAAGGACATTTCTAGACGTAGCCGGAGCCCATTTTTTAGTTTGGTTATGGTTTTTATTTTGATGATGTTTTGATGAACAATGGTTGGTCTGTACTTAAACAATAGTAACTAGGGCTAAGGATCATGGATCCTTTAAACAATAGGTAGGATTACAAATGGTGGAGGGATCCTCTGTTTTGGGGATGAAGCCATTGTGATCCTGCCGTCTTTTGATTCCTGCACCACCAAGACCCTTAGATAATGGACACCCTTTACCTACCCCAGCGGACGGGCCACGTATTGCTGGTAGATGCTCGGGGTAGGTAATTTTGACAACCTTAAGGGGTTTAATCTTTTGTGAATAAAATAACTTTAACTTTTTGGCTTATCCTGTGTTGATATCCTTGTTAATATTTTACTTTGCAACTGTTGTGATATTTATCCTGTTTAAACTTAAGAAATATCCCCAAAAAATTTAGGATATAATCAAATATCACATATCCCATAATCGATAAGTTCTGAAAAGTAATATAGTTTAAGGACCATAAGTTCAGTTGTCAAAGGATAAGGGTTATTAAAATAAATAAAGAATAAAATCCAAATAGTTAAGGATCATACCTGAGAATCCAAGTTAGGATCCTATCTTTTAACAATTAACATCAGGATACCCCAAAAGACAAACCTTAGTAGAAGGTAAGGATCAAGGATCCTTGGTCGTTTAGCTTCAAAAACCTGAAATAGGATATAACTTGGGACTAAGCCAATATAAGATAAAAGTTAGCAACTGGGGACAAGCCCAACAATTCTGGGGACAAGCCCAATATACTAGGGACAAGCCCAAAGGATAATTGGGGACAAGCCCAAAGGATAACTGGGGACAAGCCCAAAGGATAACTGGGGACAAGCCCAAAGGATCGTATGTAAACTGGAGTATGGCCCTCACTGGCGACTATCCAAACTTAGTGACATGAAAATGCCAAAACCTTAGCTAACGTGAAAACGTTAGAAACCTTAGGAACGGATGTATGTAACGTCTACCATTATACGTAGGATCCTGAATATAGCCAGTACAATGAAATTGTCAGCCCCTAAAGCGGGTACTGGTCCCATTGCCATGAACTATACCAGGATCATCGTGCGCTACTGGCGAAACTGGGGACAGGCCCAAACTGGGGACTAGCCCAAATAACTGGGGTCAAGCCCAAATAACTGGGGTCAAGCCCAAATAACTGGATATTTCTGTGGATACTCAATCCTTAGTTAAGGATACCTGAACCTTCAAAACTCAGAATCAAGTGAAAGGAGGATAAAGGATACAGGATCCTTACCCTTGTATAGGATAATTAAAAAATGAAATAGTTTGAGATTAGATCATTACCAAAATGAGGATCCTCTGCCCTGTAAGGATCCTTCAAGGATACTCGTCTGGTAAGGATCATGGATCCCGATCACATGAAATATTTCTTCAAATGGACAGCATTCCAAGCTCTTGGTAGCAAATCACCTTCCATTGTTAGCAATCGATATGCCCCCTTTCCTGCTTCAGCTTCAATCAAATAGGGGCCTTCCCATTTTGGTGCCAACTTTCCATCAGCAGGATTGGTGGTATTCTGAAATGCTTTCCTTAATACCATATCACCAACTTGGAATTTCCTAATCCTGACATTTTTGTTGTAAGCTCCAGCCATCCTTTGTTGATAACTGGCCATCTTTATCCTTGCCAAGTCCCTGATTTCCTCTATAGTATCCAAGTCTTGAACCAAGTTTTCAGCATTTTCTTCAGGATCACGAATGCTTGTTCTTGAAGTTGGAACTACCATCTCTGTAGGGATCACTGATTCTGCCCCAAATACCAAAGAAAATGGAGTTTGGCCTGTGGCATTCTTGGGAGTTGTCCTATCAGCCCAAAGCACATAAGGTAGTTCTTCTGCCCATTTTCCTTTCTTGGATCCAAGCTTCTTCTTCAAATTGTTGATGATGATCTTGTTGGATGATTCTGCCTGACCATTAGCTTGTGGGTGGACTGGTGTTGATGTTATCATCTTAATCCCCCAGCTGTCACAAAAGTTAGTGGTTCTATTCCCAATAAATTGGGATCCATTATCACAAATAATCTCAGAAGGGATACCAAATCTAGTAATAATATTTCTTTTAATAAAGGATATAACTTCCTTTTCCCTGACTTGAGCAAAGGCTTCAGCCTCTATCCACTTAGAGAAGTAATCAGTCATAGCAAGCATGAATACTTTTCCACCAGGTGCCTTAGGAAGCTTTCCAACTATATCCATTCCCCATCTCTTGAATGGCCAGGAAGAGGATATAGGATGCAAGAGTTCTGCTGGTTGGTGAAGGATATTACTATGCCTCTAACAAGGATCACACTTCTTGGCATACTCCACAGCATCCCTCTTCATAGTGGGCCAATAGTATCCTGTCCTCAGGATCGTTGAGAATAATGCCCTGCCCCCAGTGTGGATTCCACAATCTCCTTCATGGAAATCCTTTAGGACTTCTTGGATTTCAGGATCCTCAATGCATCTTAGATATGGTCCTGCAAGAGATCGTTTATACAACATATCATTTAATATTGTAAATTGAGATACCTTAATTTTGAAAGCCCTCGGGTTTTCTCCTGTTGGAATCTCTCCATGTTGTATGTATCTCATGATTGGGAGGATCCATGATCCTGAATGAGATTGAGTATCATCACTAGGGATGATTGCAGAATCCTCTCCTATCTCCATAGCTACATGATCCTCGATAGCAGGGGTCAGGATATGGGTAATAGGGATCCTTGTATCCTCCGAGATCTTCAAGGATGATCCTAGATTAGCTAATGCATCAGCTTCTGTATTCTCTTCCCTTGGTACCTGTGTCAAACTAAAGGATACAAAAGAGAGTGCCAATTCTTTGACTATCTCTAAATACTTGATTAGCTTCTCACCTTTAACAGCATAGGATCCATTAAAGTGATTAGTGATTAATAAAGAATCTACATGTACCTCAAGATACCTGATCCTCATGTGTTTTGCAATTTGCAAACCAACTATCAAGGCTTCATACTCAGCCTCATTGTTGGTAGTTTGAAATTCACACGCTATGGAGTGGGGTATTATGTCCCCCTGTGGCGATTTTAGTAGTATTCCAAGCCCTGTTCCGTTTACATTGGAGGATCCATCAGTGAACAGTACCCAAGGATCCTTGGTTTCTTCAAGCTGTTGGACTTCTAATTCAGCCTCCTTTTGCAAATCACTACTAAAATCTGCCACAAAGTCGGCTAAGGCTTGGGATTTGATGGCAGTCCTTGGTTCATATCTTATATCATATGCACTCAGCTTTACTGCCCACTTAGCCATCCTTCCTGACATTTCAGGTCTCCTGACGACATTCTTAATCGGAAAATTAGTCTTTACAATAATGACATGAGTTTCAAAATAATGTCTTAATTAATGCAAGGATAAGTTTTTCTAAGTGTGAATACCTGGATTCAGCATCAAGTAAACTCTTACTTACATAATTGACAGGATGTTGTGTACCTTGGTGATCCTTAACAAGGACCGCACTTACTGCTTTTGAGGATACTGCTAGGTACAAGGATAATACATCCCCTTTTTCTGGTTTCATCAAGGCAGGGGCTGAGGATAGGTAATCCTTAAGAGATTTGAGGGCATTTTCTTGCTTCTCCGTCCATTCAAATTTCTTGTTCTTCCTCAGGATGTCATAGAATTCCTTGCACTTTTCTGAGGATTTGGATATGAATCTGTTCAAGGCCGCGATCCTGCCTGTCAATCTTTGCACATCTTTAGCATTGGCAGGAGATTTGGTATTCACAATAGCCTTGATTTGTTCTGGACTTGCTTCAATGCCCCTCTTTGTTACCATATATCCTAAGAATTTACCTGCCTTCACACCAAAATGACACTTAGAAGGATTAAGTTTCATATTATACTTATCAACGATATTGAATGCTTCCTCTAAGTCCTTAAGGTGATCCTCAGCTTTCTTGGACTTAACCACCATGTCATCAATATAGACTTCCATAGTGTGTCCAATCTACTCCTTGAACATCATATTGACTAGCCTTTGATAAGTAGCACCTGCATTCCTTAATCCAAATGGCATAGCAATATAACAGTATATACCAGTTGGGGTCATAAAGGCTGTATCCTCTTGATCAGATGGTTCCATCTGAATTTGTTGAAATCCAGATGAAGCATCCATAAAAGTCAACAATTCATGACCCGCGGTAGCATCCACCATGGAGTCAATGTGGGGTAATGGGAAAGGATCCTTGGGACATGCCTTGTTTAAATCTGTAAAATCGACACATACCCTCCACTTTCCATTTTTCTTTTGAACAACAACCACATTGGCTAACCATCTTGGATACTTAACCTCTCTTATCATACCTGCCCGAAGTAGTTTGTCTACCTCTTCCTGGATAATAGCATTCCTTTCAGGTGCAAACTTCCTCCTCTTTTGATGAATTGGTTTGAATGACCTGTCAATGCCAAGTTTGTGAGTAATTACATCCTTAGATATACCTGTCATGTCTTCATGTTTCCAGGCAAAGGTGGATTTCCTTCTCTTAAGGAAGGATACTAGCTCCTGTTCGATGTCGCTAAGGATCCCTGATCCTATAAAGATCTTGGATTCAGGATCCTCAGGATCCATGAGGATTTCTTTCAAATCCTGCTCTCTTGCCTCCAAGACATCTCTTGAAGGATACTTTAATTGCTATTGCTCCCTTGGTCTTGAGGCTGCCTTCATTGAGGATGTATGACAATTCTTAGCCTCCTGTTGATCACTCTCAATTTTCACCACTCCCCATGGACTTGGAAGCTTTACACACTGATGATAGGTGGATGGGACCGCCTTCATGTCATGTATCCATGGCCTGCCAAGGATAACGTTACAACATGATAAGCAATCAATAACACAAAACTTCTGATAAGAATGCAATCCTTCGATATAGATTGGGAGTTTGATATCCCCCAATGTATTCTTAGTTTCTCCACTGAATCCCACAAGCACTGAGGATCTTGGAATAATATCAGACTCCGGGATATTCATCTTCTTGAGGACATCAAGCTGGATGATGTTCACAGAGCTTCCTCCATCTATAAGGATCCTGCGAACAAAGTGGTTAGTGTTAGGGGAGGATTTTCTAACAATTAGTGATCCTTATTAGTTATCCTAATTAGTGATCCTTACTTCTGTGACAGGTGGTGATCCTCAGAAGAGCTTCAGGATCAGGATCATGGATCACTTTAAGGATCCTCGTACTGACGATTGTTTACTTATGTTTTGTACTATCTCGCAGGTATAACAAGCTTGACCAAGTCTTGGCGACATTCCTGGAGAATATTCCCAAACTATTCTGCACGTGCTTGGCCAAAAATAGACGTTGTGGAGAACGTGGAGGCATGGCACGAAAGTCGGAAAGTTTGTTAGCTAGTTGTTTTCTTATTTTTAAAGGGGTAACGAGCTAGTTAGTAACACTAAGTCATTTTGGGAGTTACACACACACTCATACAAACGTTCATACCAGCTCTCGTTCAAACACTTAGCGATTTCATACACCATATACACATTTCACGATAGTGATCCTTGTACCTAGCTCGTTACTATCCGAAGTTGTAAACATTTATTCATTTATTTGAGCTTGGTGATCGGTAGTTTCCATCACCCGGGGTTTTTTGTGCCGGGGATCAACTCTTGATCAAGGGCTTTTTCCCCGTATAAATCCTTGTGTTGTTTGTGCAAATTACATTGAAGTGATCCTCGTTATTGATATACATAATTAGCATCATACCCCGTAACAAAGAGTTTGGTTGCAATATCCTCAACAGATTTTCTGACCAAAACAGTTAGAAATAAACAATGTAATTACAAGACCATCATGATGAGGATCCTGGACATCAACACGATCATCCTCATCAAAACTTATGACTTTATCCTGGGTGACAACGGAGGTCCGGACGGGTCTGTCTCCGTTATCCATCTTGGTTTCCTTAGCGTGTCTCTTTGCTGCTGAAAAGGATGTACCACAGATGTCTGATCCACCGGATATGAAATTTTTGACTTGTGCATCTGCTGGAGGAGCAGGAGCCCTTTCCGGGATCCTTTCAGGATCCTGGATCCTTGACTTCTTTCGACCCAAGAGTTCCTTCAAATGCCCCTTGCTCAGCAAGTAACCAATTTCCTTTCTCAGTGCAATACACTCTTCACTGAGATGCCCGAAATCCTCATGATATGCACACCACTTGGACTTATCCTTTGTAGCAGTTGGTTTATCATTCTTCCTTGGCCACCTAGCTTTCTCACCTAGATTCTGCATTGCAAGGATTAGTTCATTGTTATCAACAGAAAAACAGTATTCAGAAATAGGAGGATAATCCTCATCATCCTCTTCTTGTTCCACTGAATGCACGTTCTGATTGTCAGACTTATTGTAGAACTTGGATTTGTTGTTCCTGAAGTAGGATCCTTGTTTTTCCTACTTTGAGGATCCTGCTAATCTATCCTGGATCCTTTTGTCATCCTCTAGGCGGATGAACCTAAGGGCCCTGGTTCTTACTTCATCAAGATTCCTGCAAGGTGTCATTACAAGATCATCATAGAATAATGAATCCCTAAGTAATCCCATTTTAAAGGCTTCTACAGCCGTAGCAATATCCAAGTTAGGAATATCCAAGGATTCTTTACTAAACTTAGTGATATAATCTCTAAGTGATTCATTTTGACCTTGTGTTACCCTATATAAATCACTAGTTAATCGTTCAAATTTCCTACTACAAGAAAATTGACTATTAAACAAATTAACTAGATTAGCAAATGAAGTAATAGAGTAAGGGGGAAGACTTAGCAGCCATTTAAGAGCAGATCCTGTGAGTGTGGACCCAAATCCCTTGCATAGACATGCTTCTTTTAACCTTTCAGGAATAGGATTGATCTCCATCCTCTCCCTGTATTGAGCTACATGCTCCTCCGGATCCGTTGAACCATCATACAACTTCATGGATGGTATCTGGAATCTTTTAGGTATCTCAGCATCACATAAGGGTGGTGCAAAACGAGATATCCTATGGCTACCATCTGCAATTTCAGGAATGGGTTTAACCACTCCTGGGACACTGGATATCATATCCTTGAGCTTCTGTAACTCCCTGGCCATAGCCTGATTGATACCTGCATCCTGCATTAAGCCATGATTAGTGTTGTATAAATTATTGAAAGTGTTACCTCCCACGGGATTCGTGTTTGGAATCCCAGATGTGTATCCATATTGACGAGACTCTGGTAGGATTGTAGGACCAGAGGGAGCAACATTCTGCATTGGTATGAAGTCTCCTTGATGAACGTCCGAGCTCTGAGGCTGCATACTTTTCAAGAATCCTTGATCCTGAAGGACGTTGGATCCTTGAAGTTGGGATGATCCTTGAACCTGAAAGGATCCTGGGACCAGAAAGGATCCTGGGACCAGAGAGGATCCTGGAACCAGAGAGGATCATGGGACCGGGAAGGATCCTTAGACCTGGGAGGATCCTTGGACCTGGGAGGATCCTTGGACCTGGGAGGATCCTTGGACCTGGGAGGATCCTTGGACCTGGAAGGATCCTTGGACTGCATGCATTCCCGTATATCCTCCTGACGTGAAGTATCCCTGATGCTGAGAAGAGGATCCTAATGGTTGAGAAGAGAATCCTTGAGGCTGGAAGTGAGAGCCAAATGCCTGACTCATAGTTGCTGTTCCATAACGCCTTCCTGGTAATTCACCCAAGTATTGTACGTCCGGAACTGCTAAGTGTTGGGAAGTTATGACTGGAGTGTCAAAGTTCAGCGACCTTGGCATCAGAGGGGAGTAATCCTCCACTGATTTCTTCTGTTTCTTGATCTCATCGATCTCCCAGAGGATCCTTTCATTGGTTTTGTCCTGCTCTTGTGCATGATTCCTCATCTGCAAAATCAGAGTGTAAAGATCATTAGTAGTAGGATTAGTTGAAACAGAAGAAGTTGGTGGTTTTTGGAAAACGGGGGTTGGTTTCTTCGCAACATTCTCAGCATTCTTCTGGGATCCGGAAGGTGGTGGAGGCAAAGGAGGAACGCCTTGTGAAGAACTGAATGACGGCATCAAGTTTGAAGTATTTTTCGCCGAGGAAGCCATCTGCTTGCTTGAACCGAAATGAGCACGAAAATACGAATCTTTCTAGGAATGAAGCACCAATTGCCCCACGGTGGGCGCCAAACTGTTTTGGTCAAAAATCAAGCAGTGACAATGCAACCAAACTTTCTGTTGTGAGGTATGATGCTTGAATTGATGAACAACAATAAGGATCACTATGAAATGTATTGAACAAGTGACACGAAGATTTATACGAGGAAAAAGCCCTTGATCAATGAATGATCTCCGGCATAAAAAACCTCGGGTGATGGAAACTACCGATCACCAACTCAAATTAAACAAGAAATCTATTACAACTTCGGATGATAGCGAGCTAAGTACAAGGATCATTATAGTGTATTGTGTAAAATACTGTGTAATCGCCAAGTGAGTTAACGAGAGCTGGTGAGAGCAGTTGTACGAGTGTGTGTGTGTAGCCAAAAATAGCCAAGTGTTTTCTAATTAGCTCGCTACCCCTTTAAAATGGAAAATATCTACTCTAACTAACATTCCGCAAATGGTGCAAGTCCTCCACGACTCCATAACGTCCACTTCTGGCCAAGCACGTGCGGAATAAACACAGAATATGCTCCAGGAATATCGCCAAGACCAAGTCCAAATTGATACTCCTGCAAAACAATTTCGAATTCAAAGTAGACAATCGTTAGTACAAGGATCCTTCTGATGATCCATGATCCTGATCCTGCAACACTTCTGAGGATCACTACTTCAGACAGAATTGAGGATCACTAAACCCAACAGTAAATGAGGATCACTGATCATTTAGAAATCCACCCCTAACACTAACCACTCCAAATGCTGCGAAGAAACCAACTCCCATTTTCTCAAAACCTCCAACTTCTTCTGCTTCTTACACTCCCACTACTAGTGACATGTTTACTTTGATTTTGCAGATGAAGGATCAGATACGGCAACAGGATAAGACCAATGAGAGGATTCTCAAAGAAATCGGAGATCTCAAGAAACAAAAGACAACGGCAGAGGATCATTCCCCACTGGTGCCAAAGTCCTTGAATTTTGATACTCCGGTGATTACTTCTCAGCCATCGGTGGCTCCAGATGTTCAATACGTGGGTGGAACAAAAGGAGTGCACTACGGAACAACAACAATGACTCAGGCATCAGGTTCATATTTCCAGCCAGCGGGATCCTATCCTCAGCATATGGGATCCCTCACGAATTCAGGAGGATATTCGGGAATGCAGCAGGTTCAAGGATCCTCCTTCGTTCCAGGATCATCCCAGGTTCAAGGATCCTCCTTCGTTCCAGGATCATCCCAGATTCAAGGATTCTCCTTCGTTCCAGGATCATCCCAGGTTCAAGGATCCTCCTTCGTTCCAGGATCATCCCAGGTTCAAGGATCCTCCTTCGTCCCAGGATCGTCCCAGTATCAAGGATCCTTCCAGATGCCAGGATCCTTGAGGAGTTTGCAAACAGGAAGTTCAGATGTCCATCAGGGAGATTTTATTCCAATGCAGACCAATGCTTCTACTGGTCCCTCGATCATTCTAGAGCCTCAACAATATGGATTAACATCCATTCTTCCTAACTTGAATCCAATGGGAGGTAACACTTTTAATAATTCTCATACTACTAACCATGGTCTTATGCAGGATCCAGGTATCAATCATGCCATGGCTAGAGAATTGCAAAAGCTAAAGGATATGATATCAAGTGTTCCGGGAGTAGTCAAACCTATCCCAGAGATTGCAGATGGGAGCCACAAGATATCTCGTTTTGCACCACCAATCTGTGATGCTGAGATACCCAAGAGGTTCCATGTGCCTACAATGAAACTGTATGATGGTTCGACGGATCCTGAAGAACACATAGCACAATACAGGGAGAGGATGGAGATCAATCCAATCCCGGAAAGGTTAAAGGAAGCATGCCTGTGCAAGGGATTCGGATCCACTCTTACTGGATCAGCTCTCAAATGGCTGCTAAGTCTTCCCCCCTATTCTATTACCTCTTTTGCTAACCTAGTTAACTTGTTTAATAATTAGTTTTCTTGTAGTAGAAAATTTGAACGATTAACTAGTGATTTATATAGGATAACCCAGGGTCATAATGAATCATTAAGGGATTACATTACCAAATTCAGTAAAGAATCCTTAGACATTCCCAACTTAGATATAGCTACGGCTGTTGAGGCCTTTAAAATGGGATTGCTTAGGGATTCGTCTTTCTATGATGATCTTGTTATGACACCATGCAGGAACTTAGATGAGGTAAGAACCCGAGCACTTAGGCTCATTCGGCTGGAGGATGACAAGAGGATCCAGGAGAGGTTGGCAGGATCCCCAAAGCAGGATAAGTAAGGATCCTCATTCAGGAACAACAAGTTCAGATCCTACAACAGATCTGATAACCAGAACGTGCATTCTATTGATCAAGAAGAGGATGATGAGGATTATCCTCCAATTTCTGAATATTGTTTTAGTGTTGATAACAATGAACTAATCCTTGCGATGCAGAGTCTAGGTGATAAAGCTAGATGGCCCAGAAAAAATGATAGGCCAGCTGCAACTAAGGATAAATCAAAGTGGTGTGCATACCATGAAGATTTTGGGCACCTCACATAAGAATGCATTGCACTAAGAAAGGAAATCGGATACTTGTTGAGCAAGGGGCATCTAAAAGAATTGTTGGGAAGAAAAAAGTCAAGAACTCAGGATCCTGAAAGGATCCCTGAGAAGGCTCCAGCCCCTCCAACAGATGCACAAGTGATAAACTTTATTTCTGGAGGATCAGACATTTGCGGCACATCCTTCTCAGCAGCTAAAAGGCATGCAAAGGAAACTAAAATGGATAATGGAGAAAGACCTGTTCGAACATCAAGTGTCTCCGAAGGAAAAGTCATAACCTTTGATGAGGATGATCGTGTTGATATCCAGGATCCTCATCACGATGGTTTAGTTATTACTCTTTTTATTTCTAACCATTTTGTCCGCAGGATCCTTATAGACGGAGGAAGTTCAGTGAACATTATCCAGCTTGATGTTCTAAAGAAGATGGGTATCCCTGAATCAGATATCATACCAAGATCCTCCGTGCTTGTGGGATTTAGTGGCGAAACTAAGAATACCCTGGGGGACATCAAACTCCCAATATACATTGAAGGCCTACACT
This sequence comes from Helianthus tuberosus, assembly GCA_030545235.1. Lineage (NCBI taxonomy): Eukaryota > Viridiplantae > Streptophyta > Magnoliopsida > Asterales > Asteraceae > Helianthus > Helianthus tuberosus. The sequence continues at coordinate 177,343,461 of CM060401.1, forward strand.
CTTATCAAAAATTTTGTGTTATTAACTATTTATCTTGTTGTAATGTTATCCTTGGCAGGCCTTGGATACACGATATGAAAGCAGTCCCATCTACTTACCATCAATGTGTGAAGCTCCCTAGTCCTTGGGGAATAGTAAAGATTGATAGTGATCAGCAGGAGGCTAGGAATTGCTACACTTCATCGATGAAACCAGCTTCGAAGTCGAGGGAGCAATAGCAATCAAGGTATCCTCCAAGGAATGTCTTGGAGGCCAGAGAGCGGGATGTGGTAGAAATCCTCATGGATCCTGATGATCCTGAATCCAAAATCTATATCGGATCAGGGATCCTTGGCGAAATGAAAGAAGACCTCGTATCCTTCCTCAAAAGGAGAAAGACTACCTTTGCATGGAAACACGAAGACATGACTGGTATATCCAAAGATGTTATCACTCATAAACTCGGCATTGACAGATCCTTCAAACCAATCCATCAAAGGAGAAGAAAATTTGCACCGGAAAGGAATGCCATTATCCAAGAAGAGGTAGAGAAATTGCTCCGGGCAGGTATGATTAGAGAGGTCAAGTATCCAAGATGGTTGGCCAATGTGGTTGTTGTTCAAAAGAAAAACGGAAAGTGGAGGGTATGTGTCGATTTTACCGATTTAAATAAGGCATGTCCCAAGGATCCTTTCCCTTTACCCCACATTGACTCCATGGTGGATGCAACTGCGGGTCATGAACTGTTAACTTTTATGGACGCTTCATCTGGATTCCAACAAATCCAAATGGAACCATCCGACCAAGAGGATACAGCCTTCATGACTCCAACTGGTATATACTGCTATATTGCTATGCCGTTCGGATTAAGAAATGCAGGTGCAACATATCAAAGGCTGGTGAATATGATGTTCAAGGATAAGATTGGACAGACTACGGAGGTCTACATAGATGATATGGTGGTAAAATCCTTAAAAGCTGAGGATCACCTAAGAGACTTGGAGGAAGCATTCGATATCCTTGACAAATATAACATGAAACTTAATCCTTCAAAATGTCATTTTGGTGTTAAAGCAGGTAAATTCTTAGGATATATGGTGACAAAGAGAGGCATTGAAGCTAGCCCGGAACAAATTAAAGCAATAGTGAACATCAAATCTCCGGCCAATGCTAAGGATGTTCAAAGGCTAACAGGAAGGATAGCAGCCTTGAACAGATTTATATCCAAGTCCTCCGAGAAGTGTAAAGAATTCTATGATATCCTAAGGAAGAACAAAAAATTTGAGTGGACGGAGAAGCATGAAAATGCTTTAAAAGCCCTCAAAGATTACCTATCCTCGGCCCCGGCTTTGATGAAACCAGAAAAAGGCGATGTGTTATCCTTGTATCTTGCAGTATCCTCAAAAGCAGTAAGTGCGGTCCTTGTTAAGGATCATCAAGGTACACAACATCCTGTCTATTATGTAAGTAAATGTTTACTTGATGCCGAATCCAGGTACTCACACCTTGAAAAGCTTATTCTTGCATTAATTATGGCATCTACTAAGTTAAGACATTATTTTGAAACTCATGTTATCATTGTTAAAACTAATTTTCCAATCAAGAATGTCCTCAGGAAACCAGAGATGTCAGGAAGGATGGCTAAGTGGGCAGTGAAACTGAGTGCATATGATATAAGATATGAGCCTAGGACAGCCATCAAATCCCAAGCATTAGCTGACTTTGTGGCTGATTTCAGTAGTGATTTACAAGAAGAAGCTGAGCTAGAAGTCCAGCAGCTAGAAGAGACCAAGGATCCTTGGATACTCTATACTGATGGATCCTCAAATGTCAAAGGCACAGGGCTTGGAATACTACTAAAATCGCCACAGGGGGACATAATACCCCATTCTATAGCTTGTGAGTTCCAAACCACCAACAATGAGGCTGAATATGAAGCCTTAATTGCTGGTTTGCAAATTGCTAAGCATATGGGAATCAGGTATCTTGAGGTACACGTAGATTCTTTGTTAATTACAAACCACTTTAATGGATCCTATGCTGTTAAAGGTGAAAAGCTAACCAAATATTTGGAGATAGTCAAAAGTTTGGCACTCTCTTTTGTTTCCTTTAGTTTGTCACAGGTACCAAGGGAAGAAAATACAGAAGCTGATGCATTGGCTAATTTAGGATCATCCTTGAAGATCCCGGAGGATATCAAGATTCCTATTATCCATATCCTGACCCCGGCTATTGAGGATCATGTGGCTATGGAAATAGGAAATGATTCTGCAATAATCCCTAGTGAGGATACTCGATCCCATTCAGGATCAGGATCATGGATCTCACCAATTATGAAATACTTACAACATGGAGAGATTCCTACAGGAGAAAACCCTAGGGCTTTCAAATCTAAGGTATCTCAATTCACAATTTTAAATAATATGTTGTATAGACGATCTCTTGCAGGACCATACTTGAGATGCATTGAGGATCCTGAAATCCAAGAAGTTTTAAAAGACTTCCATGAAGGAGATTGTGGAAACCACACTGGGGGCAGGGCATTATTCTCAAGGATCCTGAGGACAGGATACTACTGGCCAACCATGAAGAAAGACGCTGTGGAGTATGCTAGAAGATGTGATCCTTGTCAGAGGCACAGCAATATCCTTCATCAACCAGCTGAATTATTGCATCCTATATCCTCCTCTTGGCCATTTATGAGATGGGGTATGGATATAGTTGGTAAGCTCCCTAAGGCACCTGGTGGAAAAGTATTCATGCTTGCTATGACGGATTACTTCTCCAAGTGGATAGAGGCTGAAGCTTTTGCCCAAGTCAGAGAAAAGGAAGTTATATCCTTCATTAAAAGAAATATTATAACTAGATTTGGAATTCCTTCTGAGATTATATGTGATAATGGTTCCCAATTTATTGGGGGCAGAACCACTAACTTTTGTGACAGCTGGGGGATTAAGATGATAACATCAACACCAGTCCACCCACAAGCTAATGGTCAGGCAGAATCATCCAACAAGATCATCATCAACAATTTGAAGAAGAAGCTTGGATCCAAGAAAGGGAAATGGGCAGAAGAACTACCCTATGTGCTTTGGGCTGATAGGACAACCCCTAAGAATGCTACTGGTCAAACACCATTCTCCTTGGTGTTTGGGGCAGAATCAGTGATCCCAACAGAAATGGTGGTTCCAACTGCAAGAACAAGTACCCGTGATCCTGAGGAGAATGATGAGAACTTGGCTCAAGACCTGGATACTATTGAAGAAATCAGGGATATGGCTAGGATAAGGATGGCCAGTTATCAGCAAAGAATGACTGGTGCTTACAACAAAAATGTCAGGATCAGGAGGTTTCAAGTTGGAGATATGGTATTAAGGAAAGCATTTCAGAATACCACCAATCCTACTGATGGAAAGTTAGCTCCAAAATGGGAAGGCCCTTATTTGATTGAAGCTGAAGCAGGAAAGGGGGCATATAGATTGCTAACCATGGAAGGTGATTTGCTACCAAGAGCTTGGAATGCTGTCCACTTGAAGAAATATTTCATGTGAGCAGGATCCTCGTGGCACAGATGATCCTCATGATAGGGATATCCTTAAAGGATCCTCAAAGTATCGGTGATCCTTACTTAGGTAATATCCTAAACTTAAACTATTTCATTTCTTTATTTCCTCATATAAGGATAAGGGTCATGTATCCTTTATCCATCTCTCACGTGAGTTTAAGTTTTGAAAGTTCAGGTATCCTTAGCATAACATTGGTTATCTGCTGAAGCAATCCGTTCCTTGGGTTTAACCCCAGTTATTTGGGCTTGACCCCAGTTCCGCCTGTAGCGCACGATGATCCTGGTATAGTTCAAGGCATTGGGACCAGTACTCGTTTTAGGGGCTGATAATTCCATTGTTCTGGCTATGCTTAGGATCCTACGTATAATGGTAGACGTACCATACATCCGTTCCTAAGGTTTCTAACGTTTTCACGTTAGCTAAGGTTTCTAACGTTTTCACGTTAGCTAAGGTTTTGGCATTTTCATGTCACTAAGTTTGGATAGTCGCCAGTTAGGGCCATACTCCAGTTTACATACGATCCTTGGGCTTGTCCCCAGTTATCCTTGGGCTTGTCCCCAGTTATCCTTGGGCTTGTCCCCAGTTGCTAACTCTTTTCCTATGTTGGCTTAGTCCCAAGTTATGCTCTATTTCAGGTTCTTGAAGATAGGAAACTAGGGAACCTTGATCCTTACTTTACTCTAAGGTTTATCTTATAGTTATCCTTATTATGGTTAGGATCCTAACTTGGACCCTCAGGTATGATCCTTAACTATTTTTAATTCTATTCATTATTTGTTTGAATAACCCTTATATTTGACAACTGAACTAGTGATCCTTAAACTATATCACTTTTTAGAACTTATCGGTTATGGGATATGTGATCCTTGATCATATCCTAAACTTTTTGGATATCTATTTTAATTTTTCAAGGCTTGATAAGTATAAACAGAATGAACATTACAACAGTTGGAAAGTAAGATATTAACAAGGATAACAACACAAGATAAGCGACAAAAGTTAAGATTTTATTTATTAACAAAAAACTAACCCCTTAAGGTTGTCAAAATTACCTACCCAAGCATCCACCAGCAAACGTGGCCCGTCCGCTGGGGTAGGTAAAGGGTGTCCATGATAATAAGTTCAAAAGTAGTGCAGGAATATGAAGGCGGCAGGATCACAATGGCTTCATCCC